>VZRO01000437.1:877153-995468 GCA_013397915.1 Daphoenositta chrysoptera | reverse complement strand
GCCCTATGGGGTTCCCGGCAGGGCCCCTCCTGCGCCGATCCGGAGCCCGCTGCCCCTGCGCTGAGACCGGCCGGCAGCCTCGCACTGCTTCCTCCGCGAACAGGGGTACGGGTTATTCCGCAAACCGGCACGGGCAGTGAAAGCCGAATTCTTAAATAAAAGTCGTAGAATCATAGGATCATCACGGTAGGAAGAGACCTTCAAGATCATCTAGTCCTGAGAACAGGTTATATATCTTGGCTTAGGAGGGGAAAAAGCTTTCGAATGATTTATGTGCTGTAGTAATCTGACTTGCTATTTCTACTGCGTGGAGCTGAAGTAAGTTATATTTCTTGAAACATATGTATTCACATACCCCTATACACACAGAAATGTATGTATGTATATTGCTGTCTAGAAATACCGGCTGGAACAAAATCCTTTGGGGAGTGAAGGTGAATGTGATGGGGATATTTGCTCAAAGGAAACAGGAGAAAGGAGACGGCTTTCTCTAACAGAGGAAATTCTTTAAGTACCGCGTTATGCAAATAACGACCATTTCTTTTATTTAGCTGGCAAATAAAAAGTGCGGCCGTAAGTGCGTTATTATTAGAAGTACAGAAAGCCACTGCTGTAGGAATCGGAGGCTCGCTGCGTGCTTTTTCAATTGACACTTTTAATGGATTTCTCCTCCTCCTCCTTCCCTGATGTAATGTAAGCTGCAGGCACGGCAGGAACGAGCTCGCTGGCGGTCCCTCTCCGCCTCCCGCGAGAGACCGCTGGCTGCCAGGCGCTCGGGGCCCCCCGCGGCGCCGCTCAGAGCCCCCGCCGACGTTCAAGGGCTCTGCGGAGCTCGCCCAGCGCCGGGGAGGGCCGGCGGCCTCTGCCCCCCTCCTCCGGCTGCCGCCGCAGCCCCACGCCCGGAGCGGAACGGGGTAACGGGGCCGTGTGCTCCTCTTGGGACTCCCGCGGGGCTCCCCCACCTCGGGCGATGCCGTGTCCCCGCACCGGGGTCCGGGCCGCCCGGCTAAGGGTCTCCGCAGCGATGGCTCTGCCAGGAGGGGGGTGGCGGTCCCTGCCCCTCGCCCGGCGACAGCCCGGGTTGTAGAGGACTTCGGCAGGGGTGTCCCGAGCTGCGGCGGCCCTTCGGCCCTGCTTCTCCTTTCCTGTCCCCTCGGCTTTGATCTCGGCCCCGGCTCCTGCCCAGGCTCCTTCGCCGCGGCTGAGAGCGCAGGCGGGGAGGCAGGCGGGCTGTGCGGGCTCCCCCCGCTCCTCTCTCCGCCGGGGTGGGGAGATGCTGCTGCCCTGATCCCCGCGGGGGTAACAAGGGAGTATAAAGGGGAGAAGGGCGCGGGAGGCAGGCGCGAGTGGGGAAGGGGACAAGGGGGGACGTGATCCAAGCTGGCATCAGGGAGAAGGAGCCGGCAAGCGAAGCCAGGAGGGCGGGGAGGCGAGGCGAGCTTCGGGGAGCGGGGCGGCAGAGCCGGCCTTTCCCTCCCGCTGATGTGGGACCGGCTGCCCGGCGAGGCTCGGCCGCCGGCTCCCGGCGTGCTGCTGACGCCGCCCTGGCAATAGCCCTCTCTTTTCCACAATAGGGCCACCAGATCTGCCATTCAAGGGTTCCGGCACCCTCCCAGGGAGGGGAGGGAGCTCTCGCCAGGAGTTTGGCTAAGCCTCTGTTTGAACAGACACTCGGAGGTGCGGGATCTCCTCCGCGGAAACCTGCGGGATTTCCTCAGGGAGCCAGACGCGAAGGTAGGGCTCACGTTCCTTACCCCTAGGGCCGCGCAGGAAGGTTTATTCGCGGCTCTTTCCAAAAGGTGTTTTGCGCTTCTCTTGAATTGGACGGTAGATCTGGCTGGAGGCTTTTATAGGATTCCTGACCCGAGCTGTTTATAACACTCATGTGTCAAAGGACCGGGAGACTCCCTCCCCCTGTATCCCTGCCGCTCCCTCCTTGCAGTAAGATTTCTTTTCGCACTAGAGCTGTTTATTTTCGACTTGTCCGCTGCTGATGGGGATTAACTCCGCTTTAGCCCTACACTTCAGCAGCGCACGCCTGTAAACCCAGCAGGACGTTACCAGCAACAAGAAGGTGCGGAAAGAGAGAGAAAGAGTCTTAAAACTTTTACTAGTCTTAATTGTTTTGAAAGCAACACAGAGCGAAGCAGACGAGAAAAATACTGATGCAGAGAGAGATTTGGAGATGCTTATTTGAGTGCGTTTTTTTCCTAAGGGTTTGGTGTAGGAGTCCTATTAACAATATATGCTGATGCCAGATAGCACAAATGAGCTGTGTGTGTGTTATCTGGAGCTGCAGGCTGTTTATTTTGTGCAGCTTTTTGAGTGTACATTCAGTGTGGTTGCATGACTAACTGGCTGGAGTGATTCACTGGCTGCTTTATGGGTGACTGCTCAAAACAAGTTGTGAATCAAAAGAGATTTCTTTGGCTGTGGTTTCTAACCTCCCAAGTTAAATGCACCCACGGTTTAAGGGGAGCTAATGTGCAGACTTCAATCCCTCAGATCGTGAAGACTTATTCATTTTCCAAGCCCTGCGTTCAAAGCCATGATGAGTTTCCCTTGTAAGAGGGAGGTGGTGTCTGAGAGGCTCGGAGCCAAGGTCTGTTGCTAAAGGACATCTCCAGACCTGTCCATTCGGTCACCCTAGTTCCCGGCCCTTTAGCCAGTTTTGCTCCCTGGAGTCTTTAAGATGCTTTATTATTTGTTCAGGGCAGTTTTGTAGCTGTAGCAATTCTCAGGTAAAAAGTGTGACTGTGTCTCGGGGCAGTGAGAGACTTTTATTCTCATTTTGCAGTTGGAAAAACTGACACTTGGAACACCCGAGTGGCTTGTGCAAGGTGAAGCTGTGGCCGCTCAGTGGCATCAGTGTGACCTTCGCAGGGCCGTGGCTCCGGCAGAAGGTGGCACTCAGCCGGCTAGAGAAGGAGCCACTGCTGGAGTCAGAAACTCACAGAGCAGAGGTCCCGTGTGGGATTTTGTAGGGGCTTTTGCTTAGGTTTCTTGACAGTCATGTTCTTATACTGTGCAAGAAGCTGTAAGCAATCGGTGTGTTCTCCTGTGCTCAGTATGTAAAATAGGCTCAACCTGCCAATCCACGTTAATGGTCTGATCTTTAAAAGGCAACTCATCAGTGTAGGCAACCTATATTGGCCAACACAAGATATGAGTTGTGCTTTTCAGAAAACGCTGAGCAATCCCTGCCCCAAAGTCATATGTTTCTGAGGTACTCCTCCTACATATCTGAAAAAAAAAAATCCCATCTCAATTGTGAATCATGTTGGAAAGCACAGGTCTAGTATCTTAATGTAGAACATTTTCAAAAGGAAAACAGAGATAGTTCTGGATTAGGAGAAGCCTAAGTGGTAATGCAGCTGATATAGGACCCCTGTGATTTGAGAAACATTTACTAAGAGATGGATGGGAATATTTCTTATTAGTAAAATGTCAGAGCAATTTATCATGTGTCTCAGCAGCCTCAACTTGTAAAGGAAAGTTCATAAGTAAAGGAGGAGAGCTACTTACAGATATTAAATAAATGACCTCCACTTTATTTTCTGTGTAAATTCAGATGATTCAATGTCATTATACATACTGGTGAATCTGCTTGGCCACATTTTTCACTCATGCTTGCAAATCATCTTCATATTTTGACTGTCATATAAGTAGACACAATGTGAAAGAGCAATTGTGATCATCATGATAATTCTAAGGTTATTTTTTGGTCGAAGAGAGGAATCAGTGAGAAATAGGGGAAATGGATGGAGAGAGGAAGGAGCAGACATGAATGAGGAGAAGCACAGGAAGAAGAAGAGAAGATTTCTTGAATGGCTCATAAGCAGTAACAGACTCAGCATTATTATGGAAGGTGGTGTGCAACTTATTTTATGAACTATCTAAGTATGAACCCACCACTATCAAATTCTTTATATCTCCCTTGAGAACAGCTGTGATTCAACATTTACTAGCTGCTGTCTTCAGGTCCCAGCAGGATTTAGTCATTACATGCTGGTATGTCATGAGCTGTGGTCTCTCATCTGCACTGATTGAAGACCATTGCATTACCCAGCTCAACATTAAATGTCTATTTAAGTCTATTTGCATCTGATATTTTTTTTTTTTTTAAATGAAGATGCAGTTTAAGTGTTTATCTTTTTACATTTAATCTGCTTACTGGAAACAGAAGGTTGAATCAGTATTATTTCTAAATATATTCTTTATTAGCAAGAACAATGTTCATCAGCTGTAAGGCAGTGGATAAGCTGGTGGTGGAGCCTGAAAGGTAACCTGGTTTACTCACCAGCAGACATGCTGTATGCCGAGCCTGGATGTAAACTCTGTGGGGCTTATGAAGATAACAGCTGCCTTTATTCAGTGGAAGCCTGAAAACCCTACAAAACCAAAGGGCAGGGAGTCACCAGCAACAAGGCCCATCAGAGAAGTGCTGTCAATGGGGAATGAGGAAACTGAGGAAGAGAACAAATGCTCTGGGCAGACTGGTGTCTGGGGGAATAAAATAAACTTGTAAGGTCTCAATATAACCCCTATCTGATTGCTGTTGTTCCCCACCTGGGCTCTATGTGCAAGCACTGCTGCCTAAAAGAAATATCTTGTGTCACATCAGTTTGTCCCTGCAGTGGAAGCAGTCCCCTTGGGACTTTGGATATTGACTAACTGCTTCACTTGGGAGCTGTAACATCGGTTTTGGGGTAGGATGCTGTTTCCAAAAAGGGAAATGGGGAACTGTATTCATTCTTTTGATGCAAGAGAGATCAGATAACAGAAGTGCTTGCAGATATCTAATCTATTCAGGAGCAGTGGGAAGTGAAAGAAATTCACACCAGAGTTAAATCAAAACAAACCAAAGTTGTACAGGGAAAGAGTGCAATATTGAGAATATTCCCAGAAAGCATCAAAAACAATCTGAGAATTACTCTGTTCTGGGAGAGTGCTCAGAGAGATCTGAAGGCCCATTTGCAAGATGGTGACTCTGCGAGGTGTTGAGGAATGTGAGTGCCACAGGCTAGAAGTTGTTTCACAAAACAGGGGAAACAGGAAAATATTGCTCAGCCCAAAACTTAACACAAGACCTGTGCCACAGCAAGGTTTCTGAAAGAAAAGAAAAGAATTTCAAAAATTACACGGAAGGCTCACTGGGGTACCAGCCTGCTGAGCATGGAGCTGGTCTCAGGCTGTTGGGTCTGACAGGTGGGGATGGGTCATCTTTGAGACTGGCCCTTTCCAGTGTGTGTGCACAAGACCACAGCATCAGGTTTTTCCAGCCCCAGAGATGTCACTCAAGGAATACTGCACAGGAGGCTGATGCATGTCCGTTCCCACCGTGCAACCAGCTGGAAAGAGGAACTGGGCAGAGCCTCATTCTGCAGAGCTTGTTCCCAGAGGAGAGCCTGAGGCCAAACGGTGGGGCAGGGAATGCACTGGAGCCTGGACCACAGTGCTGATCTACAGTTCAAGAGGCTGCAAGACCTTCTGGAGCACCGTGTGGTTCTTTTCCAGCCTTCCCTGGGATGGTGCATGCCCAGACCTCTTCCTGGAGCAGAGTCGGGAGCACAGCTGTGGCAAGGACCCATAGCTGAGAGCTGAGAAGCACTGTGCTATAGACATAACCTGGCTTATCAAGATTTGGTCTGAACCTTCGTAAGCAGATTGGAGCCAGATATCACTCAGAGCTAGACAGGACATAGCCAAATGCTAGAAGGCAAGAGGAAGAAGAACCTACTTAAATTGGCAGAGGACGTGCAGACGTTTTGTGTTCCTCACATCTCCAGTGAGGATTTCCAAGATAAATAGCCGATGGACCAATTGCTAGACGGTTAGGCAAATTGTGCAGAAGGCCAGAAACACTCCATGGAGCTCTGGGGTTTATGGCAGAGCTTAAATATTGCATTTCAGCTCTTGAACAGAATTTGGAAAGCTGCTACTGGAAGAGGGGAAGCTGGTTGCTTTATGTTGGTATGAGGTCCTGTGCTAGAGAAATGTGTATTTCCATCCAGTTCATACCACCCCAAGCTCTTAGAAAAAGGGACCTACAAAGGATAGAAAGCAATGGGGTATTGGCTACAACACCAAACATGAGTGCAGCAACTCAGTTAACTGCTCTATTGGGGAGTGCAAATATCCAAAGAGAGGGCTGTTACAAGTATATGGCTGGTCAGGACAGAGCCTCATAAAAATCTATGCAAAGGCCCAAAGTCAGCTCAGGAAACAGGGGGACCTGTAACTGCACATGCAAAGTTGGGTGATGCTGGTTTTAAGTTAGAGTTGAAGCTATAATAAGGCTTATTTGTGCCCAGGCTTTGATATGAAGTTGGTGTCCAGAGAACCCTGCTCTTCCCTTGTAGCCTTTAATTAGTTTGGTTTTGTGACTGATTGTCCTGGAAATCCCCTTTTCCTTAGCCTTGGTGATAAAAATTGGAGTTCTTTGTTGAACAGCCTATTTTTCTTCATTTGTTCAGCAGTTCCCCTCAGAAAGTGGGCAATGGGAATAGCCAAGTAGCAGGAGAGGGGTTTATCACCTGCATAATTTGCAGGCATCACAGGTGCTCATTCAGATACTGCAGCTGGTCATTGAAACCAGAGAAGGAGACAATGGGACAGTCCAAAATGTAGCCCTTGCCCTCTCATGGGCCTGAGGGAAGGCAGGGACTTAGGAAAATGTTCTTGCTGGCAAAAAATGCATGCAGGAGAACAGACGGCTGGGATCCAGGAAATTGCTCAGCATAGCCAGGGTGGGAGATGAACTAACACTCAGCATATACATCACTGTGGCTGAGACCTGGTCAGTCAGCACCAGGGCTTTCAGCCTGGGGTGTTTTCCGTCAGAAACATGGCTCATATGAAAGAAAGAGGTTTGGGCAATCTGCTTGTGGCGCCTGCCTCTGTGGGCAGGCCCTGAGCTGTCTCTTTGAGCTTCTACATAGTTTTTGGACCCCATCAGTTGTCCTGGTTAGAAAAGAAGGCCTGTGAGAGCTTTGCTGTGTAGCACATTAACCAGAGGGTGCTTATGTCTTACCATTACTAGATAGTATCTGGGATGTGCCTCACTAGGTTCATTTTGGTTTCCACAGTGAATATCTGGAGGTGGAAACTGCTTTCATGTTAGCACAAGTCCATAAAATACTGTAGTGTGGGTCTCCCATCCCCTGTGTACAGCAGCCCTCCCTCGAGAGACCAAGGCAGCCCCCCAGTCCCTCTGGTGCAGCTGGGGGTGTGCTGGTGGGTGCTGAGCCCCTCGATAGGAACCAAGGATGTTTTATAAACAGGCTGTCACGAGCTCCTGGCTGCCAATCTAAATTGAACCCAGAGCAAGGTGAACTGCTGGAGAGAGGAATAACATGCAGCCTGGGCAAACTCAGAGCAAAGGGGCAGTGCTTCCCCAATGTCAGGGAAGGGAGCATGGAACTGTCAGCCTGTCTGGCCTTGCAGGGCACTGATCCTGCTCCTGGAGGCTCAGCTGCAGACTTGCCAGGATTACAAAAGCTCCACACGCCCTTTTTGAGAAGAGAAAGCTACCCTGACAGTGAAAGGAGAGCAGCCAGACATTTTCAGGGCTGCAGCAGTTTCCATTGAACACAGCTGGGGGTGCCTGTGGGGTCGGAACAGCACTGACACAAGAGCACAGTCACCAAAGGCTTGTTCTGCCAGTGACTTGTTCAAAGGCCTTTTTTTTTGGGCAGATACCTCCCTCAGCAGGGCAGCAAGAAAAAACTGAGACTGCATCCTTTTTTACCTCCTTCCTCCACAGTGTGCAGGAATGAAAACTCTCCTATTTCATCCATAGATGTAAGTTCGCAAGAGCAGAGTTCATGGAACTAAGAGGGAGTGTTCCTCAAAAAGACTCCTGGTGTCAAACAAGGTGTGATTTTAAAAAAAAAAAACCTTATTTGGCAACCTTGTCTGCTTTTTGATTCTTTTCAGACTAGCAAGGTAAAAGCCCTCCGGTCATGGTGGGAAAGCCTGGTATTTAAAGATGAAATGTTGTATAGGAGATGGGGAAACAAAACAACGTGTGACATGCACTCGTGAGAGCTCATTATCCCCAAAACCCTCAAAAAAGAGTTTCTGATCTTTTGCTATGATGTCTTGAAGTTTGTAAAGTCTATAGTCAAGCCATGAGAGAACCAGTTTTGATGAAAATGCAGACAGATGACGGAAAATTGCTACAAGGAAGTGTGACACTTCTCTTGAATGTGTTGTATTTCTAAAGTGGGTCCCCTAAGATGGGGATAAACCTTACTGAGCAGTGTCTCCTGGGGACCTTACTGCGATTCCTCACTGTTGATGTTGTTGGGCCTTTGCCTGAGACAGAATCTGCCAGACAATATTTGTTGGTAGCTATGGATTTCTTTAGAAAATGACCTGAAGTTTACCCAAAAAGGAACCAAGAGGCCTGTGATGGCAACCAAGCTTCTAAGGGATGAATTTTTCACCATATTTGGGGACCAAGACACAAAGAACAGGCAACAAGGCAGAGGTTTTGATGCCGAACTATTTCAACAGGTTTGCCAGATGCTGGTAAAGGCAATAGGAGGTATCCAGCATCCTAAAGATGGTAGGGAGGAGAAGCTTGGCTAGTGCTGAGAGGAGGCATTGAGCCAACTGAATGCTACCTGGACTGAGATGCCTCCATTTACACTCCCTGGTCTCCCTGTGCTGCTCCTCAAGGCCTGGGTACCTGCCCCATGTCAGCATCTGAGACACCTTAGTGTGTTTTGAAGAGCATCAAAACCCCTTGAGTGGGCAACTGAATCAGCCCCCAGACACTTCACAAGAGAGTGACAAAAGGACCGGGACTGATGCAGCCCTTTGTCTATTCTGTTGGGTTTAATGACTTTCAGTGTAAAGGGAAAGTGCTGTCTGACCCCAGTTCTCCTTGTCAGACATTAGCCAAGAAACACAGCACAGTCCTTGGGAGAAATTAATAAATCTGGACTATGTAAGTCTGGCCTATCCGGACACTGCAAAAATCAAGTGGAGCAGCCTAGGTTTTTCTAGAGAAAATTTGATGTGAATATTGCCTGAGGCAAGGTGAATGTTCTCTGATGTAGACTTTTGTGTGGAAAGCGGGCTGACTGCACATCACACAGAGATGGAGATATTAGGAGCCTGCAGCAGATGAACCATGGGCTGGAGCAGTGGCCACATACATGCATTAACACGTAAGAGGCCAGTGGGTCCTGGCCAATGAAGTTATGAGGGTAACTGAGTGGGTCCTGAAGGCCAAGAATACAGCTAAGGATGTTGAGTCTGGTAGAAATTAGTTCCCCACTGGGGAAAAATAGGGAATGGCCTCATTTAGCCCACAGATGTTATTAAAACCAAAAACTTTGCTGAGAACTCCTCCTCAGGAGTTCAAAAGAAAAGGGAGCAGCAGCTGAAGGCCTGTGGTGGCATCCCAGTGGGAGCAAAGTCAATCCAAGCTCCATGAAAACGTCCCAGTAGGAGAATGCGATATGAGTATGTAAATAGCTACATTGGTTGCTCTGGCACTTCCTCCCTGTATGCCTGGCATGAGGTGGGTCCATGGGTCTGGGTTCTTCTGGAAGGAAGCTGAGCAGGGCATGTTTTTGCAGGGATGCCTGACAGTGGTGCGCAAAGCCGTTCCCTTTTGTTCTGCCCTGTGCCAGAAGTATCAACACAGTGGTGTGAGCACGGGCACTGAAGGCTGCCCAAAGCACATCCCAGAGCATGCCTGGCCCAGGTGGCAGGGGAAAGCAGGGGACCTGGCAGCTTGACTGTGACAGCAGTGTAGCACCATGGCTGAGGTGACCTGCTCCTCATCCTGTTGTGTTCTGCCCAAAGGGATGTTTAGCCAGACCACGCCTTTTCCAGGCAGGCAGTTCTGCTCCATAGAACTGCCCCAGCTTTCTCCTGGGACAAGAACCATTAAACAAGATGGTACACTGGCTTCCAGGCTGTCCCTGGCTGGTAATAATCTATGAAGCTTCTTACTGTAGCACCCAAACATCACAATCCATCAGCTGACAGGAGACGAAGTAACCTTTAATTTTCTGTTTATGTCAGATCATATCCTTGACAAAGTTACAAGCACATGTTATGTAGTCCACTGTGTACCACAGTTTGAAGCACATTGGACAGTATAGCAGTTGTGCTATCCCTGTTTACAAGCCTCAGCTTCATCAGCTGTAGGAGGTGTCAGTGGGAAGAACAATGTGATTTAAGCCAATACAGGGAGCTGCATCTCTGCTTTGGAAAACACAGGACATAAGCAGCAAATACTCAGAGGGTCCCTGATTCCAGGCAAGTCTCTCGTTTACCAGCAGGCACAGACCAGGGCTGTGCTCCCTTCTTTGGGATGCTAGAGTTTCCTCTAGTACTAAAACCTTGGCTCTAAAACCCTGGCTCTAAAACCCTGGCTCTTAGAAGCTACATACTCATAACCATGTTCACTGAAGGAGTTTTGGAGTTTGGAGTCCCATTATTTACATCTGACTGTATATTTTCTCCTGAGAGCCCTATAAACAAAATGAATTGCAGAAGAAATTGCACATTCCCACACAGGCATGTTTGCCTCTCATGAAGTCTGAAAAACCATGACCCAAATGTACTGTGAGATAGTAAATCTGAGAAGGCAGTGTGTGGGAAGCCTAGTGTGAGATGAGAAGGATGGAGAAAGCAACCCACTGCGCCCCCAGCATCTTTCCCTGCAAGCACTCTGAGCCCGGGAGCTGGAAATGCTTTGGGGAAACAGAGGCCAGCTGATGCCTAGTGGCCCCACTAATTCCAGGAGCCCTCAGACATTGGAAACCGAAGTGTTTATCTGTTCTTCCCAAATTTCAAGCTTTCCAGACCCTTGCAGACAGGCTTGTTTCTGAAGAGAACAGGAAGACAGCTGGTGCAAAGGGGTCTTGCTTGCTCTCATCTAGGAACCTCTGAACCAGCACATACCTTTCCAGCTGGTGCTTTCCATGTGTATAGATTCCAGCCCATGTTTTCTGATTGAGTATTTTATTCTCCTCTCTAGGCTGTCCTGCCCGCAGTCACTCTTTCCACCTGCTTTTAAGGTCTCCTGTTGCTTCCCACCCTGCCAGAAAAGGCAGCTTTTAAGCACTGAAGCTCTGCTAGTGGCTGTGGCATCACGATGTCTCTAGGCAGAGACTTTCTGAGTTGTGGTCCATGTCAGCACACAGCCACCCTTACGGAGATCAGGTATCTCCCAAAATAAGGACTCCCCTAAGGAAGTATTTTGGGAGACAGGGGGCAGCAGGGATGATGTGTGTTTTATTTGCACACTGTGAGCAAGGTATGATTTTTTAAGGTCTGTCTGGGACACAGGATTGTTGTTGGGATGCTGTTCATGAGTAATCTTTGGTCAGCAGATTCTGTGTGTGTGAACTGGTGCAAGGAGCAGGCAGCTGAAAGGGCATCTGTGGTGGTGAGTGGAAGGCAGGTACACGGTGGACACAAATGATGAGTCTTTGTTCCCCGATTGGATGAGCACCTCTGGCAGAAGCAGGTTTCTGGGACAAATATTCCTTTTCACAAGTTCCTAAAGATGATTTCTGTAAATGTTTGCTAATGTTTACTTGACATTTGTAGTCACTCATGTCAATATGATCCTGTCCTGGAATGTTAACTGGAAGCAAACACAAAAGCGGGCACGAACTCAGCTGATGTGGATACAGTTTTTAATTTAGGCTGATTTTCATGGTCATTATCTTTCACATAATCATCCAGTTCAGTTGAGAACTAGTGGTTCTCCAGGAGTTCCTCCCCTTCCAAGAGTCATGATTTTTTTGTTTTCTGTTAGGAAAATGTGTTACCAGAGTCACTGCTGTTTGTGTCTACTGCCTGACACTTCATACCACAATTCTGCATCCAGTTTCTTCTAACTTAATCAAAACTTAACAACCTTGCCTAAAATCTCCCACAGCAGTTGTTGCCTCCAGCTGTTTTTATAATAATTTTTTTTTTTTTTTTTAAGATCTTCTGAATCAATTAAGCTGTTTCCAAGAATGTAACTAAAACTAAGCACATTTTTATTTTCTCCATGTCAGGAAAAAAATCCGATTATGACTTTTTTCATAAGTTCTGCTGCACTGTGCTGTGGAGCAAGATCATCAGATTTACAGTGGAGCTGGGCTTTGGGTAGGAAATGTGCTTTGTGCCTTTCCTCTGACAGATTATCCAACAACACACCGTAAGGAGTTGTGGTTTGAACTGTCTCAGTAGTGACACCTTCGATTTTCACACCTGAAGACACTGCAGATTTCTCATGTTCTGTGAGTGTTTCCAGCTAGGTCTGAACTTACTCTTATTGATTTACCCTGGTAGTTGGTCCAGCCTTGCTTCGATCCAGGCAAAGAAGGGGAGCAAAGGTCAGAATAAGGACAAGGAATTTTGATGTGGCAGAAACTTGTTCTGAAGACTGAGGAGCATTTTGGATTGAATGGGGGCTTAGATCTACTTGGCCAAAATACAAAGGTATTGCATGATTCAGGCACCTGAGAGGCATAGCTGAGGCCAACAGGACCTTCACCTCCAGGCTGCAATATTAGACAGTGCTAAGTACTTTTTAAAACTCAGGCTTAGAAGGAGAGTCTGTGCGTGCCTGGTGGCTCTGTCTCACTTTGCCATCCATACAACACGAGAAATGGCAGTGCCTCACCTCACCGAGCTCGTTGTGACTTGGGCATCTCTGCACAGCCCTCTGGCACAGCTCAATGGATGCTGTAGGAAGCCCAGAGGACACTGCTGAATAGGGTGTGGATGCCATGCAGTAAATAATGATCACCTTCAAACACTGCATGACGATGAGAAAATGGAGAACTGTTCACCCACAGAAAGGGGTCCGGTGTATGTGATCCAAAGACCCAGAAACCAAGAAGCATTTAGGAAAAAAAGTAAGAGGAATGGCACAAAAGCCCTTGAGACAGTGCTCTCACTGCTCTAGGGTCCAGCAGACATGTTTGGTCCTGGCAATGTCTCTAACTGTGGTGCCATGCAGCCAGGGACCATTCCAGCTGGCAGAGGCACCAGACAGTGCAACCATCTGCAGCCACAACAGCTCCAGGGGCAACAGCTTCTCTCTAGTCCCGGGGTGGCTTTATAAAGGAATTTGGTGGTGCAGGTGATGGCCCGAGATCCACATCTTTGTCTGGTTTGGCCACAGCAAGTGGCCAGATTCCTGTAACTTTGGCCATCAGGGTCAAGTAGCTGGAGAGCATGTGCAGGATGGCAGACACTGTGGGAATGTGGCTCACCAGGCACAAAGTCTGGGAAAAGAAGTGAAACATAGAGGTGGAGTAGAAAGTAAAGGTCAAATACTCTTGGCTCATGCAAACTTCTGGGTTTTTTGGTTGTTTTGGATTTTTGTTTTTTTATTTCATTTTTCCCCCCCTGGTGACAATTATATGTGTTGCAAGGTGAAGGAGTTCTCAAGAGAAATGAAATCTTTCTCTGACCTCGGAGTGCAGAGCACTCTGAATTACTTGACAAGCACAGTTTACCCTTTGAGCAATTCATGACTCCCCTTTCACAAGTAAGAGCACACTTTTGTGGATGTTTTCCTTGCTCAGTACTACCTAATGGATTTTTTTTTTCCTTAATAACTGTCATGTGACCTGCATCTTGGGTTCAATCCCCATATGGGCTATTCACTTCAGACTTGGACTCAGTGATCCTTGTGGGTCCTTTCCAACTCAGAATAATCTATGAATCTGTGAATCTTGCTATTCTCAGCTCAAAATTGAAAATGTGAATTGCTGATTGCAAATACTATTTGTTGTTCATTTACTAGAGGAATATTAGGCACATTCATCCCATTTCCTCTTAGAGCCTCATTATCAACAAACCTTTGCCTCACTGCTTCTGTAAATAATTTTCATCCCTTTCCTTTGGGAACCATGTGTTTGGGCTCTTGCACAAGTGTTTAATGAGAGTAATTGGCCAAGTCATGCAGTGTCATTTAAAGTCCTTGATGAGTTGGCAAAACTTCATTAAAGGGGGATTATTGAACAACACATAAGTAATTTTTTTGGACGAGGAAAGCATTGCACTTAAGCCATGATGCAAGCAGGGTTTCCCAGTATTTGACCAAGCATTGTGGCTTGCACCAGCTATCGGTATCATTCAAAAGACTTGGATTATCCTGGCTCCCACAGTCAACATACACCTTCTCTCTTCCGGGATGTGAAGGATGTGGAACTAAAGCTCCAGAGGTGTCCTAAGTTGGTATATATGTTTGAGAGCTGATGACAAATGAGGGAGAGTTTCAAACAATCTTTCCCTACTCCTCACAGCCCCAGCAGAAAAAACCATGAGGCTCAAGAGCGTAGCACTCCCAACTCATGGTGGTCTCCCACGGGAGGCTGCAGCGGCGTTGGCTGCTCATGGCAAACACTGGTGGTGGACATAGACCCAGAGCCAGGCCGAGGCAGGGGACAATTGTTTGCTGCAGGGGCTGGAGGGAACCTACAGAGGCCAAGGGTTTATTAAACTTCAGTTTGACTGGAGCTGAAATATGTGCCTCTAGAGCAGGGCAGCAGAGGTTCACAGAGTCCTTTCTGTAGACATTTTATGACAGTCTTTGGGGATACATATAAGAAGACTGGGGCATTCTGAGTAATTTAAAAAAATATTTGTTTAGACTGTGTCAGGGTCAACTGGAGTTTCCAAGCAAGCCAGTCTTAGTTGGATTTTTCCGTCTTTGCCCTTTCTCCACAGCTATAGTGTAGACACACTCTGGTTCACAGCCAGGCCATGCAGTGCAGCCATGTCCCCTCAATACCTCAGAACAGCTCTTGAGATCAGAGAGACCTTGAGGTCACTGTGTACCTCCTGCACTGCATGTGGGCTCATGGAGACCAGGAATGAGAGCCTCTGGCTACCAGGGGTTGCTGCTGCCACCCTCAGACCCTGTCAGGAGTCTGGGCTTCCCCATCCCCATTGGCATCAGCCCCTGTGGGGTTGCAGCATTGCCCCGACCTCCTGACGAGGGTGTAGAGAAACAGGGGAAACAACTTACTGCTCTCAGGTTTGCTGTTGGTTATTGTGTCTTCCTTCTCAGCTGGCAAGTTCCCAGTTCGGCTGTGCTGCTTCTTGCTTCAGTTTGGGATTTTGCTGCCCTATTACTCTCTGCCAGTAAAAGCTGATGCCAGTCTGTTGACCAGCCCCGGTGACTGTGAATTAGTGGGTTTGGTAGCCAGAAACCTAATTTCTTTCTGGAATGCTTCTAAAAGCCTAGTGCTTGTAGGAATTTTCCCAGACCTGGCCAGCCTTGAGTTTTGCAATGTGCAGTTGGAATGGAAATAAATTATAGATGTTCTTCCAAGAACAGGCAGGTTTGGGGAAGGCTGAAGATTTTTCTTTCCTCGTCTGGGCCTTTCTTTACTAATTAGCTGTATAAAAATGAAGAACAGCAGAACTACTTTGCTAAGAAATCTTGCCCAAACTTTGTCTCAGTGTTTAAACTCAACCCTTTCTGTGGCTCAGTGAGGTTCAGCCAATTATGGTTGTTTCCTGATTTTACTCCAGCTTTCCATCACTCCTGCTTTCCAACTTCCAAGTGTAACTGGTAGCACCCAAATCCCCCTGAGATGCGCTGCACTTGGGTTCCAATGGGGTTGCCACAGCATCTCATCCAGACTCAAGGGTCCCCAGGTCTTCTCCATAGGGGCCCCTGGGGGCCCAAACTGGGAAGCACAAGGAGCAGCATGGGAGCGGTGCTGGGAGGATTTGTTTGGGCTTGCCTGACGGCCCATCTGAAGAACACAGCGCTGTGCTTTAGCAGAAGGGTAGTCCAGGGACACACACATGCTGCAGTGCCTTGCTGGACTGGGGCCACAGGCTGGCCACTCCTGCTGGGCAGAGCCTGCTCGGACACCGCCCTGGCCGGGGCCCACAAGCCATTGAAGTCTGTCTGTCACTGATTTGAACCAGGACTCCATAATGCAGAAGCAGCTGAGCTCTTGCCCAGCTCATGACAAAATGGCCCTAATGTTCCTCCTCCTGCCCCTCTTCTCTGCCAGCAATTTCAGGTTGCAGGTCCAGCCCTGCTACCAGCAGCACAGAACAGGCAACTAGAAGTCACCTCTGGGAGGCAGCTAAACTTCAGCAATGCATTGCTGTCTCTGCTGCAGAGAGGTTGATTTTGTAAAGCAGACAGACAGAGGAACACAGAGAGAGGCAGACAGACCAACCAACCAAATGACGTGAGCAGTGTCCAGGCAGGCACCGACCCACAGGATGGGGTGAATCACTCTGCAAGCTGGCAGCAGGGAATTAAACTGTGCCACAGCCAGACATCAGAGAAAGGATCAACTCCCTATCCTTGTGGGTGTCTCACCAGCCTTCCTCACCAGCAGGAAGAGGCCCCCACTCCTTTCTTGACTTGATGGCTGATTTATACCTTCTGTCACAGGTGATGGCTGGTGGTGCCTCGCCCGGCATGTGCTTAGCATGGAAGGCAACACACACACTGAGACCTGGAAGGTTGCACCACTGCCTCGTGCCTCCCTCTCACCCTGACAGAGCAGAGGTCCTGCTCAGCCTGCACCTAGCCTGGGGTGGAAATTGTAAGGGAAATGTCCAGGGCATGCTATGGGGAAGAGAGAGGCACTGACTGGTTGCAGGGGAAACCCCTGGAGGAGATAACAGCTTGCAGAGAAGAGCCCCTCTTTCTCTTGCAGTGCTCAGGTGCAGTGGCCGAACAGCACAGATGAGGTTAAGACAAATGCATAAACCTGCATCTGATGGGAACTCTTGTGCTCTTCCTTTCAGAGTGAGAGCTTAGCCCTAAGCCCTGCATCAGCCTCATCTGTCACTCACATCTGAACAGCTCTCAGTGCTACCGCAGGCACTGGGTGGCACTGCCTGCTGTCAGCCACAGAGATCCCCAGCACTTACCTCTCCCTGCTCCAGGTGCAGGGCCTGACTTCACAGGGCCCCAGCACAGGGAGGGGGGTTGAATCCTGGCTACCTTAAATGCTACCGTCACTAACTCGGCTGCAAGCTAACTGTCACTAACTCTCCTCCAAGCAGGGGAGGAGCAACCTTGCTGGATCTAGATTTTTCTAAACGAAACACACCGGTGGGATAACTGAATAATCCCAAAGTAAGGTAGACCAGGTGAGTTGGGCAGATGTTGCTTCAGTTGCTGATAGCCAGTAGGGATGTCCCAGTAGGAAAACTCAGCTCAGACGGGAGCAGAACAGAGTTCTGCATTGGGACAGAGCATTTAGGTGTGCAAAACCCTACAGTGCCTGTCTGTGGAGAACAAAAGTCTTCAGCAAACAGCACTGGGGACCTGTCTGTTCTGCCTTTCACTTGCCCAAGGATCTGTGGACTCTTTTGGACTGAAATTCCAATAAACAGTTACTAGCCTGTGTGTAGGTATGAGTCCATGACTGAGATGACGCCATTCAATACTTTGTCCAATATTAGTGATGCTGATTTTTTTTTTCTTAATAACATATTTTGTCTATTCAGCATTGAGCCAAGTCCTCAGAGCAGTTAGGTGCTTCCATCTGGTTCTGAGGAGCTTGGGAAAAACCAAGACCCTCAGGCAATCACTGCCACGGCAAGGCAATGCAGGACTGCTTGGGATGGAGGAGACTACTTATCCAAAAGGTATCAAAACCAGAGCCAAGAGGAAACTGAAAACCCTTTCAAGTCCCCTTCCCATCCTTGCCTGCCTTGTCCATCTTCCTTAGCTGGTGTACATCGGGGGTATACCAGTTCAGAGGTTCTAGAAGGCTTTTGGTTCATATGCACTGTTTTAGCAGACACACAAGTAGGACAGTGCAGAAACTCACAATTTTTTCCTAGCTGTTTAGGACATGCCTACAGTGGGAAATGAGACATTTCAAAATGCAGTAGCTGACCCATCTTGTCTGTCATACCTCCAAACTTTGTTCATAGCCTGGCATGCTTCAAACCTGTAGCTGATGACCCCCAGCCCTGTGCCTGGGGATGTCTGTGTGGGATCTAATGAGGCTCTGATGCCACTGAGGTGGCTGACACTTCTCTCTGCTGCCTCTTAAAAAGTCACCTTGTGGCCGGTCCTGGCATATCCCCAAGGCACAGTGTCACCCCCTGCAATACTGAAGACCTTCAGGTGTCAAAGATGACAAAACTATGTCACTGGGAAATTAATGGGCTCATCAGAGAGAACTGAGATGCCCAACTCCAGAATATTGCAATAAGCAATAATCTCCCTTCACATTCAGTAGTGAGAAAGCCATGGCATGAAATGGAGCAGTTTAATTTTCTCTCCATGGAGGCAGTACATTTTCTTGCACTTTCTCTTTCCTTATATCATGTTCTGGGAGCCAAAAAGTCAACTGCAATTGCAGCAGGTTGCTAGAAGCGTTTTTGTGCCTTGAAAATTTACTAGTCAGCACTTTCCTGCTTTTCAGATGAATGTGGCACATGAAAAAGGACTTGGGGAATGAGCTATGCCTTTTTCTCTAGCCACAGCTTCTATGCAGAGTTTTCAGAATTGATTTGTTTATGTAAAAGCCTGTTTTGTTAGCATCCTTTAAAAAACATGAGAGAGGAGCAAGCAGCACATGTTGCATTTGTACAGACAATGCTGAGCTCTCCCCAGGTAGCCACAGGGTGTGGGAATCCAGCTAATCAGGCCATAAAGCAACACATGCCCTCAAAAACAGATGTTTGTATTGGGGGAAAAAAACTAGTTCAGAATAAACGTGAGAGGAACGGCAATTTTCCCAAATAAATAGTGCACATTCCCCAGGCTTGCTGTGATGTAAACTTCTCAGCAGCCCTAGAGTTAATGTTTACCAAGCTGTCTGTCCCCAAACTCATACAGTGATTTACTCCAGGAGAACTAGCCAGCCAGGAATAAGAGGGCTTAAGTGCAGCCCGGGTTGAGGTGAATTTGACTCCCACTGAAACATCTCCCAGGCGTACAGTGGCGATAGAGCCAGTGACCCAAGTTAGACACTGGCTTCAGGGCCACCAAAAAGCCACCCATGGACCCGCTGTGGGGACACTGTCTGACACTGTCTCCAGACTGCTTTTCAGGAACTGAAGGAGGTTTTTAGACCTTTCTGCTCCAGGCCCTAGTGTTGTTCCTGGTGTATGTTCTGATCAGAAAAACAAGTCTCTTCTCAAAGAGGGGACCCTAGGTGAGGTCAGGAGGAGCACAGTAGAAAGAAACACTCCTTTCCCCCTTTAATTCTTCTACCAGTAGGCTTTTCTGTAGGACTTTGCTCTGTCTGTAAGTAGCTCCCCAAGGTGATCAGGTATTTCACAGCAAATTTTAGCCTGTGAGTTTCACTGTGAGTAGCCACTGAGTGTGTGCCCCCTGTGCTGCAGAGCCTCAGGAGGCTGCAGGCAGCAGAGCAGCAGTGCCAGCAGCTGTGACAAGCTCAGCAGAGATGGATGGTGTCCATGCAGATGAGAACATTCATGCAGTGATCTCCAGAGCACAATGGGAAGTCAGTGAATGCTGTACCATGAGCAGAGGAACAGCACAGACCATGTTCAGCTTTCCTCCAGGTTCTGCACAATCAACCAAATGAGGTCCCTGTCTGGGAGGGATGGGCCTGCCATGTACTCATGCAGAGTTGAAATGGAGATGCTCCAACCAGTTTCTGCTTAGCAGCAAAGGGTAACTGCAGCTTCCAGAATGAAACCAATGGTTTGTGTCCTGTGGAGAATTCTACCACCTGCATTTAAGAGATGAATGCTGCCCAGTTCTACACTTCAGTTGGGCACAAGAGTGAAAGTATGATTAAGCATCTGATCATTGCTAATAAAATCAGTGATGCCAAACACAACTAAAAAAGCATTACAATCTTCTCTACATGTGCAGACTGCTAGAGCACTGACTCCCTGAACAGAAATAAACCTAAATATTTGTGTCTTTATATGTCTAAAATCCAGTCACTTTGTTTTTTCCTATATAACCCAAAATGTGGATGTTTTTTAAATAATAGTCTTGTGCTGACTTCTAGACTTTATTGACAGATAGGAGGCAGAAGACTGAACAGACAGCTTAGAAAGAAGTCTAATGATTTCAGCATGTGTTAAGGCATGATCACAAGAGTCAGATAAGGTTCCTATGGCTGGCCAAGTCCTTGAGGTGTGCTGGCTGGACCGTGGTGCAAATCTGCCTTGGTAAGAAGTGTAAAATACACTGCCTGAACCCTATCTAGGTAAAATTTTAGCACTGGTATTTAAGCAAGAGTTGAGAGAATGATATTAATAGCTTTTTTTTTAAAAGCATCATTGCTATGAAGAGTCAGACCACGCCTGTGCAGGTAGAGGGAGGCACCATGAAGTAGCCAGCATTGTAGGCCATAGAATTTGGGGGTGGGCAGGGGGGGAACGCTCCTGTGCCCACACTTGGACAGAAAGGCCCCTATGTCACTTAGTGTGGGAGCAGAGGGGCAGGCTGGTGCAGCCCCATGCCACCTGTGCCATGCTCTTGGGACATGGGCTGTCCACAGACAGACAGCCTCTGTGAGCTGCCACGTGCCAGTAGGTGCTCCAGGCTGTTCCTGAAGGACTGGGATAGCACCAGCTCTTCGCTGAGACTGCAGTCTCTTCGACAAGATGTTGCCAAAGCAGTACATTAGCAGTGCCAAGATCCAGATGGCTTTTTTCCCTGAAGCCCAGGGGAAATTGCCCTGTGCTGGCCGTGTCCCTGGGTTGTGCTGGCCATGGAGATGTCATGCAGCCTCACGGGCTGTGGGGCTGCCATCACAGGATCTGTGTCAGGGAGCCCATCGTGCAGGAGCTGTGGCCTGTCATGCATGTGCTGTGCAAAGCAGACCTACCATTTCAAGCTGAGCCCAAAGCTGTGTGTTGGAAATGTCCCACTCTCTGTTGTCCTATGGGTACACCAAGCTGACTTTGCTCTAAATTAAATTCCATGGATACGATTGTACATAGCTAAGATTTTACTTCATCAGCATCCCAAAACAGCACACCTGAGGAACAAAACAGATACAAGTTGTGAATCCAAACATTCTGACAGGACGATAAAGATGACTGTTCCCCTCCAGGAGCATGTCAGCAGAGCAGCACAATGGCTGGCTGTCTTGTGGCCCTACCTCATGGTCACATGTGAACATGGTCTTATGTCTCTTGCACCCCTTTTTTCCTCCGTAGGGTTCCCAGGACAGGTGTGGTGAGATTTGAAAGGCATGTCCCCTGCAGAAGAAGCAGGAATGCAGGCATCCCACTTGCCCAGAAGGAGCTGCAGGATGCCTGGGGCTCACATGCCCAGTTATCCCGGACTGTCCCTGCCCCTTGGCAGCTGACAGAGGGTGACTCAGGGACGGTCTTGGGAGTGCTGATGATCTAGCAGGCAGGCAAGGCACTGAGAGAGCAGGGTATAATTGTGGGAAGTCAGAAAATATCCTCCTTCTACTGCTACGAGGGCAAGGAGGGATTGGCAAGCAGTGAAGGAGGCACCAAGCAGTCCAGTCGGGCTTGTAAGGGTGCAGTGGTGCTCACATTAACTCCTTGTCATGGAGATCTTCACAATATGTAACTCAAGGTCTCTCTAGGTTTGATTAGAAACAGACACCCCAAACTTTGCACTGAAACTTTGAGGCCATCTCCAGTTACAGGAAGTCTGGGCATATCCATATGCAGATGTATGCAATTTGTTTCACTTCAGCACTTAGCATGACTGTTTTGAGGTCAGGGAGCCTGTTTCTAGGGAATGAGAGTTACTTCTTGGGATGCTCAGCCGAGGGTAGATTTACACCATGCCCTCCCTATGCTGCCATCCTGCCCTCCATCCGACGGTTTCTGCCCCTCTCATGGAAACAGCTCATCCCTACCAGGACCCTCAGGGGCTAGAGGTGAAGAAGCCCATGTCTGCTGCAGTGCAGGAGCATGAGAGCAGCATGGCTGAGCTGCAAGGAGGGCTCTGCCCTGGCAGAGCAGGCACGGGAACACCCACTGTGTGTGCAGCAGGGACAGTCCTCGCTCCTTGGGGCCGATAGTTTGTGATGGAGATAACTTATCACTGCTGAAAGTCCAGGGCCCAGCTCTCAGCTGCAGTTTGAGCTATGCTGTCAACGAAATTAGAACAGACACAGAACTTTTCTCTGTGTGTGTGTGTGTGTGTTTGTGCAGACCTTTCCCCAGCCAGCTGAGCTCCACAAGCAGATAAAAAACAGCAGAGGAGTTACCAAGGAAAGGCTTCAGGTCTTGTGTTTGCTGCTGCTGGAGCTGCAGGGGGCTTGGGAGTTAGGGAGGCAGCCAGCACAAAGCCATGGGGGAAAATGTACTGAGCTTCCTCACATCATAAATAATAAAAGAAAGAGAGAAAGGAGAAAAAAACCAACCTCTTGGAATACTTTATTTATTACTCTGTCTCTACTGACTCTCATAGGTGGTAGTCCATTGCTGCAGACTTTCTGGAACTGTTTTATTTTCAGTTGTGAAAACTATAAATATCATGTCCATAGCATATGATTTACTGAGGCTATGGGGCAGGGCACTGTCCCAGCCCATTTTGGACAGGTTTGTCCACCTGCATCCCCCAGGAGCAGTGGGAGAAGTCAGCCAGTTGGAGAAGGCAGGTCCAAAGAGGCTGCAGTGTGTCAGTCACTGGCCTAGACACTGGTCCTGGAACCCAGGGAGCATAAATGTTGGCAAAATGTTCCCAAGGGTCAAAGCAAAGAGAGACAACATCAAGCTTTGGTAAGCTTTACAGGGAGCTCATCAAAAGTCTGAGGGAACAATATCAGAGAAAGCAATAAATCTGAAATCACAGTCGGGCAAAAGTGGCCCGTAACTCCACTGCCTTCATCCAAGGTCTGCCTACAAGCCCTCGGTACCAGCTGGGCAATTCTCTTCTCAAATCCCTTTCATAGCTCATTCCCCCAGGCTTAAAAACTTTTCTCTGTGGCCCTCATGGTGAGGGCACCCTCACCTGAGGGTGACAGCTACATTTCATCCTCCTACTTTCATCCCACTCATCTCAGTGCAGCCTTTCAGCTGCGAGAGTGAGAGGTGGGCAAGGACTTGTACACTGTACAGCTTCTCACAAGCCCTTCCATGGGCTTTTGGCTGTGAAGATGTGACAGAGCTGTTCACAGAATGGCTAAACTGCAAATATACAGTGAACTAGTGGGAGGATTTTGTAACAGGAGATGAGTGCTGGAAAAAATGGCTATTGCCAAAGACACAGGCTAAGATGCCTAAGCTGGCATTAATGACCCTGGCTATGACATTGCCAGGGAAAAGCTCCCAGTGGGGACATCACTAAATGGTGGAGCTGTTTCCCAGAAAGACTGATCCTGGCCTGGTAACATTTGAAAATAGACTAATGTGAAATTTCAAAAAAAGATGAGATACATGATGTGCCCTTGGCTTGGTAAGGAGAGCATGGATAGAAAATGCCACAGTACCCCTTCCCACACATCTAGGAACTAAGCATAGTGGCCCAAGGTTAAAACCTGCAGTAGGGCTTCAATGTTTTTTGCCCAAAGATCCCAGCCAGAAATGTGGCCAGGTGTGACACTTGGCTGTGCACTCTATGCCAGGTGGCCAGTTGCTCACACAGATCCCTCTTTTTCTCTCTTGGGGACAGAAATGCCGAGCAGTGGCATCAGATAAGGGTGAGCCATGGGTCCCCACCAGGGTGCTGCTGGCGTAGCATCACTCTTGCTAATGAAGGGGACGCCACTGTCACTGGAGGCAGGAGGTGTGCAGGAGAGCACACACACAGTGCCCGTGCCTGAGGATGCACACGCCCCATTACAAAGCTCACAGGTGGTTTTACTGTAGCTGCTGAGCCTTAGAAAGGAACAGTTCACAGGTTGTGGTTGAAACCCCTTCCTCCTGCATTGCCATACTGCTCTCATAGGTCAGGTCTCATTAATTATTAATTACTGTGGGCAGTCAGGCAGGAACAGCCCCCCAGACTGCTGTCACAATCCTCTCATTTCCCTCTGCCCCACATGCAGGGGGTGCTGTTTCTGCAGGTGTCTCCTACTGTCCTTTCCTATGGAACTAAGCCCCGTTCATGGCCTCTTTGCCAAAAGCAGGGCAATCCTGGCAGTGGCCTGTGGGGCCGACTGGGGGTGGCAGTCAGGAGCACCTCTGCTGACACACCACCACTGCCTGAGAATGCAGGAGCAGAAAACAGACCACACCGAGCACCACATGTGGCTGCTGTGTACTCCTGGTTTTCTACACTGTGTAATTCAGCAGGGGAGCACAGATGGGCTGGTGACAGGGGACCTGCACGGTGCAGGGAGCAGATGGGTACCTCTCAGAGACCTTTCCTGTGGCCAGGACCAAGGAATGTAGTGCTCCGTGATGTTCAGTCCTGACGTGGGTGTTGGGAGGTTGAAGGAGGGCCTTGCTGGGGTGTGTGCATGTGAGCGTGCAGGGCTCATCCTCCCACCAGGGTCTCTGAGAGGGAGCAAGAGAGAACTT
This sequence comes from Daphoenositta chrysoptera, assembly GCA_013397915.1. NCBI lineage: Eukaryota > Metazoa > Chordata > Aves > Passeriformes > Daphoenositta > Daphoenositta chrysoptera. The sequence continues at coordinate 971,054 of VZRO01000437.1, read as the reverse complement.
GTCCCAGCCTTCTCTTGCCCATCTGTGCTGGGCAAAAATGGTCAAAAGATTTACATCTGTTTCCTTCTCTCTCTCCCTGCCCCCTACCCCTGGTCAAACCTGCCCTCCTCTTCCCTCCCTTCCTCCCACCCAAATAGGTAAGGAAAGCGGTCTGGGAGAGCCTGACTTGCAGCCCAGCTCCGACCCTTCGGCCATGGACAGCAGCTACCTCAGCGTGAAGGAGGCCGGGGTGAAAGTGCCCCAGGACAGGGCCAGCACAGACCTCCCCAGCCCCATGGACAAGGCCGACTCGGAGAGCAACAAGGGCAAAAAGCGGAGGAACCGCACCACCTTCACAAGTTACCAGCTGGAGGAGCTGGAGAAGGTCTTCCAGAAGACCCACTATCCCGATGTCTATGCCAGGGAGCAGCTAGCCATGAGGACAGACCTCACCGAGGCTCGTGTACAGGTACGGGGGGAAGGCCTGCGGCTGGGTGAGGGGTGGATGAGCCGCAAAAAACCTCCGAGGTTCCCTTGCAGCCCCACCATAAGCTGCAGGCAGCCGAGCCCTAATCAGAGCCTGTGGCACAGGGGAAGGACAAGAAGGTACATCCATGTTTGACACTAGTGTCAGCTCCTTTATTTGGTCTGGTGTCCTGCAATTCAGTGTTCACAGAGACACCTCTCGCCCTTGAGCTAACGGGACAGCAGGTGGGTAAGCCTCACCGCCACCCTGAACAAAGCTTGCACAAAACCCACTCTCTTCAGGAGACTTGCAGGGAACACAGGTTCATTGGTCTGAGTGGGAGCAAGCTTTTCCACAGGTTGGGCTCTTTCTGGCAGATGAGGATGCAGAGGTCATGGGAATTCAATACCAGAGAGCATGAGGTGATACAATAGAGGCAGTTCTTGTTGCCTGCTTGGCAGGTGCTGAGACTGCATGAAAGCTGGAGATCTGGAGGCAAAAGGTGTGCCCACCACCTTGGGAGGAGCAGGGGAGTCAGACACACTCTTTTTGACAGTCTCCATCACCTCCACCCACACAGGTGCCAGCTCTCATGAACTTGCTCCCTTGCACTAACCTGGGGGGCCAGCAGAGCCGAAATCCACTTTGGGGGAGGGAATGATTCTTTGACTATTGCTCTTTCCTCTGAGTCAAGGTTAAACAGGAGGCCTGTCAGGGCTCAGAAGCATGTGCAAAAAGGAGCACCACTGCATGGAGAGGACATTCACAGCTCATGCCTTGGTGGCCAGCTCCTTCTCCAGCACAGCTAATCCTGTGACTTCTGTCTGCAGGCATTTGTCAGCTCACCACCCCCAGAACCTGCAATAGCATCAAGAATAATTGGCCTGTGGAGACACCTGATTCTCTCTCTTATAACAGGAATATTCCCAGCTCCCAGGCAGCCCAGCTTACCCTCTGCTTCAGCCTTTACAAGTAGTCTCAAATAAGGCCCACATCCATGCTTAAGTTCATTTCAGTTTGTGCATTCACTTCTGGATTCAACCAGAAGCAGGATTTTTCTTGTCTGCTTGCCTAAACGGGTTTCTGGGCTGGTGTGCTCTTCTTCCCCACAGCTGTTTCTCTTCAGGTTGGACATGGCTATGTTTCAGTAGGCAGCAGTGCAATTCCCATTGGTCCCGAGTGTAGCACGCTGAGCTCTGCAGGATGGGCAGAGCAAGGCAGTGCTACAAACATCAGCTCTTTACTTGTGCCACTGGATGCAGCTCTTGATTTCCCAGGAACACACCACAAGTGCTAATGGGGTCTCCTGGGAGGCCAGGCATAGCATCGGGTTACTGGCTGCACAGTGCATGAAATTCCTTTTGCTCAGGAATGAGAATGAGGTGCTGGAGGGTGGCAAGCTCCTCCTGCTCGCTTCTGAGCCAGGGTTTGCAGCTACTGTGTCATCCCAGGCAGAGCACAGAGCTGGCCATCAGAGCCAGGGCAGGCCAGGCAGATGAAATCTACACGTTCCTTACATATGACCCTTCCTTTCGGGGTTTTTCCCCACTTTGCCACTGGATAACACTTCAGCTGAGGGCAGCACCAACTCCCTAGGTAGCCAGGAGTATATTTGGCAAAGAGGGACTTCAGGTTGCTCTGAGATAAGTGTGCCAGTAGCCTGTTGCCACAGGCAGCCAAGAACAGCCTCGCTGCTCTTGCAGCCGCCAGTGCCCACCTCTCACTTGGGATGGTGATGACAGGGCTCGTGTACCAGAGCTGCTGAAGGGCTTGTCTAAGTGGCCTGGCTGCTCGAGCACTTACCCCGTGGTGAAAGGGGTAAGCACTCGCATTTCAGTCATTCCCTGGCTCTGCCGGGAAGGACCTGGTGACCTGGGCCATGGGCTGGCACCAGGCCACCACCTCGTGATGAAGGACTGCCGACTCCTGGCGCTGGAGAGCGAGATCCAGCAGCCTTGTGCCCAGCGCAGTGGGTGCTGGCTGGGCAGGCTCAGGGGCAGCCCAGGTGCTGGGTATCCCACACGTGTTCCCAGGGGGCTGGGGCTGCTGGCTAGTGAGCTGCTTAGCCCTGGCATGGCAGTGGCAGCCCCCAGCAGGCGTGGAGGTGCAGTCTGAGGTGGCACAGGGCTCTTCTGCTGATGGCACAGGGCTGTGCTTCCTGTGAGGGAGGCTTTTGGAGTCAAAGCCCTAGTGAATCACCCTAGTGCCTGTCTCCAGCTCTGGGTTGTGCTATAGCTTGTTTAGGCTTGACTTTGGTCTCCCACCCCCTGGGCAGTTCTGCTCTGTGGGTGTCTTCCAACACCAGCAGTGTGGCATCAAGGGCCATTAGCTCACAGCCCAAGAGTGGGTACGGGCATGGGGCTGCAGCTCAGGAGACTGATGGTGAAGCAAACACCTACTGCAAGGACCAAGAACCGAGGGCTAGAGGGTGAAAATCACAAATTAGACACGAGCCCCGCACTACTTTTCCCCTGCAAGCCAAAGAGCTGTTAAGTTCTCAGACACCCTCTGCCACACTGGGAGAGGCTCTGGCTGCTGTAGGGTGTTTGAGCACACACCTACTGCAGCCCCATGGGCTTTGAGAGAAGCACAGTAGTCCCTCTCCCAAAGAAGATATGGTCATCTAAGGGATAATCCTGCCCTGGAATGATTTATTGGAGGTCCGTTTCAGCTGCCTGAAAGGCTGAACTAAGCACAGCAAGGTGACAGAAAGGTGGGGCACACAGCAGGTTTAAGGCGTGATGCTCCCTCCCACAGCTTTTGGCTGGAGGTCATCCCCTCTGGCCAGGCTTGGCTTCCTGGGGAGCACCACCAGCTGCACTGCAGGCAGGAGCAGATGCAGAGCCCAGACAGGCAAGTGGCAGCTCTGATTTTTCCATCCCTTTCCCAAGCTCACGCTTCATTAGTGAAGTAGCTGCCGGAGTTCTCGGTGCCTGGAGAAGAGCCCACACCAGCAGCATACATGGGGTGGACCATGCTGTCTGGGAAGCAGTGGCATTCCATGGCCTGGCCCCTCTCCTGCTCCATTTCCCTGCCCACCTCAGTTTCCAGCCATCTGTACTGGTGTCTGACCATTTCAAAGCTAATTCCCCCTGTGATGCAATGCAACATTTTCCTGTCTACTCCCCACAACCTTGCCCCTTGTTTCCATGTACTATTAAGGTACTGCACATCCCTGTTTTCCAAAGTGGGAGCCCTCCACAAGCCCTGTGAAGACGCAGAGCCACATAGCCAGGAAGAGGCTGCTATGGCTCAGCCACAAACCTGAAAGGATGCACAGGGAGTGCTGTGTTCATGTAGGTCCTACACAACATGTATATCCCCTTTCTTTCGTCTCCTCTTCCACGTCTGGGGCTGCAGAGCCTCAGAAAGAGCTTCTGTTTAGTATCAGCAACTGCTTTAGCTTCTTCCAGCTCATCCAGGTCTGCAGCAGATGTCTGAGGCAGTGGCACTAGAAAAACAAGGTAGACATATGTATTCACACATGATTCCTTCCCCTTGCATAAAAACACACACACGGGCACATCCCAAGCCCGTGCCAGCCTGGCCCTGACTGCTTATCTCTCTTGGGTTATCAGTATCTGCCTCCTGGACTGCTCTCTGGGAGAGAAGAAAGGGATGGGGCTGGAAGGAGGCTTCACAGCCAGGGAATAAACCCCTCAGCCAGTCCCCATCAGAGTCAGCGTTATGATTGCTGGGACCATTAATGAAATGGTTTTGGCAGTGACCCTGTGATGCGATGGGGGCTTGAAAGTGAGAGGGAAATGTCAAACTCCGCTGTAGCAAAATCACCGCCTTGGAAAAAAATGAAAAGAAAAAAAGCAAAGCAAAGCAAGAAGTAATATATCTTGATCCCTTTTCCCCCATAAAACCCTGGGAGGCTGGTGGAAGGAGCGGAAAGACTGAGCTAAGCCTGCAGGAAATTAAACATGAAATGAAAACAAGCTCGAGTTATTCAATTCTCTCATCCCAGGCTCCAATTTCCCATTCCAGGCCACTGATAAAATGGTGTCCAGTTTCAGCACTCAAGGATGAATTCTGGCTCTGTTCTTGCAGTCTAAAAAGCAAAGGGCTGGTGGCCATCTCCGGCAAGAGGGGAGATGGCCTGGCCTTTCACAGAGGGATGGGTTCCTGAACACAGATGGAGGCTGAGCAGAGGGAGGAGGGAGCAGGGCGAGAGGACAGGAAAGCGGAGAACAGATGCTGTGAGGCTGCCACAGGAGAGCAAAAGCACAAGAGACTTGAACCTGGTGGGCAGCTCTTACCTACATCAGAGCAGGCGTGTTGAGCACAGGGCAGGAGCACAACCCCACAGCTGCCACCAGCCCACTGTCCCACATGTGCAGAGGTCAGCCTCAGCCACCACTGCCATGGTGGGGGTAGGAGGGAGGTGAAAACATCCTTTTCGTTAACTTAGAGGAGGGACAAATCAGTGATGCAGCCCCCAACTCTCCGGCCATGGTCAGTGGCCTGGGTGAGGTCCCAGCTGAGCCCATCCACCTGTGCCCTGTGCAGGGCACATGGGGCTTGGTGGCAGGGGCAGACTGGCAGCGCCCACTGGGTGTGAGGGTAGAGGCAGCAAGAGAGTGAGCAGCAGTCTCCTTGCTTTGTCTCAGGCCACTTCTGGCCTCTCCACCACAACAGCACATCGGCTGTGTATGCATATGGGTTTAGGTACCAGCATATGGCTGAATGTTTATGGAGACATGAAACATTCTCTGTTCTGTAGATTTTTACAGGGCTGATTTGGTACATCAGGGCTTATCAAAGCATTGTCTGCAGGAGTCAGATACATGACATTACTGTACATTCCCACTCTAATTGTTAACACTGAGATTCAGCCACAGCGACTGCTGGCCCCTGCCCAAAGTAGCCCATCCTGACCCCAGAGGACATGCTGCACCAGCCACTGCAACCTCCGCTGGCACATCCCCATCCCACAACAGCCGCCCTTGACAAGGAGTGACAGGCAATGAAAGGAAAATGGACTTCTGTTTGGGTTTAGATTTGCTTTTTAAAAGCAGGTGTCTTCTAAGACTGTGGAAATACTGAGGATTAGTTGGGGTTTTTTGCTGACATTTTCACATTATACATTGCTATGCCTGTCTTGTTCTCCCCGGAGCACTGTGGAGGTCTGGAGAAACCCAACTGCAAGATACTAAGCAGCCTATAAGGATTTGGACCAGAAGAGAAAGGAGAATTTTAAAAAGCGGTCCAAACCTTGCCACAAGTGCTTCAGAGCTCACTATCAGCTCTCAGAGTACCTCTGGTGCCTGTGACACCAATACTTGGACTGAAGACACTCTTCGTCGTCAGCCTAATGTGATGACTTGCCACATCCTCCCAGCCCATCAGCCACGTGGCAATTTGGGAACTGCCAGTTTAAACCCCTTTGCTCTGTCCAATCCAGTGCATAAATGTGTTAGAGCAGAGGCCGAGGCCTCACTCTGCTCTGTCAAGGCAGCTGTTGTGCTGTCCCGGGAAGCCGAGGGCACGGACCCTGCGCTGATGGCTTTGAAGGTCACACTGCAGAGCCACGCACCGCTGTGGGGTGAGCTCGGCCATCCCTGGCGGGACGCTCGGGCGGGCAAGGCAGCCAGCGCCGTCACCAGGCGGGAAGGGCCGCGCATGCCTGGCACATGTTCGTGGCGGCCTCACGCACCGCCAGCACGCCGCTCCCTACCTGTTCCCACCCCTCTGTGCGCAGCGGGGCCTCCTCCCCGCAGCAGGAGCCGGGTCACCACCGCTAACTTTGAATCTGCAGATCAAAGCGGCGTGATCCAGGCCAGCCCTGCGACTGGCCTGCAGCTGGGCTGGGGTGGCTGTGCCAAGAAGAGGTAGAAGAAAAACAGACAGATGCCTGAGGCATCAAACCTGCTCCAGTAGGACGCTCTGCATGTGCAGCCTGTGCTCAGCTGGGATAACGTTAGGATGCTTCTGCTGATGCTTTTTGCACCTACTGAAAACACTGAAAGGGTTTTTGATTTGGGGTAGCAGGTTGGTGCTTTAGGTATGGCTACTCCGGCCAGCTTGTGGATGGCCCATGCCAGTGGCATTGCCATGGCCATGGGGCAGGGCACTAAATCCTACACTATCCACAGCCCACATGGGGAGCACATGCCTGGCAGCTGCATTACTGGCTCTCTGCCCCAAGCAGACCACAGCGCATGGCCAGACCCTCAGCTGCCTACTCATACCACAGGCCTGGCTGTGAGAGACCAGCACCAGGCTGCCTACGTGGTGGAAGGCAGAAACTGAGGCAGGAGAGCCTGAAACAACTCTTCCAGCACAAGCAGGGAGGTCAGCTCAGACCAGAAACCCAAGCCCCTTATCCCTCCCAGTAGCAGCTTCTAGCTGCACTGATTTAGGCTGCTCTTCATGGCTCTCCTACCCCTGCAGAAGTTGTCCTGCCATCCCACCTGTGCCAAGTACCTGGCTTGTCCTGCTATCCTCTGAAGACATCAGCTTCCTACCTGGTGTCTGCTTTCCCCAGGTGCCTGGCAAGCAGTGAAGCTGCCCCACGGCCAGGCGTGGGAAGGGCCAAGCTGCTTGTCAGCACTACCCCCTCTGCCCCCCCCAGAGAGTCACCGTGTAAAACTCGAAGCAGAGCCGAGAGGCTCTAGGACTGCTCCTTTCATGCACTGGCGTGACCTGCACAACCCAGCCCCTGGTGATCGCCCTCATCTCTCAGTGCCTTCAAAGCAGCTCTTGATTGATGTGTTTCCCTGACTCACGAGCTTCAAGAGGCTTTGAAGACACTGGGCCAGGCTCTGATCTCTCTTAGGCTGATGCAAATCAGGAGCAATGGTGCTGACAACAGTGCAATAATCCACACTGATGTCAAGCCAGTAAAAATAAGAGCAGAAACAGAGTTTTGGTCTTTGCCTTGAAGGGATCTGAGCAGACCGGTGAAGCAAAGAGTTGCAAACCCTGCAAAGAAAACTCAGTGTAAAGCAAAGGATGCTGTAAAAGGGCACCTGTCCTTTCCTGCAGCTAAGGAGGGAAGGGGTGTTCAGCTTTTTATTTCTTGTTGCGGTTAAGAAAAATGAGAGAGCTTGGTGAGAAATGCAAGCTGCAGTCAATGGCATCATCACAGCCAGGATTAGGCGTGGGGAAAGCCCCGTCACTGCTGTTTTCAGTCTGGCAGCAGCACACACGGATGTATTCACACGTCTCGTCTGAGACCGGCTGACAGCAGGAGAGCTGCAGGCAGAGCCTGGGTAACACAGATTTGGGGGTGAGAGGAAGATGGGCTGTCCCAGGGAAAATCAGGCTGTGGGAGGCAAGAGCTGGGAACGTCCCCAGAGAGGCAGTGCACCAGAAGATGGGCATGCCCTTTTGCTTGGAGTGCACCCTTTCTAGGAGCACAGGCTGGCCCCAGACCCCCAGGGAAGCAGGGAAGGACGGTCTCTCCCCTGCAGAGCTTGTGTGCGGAGCAGAGCCCATCCCCGTGCCATACAAACCCACCCGCCTGGTGAGGCCCTGCCCTCTGGTGGGCTCCTCAGGGCTGCCGGGCTACCAGCCACCGCCAGGCTGTCCCTGCTCACAGCCCTGCTGTCGCCTCTCCCCAGGTGTGGTTTCAGAACCGGCGAGCGAAATGGCGCAAGCGGGAGCGGTTCGGTCAGATGCAGCAGGTCCGGACCCACTTCTCCACTGCCTACGAGCTGCCCCTGCTCACCCGTGCTGAGAACTACGCCCAGGTGAGTGCATCCCCCCGCCTGGGCACAGGGCTCGCCGGACACGCTGCCTCTGGTCCCAGTCCTCCCCAAGTCACGCTTCACTTCCCAGGTACATCCACCCGCCCTTAGGCAAGGCTGCAAGGACACCGGGGCTGCATTGTCAGGCACTGAAGGGCTGGCAGTATTTTAGTCAGGTGTCCTGCTTGGCTCCCTCATGCCCTGGCCCAGAGCAGCCATCTTTACAGCAGGTGCCAAGCCCAGGGCTGTGTGACGTAGAGCAGCACCCTTGGGCACAGGTCACCCTGCCCTGCACATCCTCACATGTGCTGCTGCCCACTAACTTTCCACTGCTTTGAAAAAGATCCAAAAGGCTAATTCATGCCTAAAGAATAGCAGTTCCCAGGGAGGCTTCCTGTTACCATGTCTGGTTTCCATGCCCCTTGGACAGAGTAGCTGGATAAAAGCATTTTTCCCCTGGCAAATTCCCACAGCCGTCTCCCAGTGATGGGCTGTGGTACCCACAGCACACTTGGTGACATCTGGGGATGCTTCCCAAGGGAGTTGTAGGTTTATGCTCCAAAGGAAGGGAGGGAGCAGCCTGGTTGGGGTACCTGGGGCTGCTTCTGAGTGCTGTTGAAACTGTTCCGGCCCTGACCCTGGAAGCAAGTCACAGGGCTGCCTCCCCTCCTTAGCTTCCTGTCTTGGAAAACCTGTCAGCACAATAGCCTCCTAAACATTGGGCCAGCCCCAGTTTCACAACACTTCAGATGATGCCAGGCAGACTGGGGTTTGCTCGCTCCAGGGCTAGGCTGTGCCCCAGAAAGCACTCCCTCCATCCTGCACTCCTCTTCCCACCACCCAGAATTTGCCCAAGGGCGCAATTCTGCAAGCGTGATGCTCTGAACCTGACTGTCCTCACAGATCTGCTGGAAGTCCTCCCTCCCTGACACCCTGTCCGCTGCCTCCCCTGAACCAGTGCTAGCCCGCAGCCAAGCCGGGAGTGTTTGACCTCTCTCCTGCTTGGCGTCTCCCATAAACTGAACAAGAAGCCCTTTTGAAACAGCTGAGATGCCAAAACAGCTTTTCAAGCAGAGAACACTCTCAGCAGGCTTTTCAGCATGTCCTTCTCTTGCCTTTGTAATTTACACTGCTCTCTCCCTCCATACCATCCTCCTCTTGCCATACAAGAGATCAAAAATTTGAAAAGCAGTTTGCAGGAGATAAGAGATCAGAGAGGGCCCAGGGGTGAGCAGTGGAAAGGGGCAGAGGGATGAAGGGCTCTTTGCTCTCTTGCTCCAGCCAGCTACTCACCTCCTCCCTGCTTTCATCCTGCAAGCCCCTGTGCCCCCTGCTGCAGCATACCTATTCCCACCAGCAAATACTGAGCCCTCCTCTCTTCTTCTGCAACGTCATTTTATGAGTGACACTGCAGCATCCCAGATGGTCTCTCGAGGTGGCCCTGCAGGGCTCAGGTGGGTGATGCTGCCTCGATGGGCACTGCTGGGGAAGAGGGGCAATGAATCTGCCTGTGCTGGGGGCTGTGGGCAGCTCAGCTCCGACAGGCATGTCTGTGTGGTACAAAGCAGCCTAGGCAAAGCTGCCCTGAGCTGGAGAAGGAAGGCGGATCAGCAGCCTCACAGCACCCCTTTCTGCCTGATCCCTCTGTAATGAGTAGGCCCGCAGAAACACCACGGATGACACAAAGTTTCCTGCGCTGAGAAAAGTGTTCATGGTACAAAAAGTGTCTGGGAGAGGAATAGATAAACAGATGCTGTGGCAACGGAGGAGCACAATCCTGCTCCTTGTGAGTTATCCTGCTGCACTCCCTGCCCCTGTCCAGCCTGGCATACAGGTTTTGGAGTGGATTTGCTGGCTGCGGCAGGGCTGAGGGTGCCGCAGCTGGCAGGGGCCAGCAAACTGCATGCCCATCTCACTGGCTGCCCCTCCCCTGGGCTGCCCTGCCCGGCCGGGGCTGGACACACTCCAGTCCCCCAGGCCGGCTGCCCGGCGTGTCCTGCGCGGGGCAGCCCTGACGCTTCTTTTCCCACCCCCAGATCCAGAACCCCTCCTGGATCGGCAACAACGGAGCCGCCTCCCCCGTGCCCGCCTGCGTGGTCCCCTGCGAGACGGTGCCCTCCTGCATGTCCCCCCATGCCCACCCCCACGCGGCCGGCGGCGTCTCCGAGTTCCTCGGCGTCTCCGGGCCCGGCAGCCACGTGGGACAGACTCACATGGGCGGCCTCTTCGGCACCGCCGGGATGAGCCCCAGCCTCAATGGCTACGAGCTGAACAGCGAGCCGGACCGCAAGACCTCCAGCATCGCTGCCCTGAGGATGAAAGCAAAGGAGCACAGCGCCGCGATCTCCTGGGCGACATGACAGGGCTGCAGCCCAGCGCCCGCCAGACACGGAGAGAGCACACGGGGACAGCCCAATGAATCCATCCGCTTGGACTCCAGACAGCAGTTGCCTCCTCGGGGATCTGAATGCAGCACTTTTAGCTACCCTAGGCATATAAAGTACATATGTTAATGTAAGTGGAGTGTTTCCAGCATGAACGTGGCAGCTCCCGGCTTCCTGGGAACGGGCAGGGAGAGGGAGGCTGCGGAGCAGCACCTCTTCCATCAAGATCTGGGATGGGATGCATCCCTTCTCACTGCCACCTCCCCAATAACCTGGGCATTTTTTCTTCCTGCTATTTTTTCTGACACCAGATCTGCCTTTCCAAAGAGCAAGAGCCCACTGACCTTTCAGCAGCTCCTCCCGTCCCACACCCACCCACACACACAGTCACACACACATATTCTGCCCTGGGCAGGGGACTGGATGGGGACTCTGGCACCAGCAAAGAGACATCTCTCACACTGCCAGCATCATTTTAGCAGGAGCTACGACTTCCCACAGCTAAGCGGGGACCAGGGCTGGGAAGACTGAAGCTAGAAAAAAGGCAACATTAGCCCACCTCCTTCTACCCTGCTCCCTCTCCATCTCGTACTCTGAGATGAAACACAGAGTTGTTGAGGCCTGTGAAGGAGATGCCCCTCTGCCCACCACGGCACGGTGTTATCACACTGAGAGTCTTTGCCAGCCCTCTGGTGATCCAGACTGGGATACACCCCAGCAGACAAAAGCTTCCCAGCACAGCTCACTGCCCCAGGGGTGCCTGGGCTTTGCTTTCCCTGGTTGTGGTCTATATTGAGGCTCACAAGCATGGTGGTACAGGAAAAGATTTCCTCCAGCTTTCACTGGGTCAGGAACTACTAAGCTCGATTTAGAGACAGCAGCTCTGGCAGGGAAGCAGAATTGCTATGTAAATCCTCAAGTCCCCAGAAACACTGCTCTAAGAAAGAGATCAAGCCCTAGCACACAGCCGCAGTGGCACAAGGCCACCAGATTTCTCCTACACCTCATCCTGGGGTCACACACGTGCAGTGACAGGCCCTCCCTCAGCCCTCCACCCCAGTGCCCTGTTGCACACAGTGGCTGTGGGCATCTCTGCACAGGGGACAGCAAAGGGACCAGGCTGGGAAGGGGCTCGAGGGAGGATGAGGTGATGCTGCCCCATCTCCAGCCACCTCAGATCCTCTTCACTTTGCAGAGGAAGTAGGAGAGACCAGAATTTCCCCAGTTTGTCTGAACCAATGTGCCTCTGCTTTTCCCTCCCAGCGCTCTTACCTGCACAGAGATCCTGTGCAAGGCTGTACACTTTACAAGTTTTTCAATTATCATAGTGCTTGGAATAGTTTTGGAACATGCTTTTACCCCACTGAAATACTGCCAAGGAGAAGCTGAAAGTCAGCTGAGCACTACCACCCACACAGTGTGGCTATGCAAGCTGGCCTTGAGCTGGGGTAGCCGTCTCTGAGATTCGCAAGGGAGCTATAGGATACTACTCCCATAAAAACTGATTTGTCACCCTGCCCTCTTTCCTTCTGCTCAGTGTTAGGGGATCTTGAAGTTTAAGGTCCAGGAATATCTAGTGGTCTTGGAAAAGATTCCAAATAAGCTACAACCAAATGTCAGGCTTCGGGTTAATGAGCCATACAAGTATTTCCATAGTGCCTCGACTGTCATACACTACCTTAATGATACACCACTGCTAGGTCAAAAGTACTGTATTTATTGGAGTAAGAAAACACCAGCAGTACTCTTTCTTTTCTCACCTCAGAAATGCTAAGAGATGATGCCTTCCCTGCTACACACAGGGAGCCAGCATGCATTTCACTACACCATCTGCATAACCAGGGCCTCTCCCATCACAAGCAGCCAGGATTTACATCCCAGCCTAAACATTCAACCGAGGCCTCGGGCATGGTGATCACTGAACCAGGCAGGATCATGCTGACCAGTTGGAGGTGTATACCCCACTGGGTGCCCCAGAAGCCACTGAGCTTCCCAGCCATCCAAGGACTGGTGGCAGGAGGCAATTTGTCCATCAGATCTTGTGCAGGCAGCTGAGCACAGCGTTGAGAGCCTTTTCCCAGGTACACTGGGGATCTTGATGATTCCCACTGTCAGCAGGCAATCCGTGGAGGGCTGCTGCCTGAACAGCCCAGTACCATTGCTGACAAGGCAAATTAGCAACAAGCAGAGCTAAGGAGAGAGCAGTGGGGCGGGCAGGCATATGGGGACAGGTCTCCCTTAGCCTGCAGGTTCTGAAGGCAGCTCCAGTGGAGGGCTGTATCTATTCAAGAGCTTAGCTGCATTCCCTACTGAAGTTAAAGGGTAGCTTTTCCTCACAGACTTCCACAGGGCCAGTATTTCATCTGAGCTGTTTAACAGCCCAGAGGATTAAGTGCTGTATCCCTGTCTTGTTAGAGAGAGAGGAGAGTCTCCTGGCAGCAGACTTGGCATTTAGAGAAGCTTGGCCCCTGCTTTCTCTCACCTTAAAATTCATGTGGAAAGCACATGTTGGACTCAGTCTAATTTAAACACCACTGCGCGTGCCCAGCCCTCAGCCTGCCTGAGAAGACCGTGAGGCAAGGGAATGCTGTTCCCTGGACCTCCTTCTGCAGAGCTCCCTTCCCAGCTCCAGCTGCAGGCAGCCCCACTGCTCACCGGGCTCTGCCTCTCCTCTCTGGGTGCTGCTGCCATTCCAGCACAGTCCCTTCCACCCACACTTGTGGGTAATGCGGGAAGGGTTGCCCCTCCCAAGTCTTCAAAAGCAGTTGTTCTGGTAGTTTTTAAGCTACATGCATCTGTATTTACACACATTTTTAAAATTAATTTAAAAGGGTTTTTAAAACTAGCTGTTAAATTAACATGAAAAACTGTATAAATATATATATATACTTATATATATATAAGTATCTTAACCTAGCCAGCCTGCAGCTACTGCATTTCTTAAGGGTCACAGGGTCAGTGCTGTTCTTGCAATCTCAAGTTACCACGATGATACCTTTTTTAATTATTATTATTGTTGTTACTTTAATACCTTTCAACTCTATTTATGACTTTCTTCTCTATTTATTTCTTATTTAGTATTTTACTCCTATCTATACATTGAGTCACAATTCCCTGGCTTGGACTCGCCTTCAAAGCTGCAAGCTTTGTCCCCATCCACCAACAAAATGTCTCAGAAGCGTCAGCCATCCCAACACCTGCCATGCCTATGGTAGCATCCTCCATGGGTGAAGCCCAGCTAGCTGGACTCACCCAGCTGCTCCCTCCAGCCTCATGGAGGTAGCAAAACATTTCTCCCAAGCAGTCCTGGCCCTGGCTATGCAGCAGATATCCTACAAAGGGGCTGCCTTATGTTGCCCATGGTTGGGAACCCCAGAGATGTCCCAGAGCTTTGAGACCAGGAGGATGCAAATAGTGAGAGCAGCATGGGTTCCTGGCATTGGCTTAAAAGTGGTTGGGTACCACTCGCTGCCAAGTGTTCGGAGGCACGTCTTGCCTACAGGCAGTAGTGAGTGCTTTGGTAGCAATTGCAAACCAGTGGGGAGCCAGGCTTGGGCTTGCTGGGCCCTGCAGGGTCCAGACTCTAAGGGCTGTGCCTCAACAAGCTCCCGGAGAGGGGCCAGGTCAGCCCCTGGCACGTCACCTACCGCCAGCAGTGCCACCCACCGGCGCTCCCAGCAGGCTCTCCAGCCGAGCTCCGGCTGCCTCCTCCTGAACGTGCCACCCAGTGCAGGTCCCACTGCCCCAGCACCTGCCTGGGGAGAGCCTACAGGGAGGAAGACCAAGACAGCAAATAAAAAGAGAACCACCCTCCCTCTCCTGGAAAGCCCACGGCAGAGCGTGAGCGAGTGTCCATCCCTGCCGGAACCCGCATCCCTGCCAGATCACAGGTCCTTGCTGGACCACACCTGGCCCGAGCCACCAGCGCGGGCACGGTGTTAGGGAAAGGCCACACGCAGTGACGATGTGTCACAGGTGAGGTCGCGGAGCTGCAGCACACAGGGCTTCACCTGGCCCATCAGCCGAGGGGACGCAGCACCAGCCCGGGCCAGGTGCAGCCCGTGTTCTGCCGAGCAGGGCTGCCTGCTGCTTTCCTCCGGCAGTGGAGGTGCTTTGGGCTGGGGAGGCGCGTTCCCCTGATTCCCAGAGTACGCTCAGACCGGGCAGCACGTTGTAAAACACTCTCCAAACAAACTAAGGCAAAAAGGTAGTTTCTTGGAAAAGGATTGAAAAATAATCAAGCAGAGGCAGAGCCCCATGTTTATTTTGCTGCTCTGACTGACACAGCAAAAAGCAAACAGACCGAGGGAGAAATTAAACCCAAATGGGAAGGGGGTGGAATCGGATGGAAAGTCATTCAGCCCTTTGCAGTTTCCCTAAGGGAGCTGGGAGGAGGTGAGGGAGCGGCCTTACACCCCCTTAACTCTTTGCTGGTAACACGGTTCCCCACTCCCCCCACATAGCTAGGTAGGTAGGTAGAGCTAGGACTTTTATACTACTGATTTTGAAGGACAGTTTTCAATGTATAATAATATATCAGTTTAGGTGTGCAGTGTTTGAAAGAGAGACTGGGAGAAAGAAAAAACAAACCTCAAACAATATTATTGGGTTTTTTGTTGTAAAATATTGTAACCTTGTATAAACGCTACCTTTTTTTTTTTTTTTTTTTTCTCTCTTTAGCTTAACGGCCTGGGGTAGAACATATAAAAAAAATAAAAAGTTTTAAAAATGTTCAGGAAAAAAAAGAATAAAAAAAATCATTTAAAATGTTGCCACGTGAGGTTTGTGCCATGCAATGTTATTGCCTATGCAGCCATGTATTACCAGTTCATTACAGTGGAATATTAAAAAAGAACAAACAGTCTTGCAGCTTGATTCTTTTTACCTTTTTTGAAGTAAGTTATTGCACTTGCAGTTTGTTTTTTTTTTTTTTTTTTTCCCCTGGAGGTGAAGGGCTGGAATTTCCAGTCACCAATTTTTATTTTTCCAGGTTTTGAAAGGAGTGGCATCACTGGGAAGGTCCCTGCTTCCCAGCCACCCTGGCCAAGGGGGCACAAACACTGTTGTTGTTGTTTTGGTTTGCAATAAACTCCTTCTCTTCTCTCCTCTCAACTGCAATCTGGCTGGTTTGTTCCTGAATCACGACAGATGAAATGTGATCAGAGGGGCCTCCAAAATCTCACGTTAATTGAAGCTGGCAAAAAATACTAACAGTGCCCTTTTGAACTGCTGACGCAGTCCAGAATGGATTAGCCGGGGGTAGATTAACAACAGGTGGCAGCTCACGGGCTGCTGCCTCTCCCAGTACAAAGAGATGGTCAGGAGCCAGCAGCCGGGCACAGGAGCGTCCTCCGGCCGGCTCCCGGCTAACCCCGCCTCCGGGAGCGCCTTCGGCATCGCCTGGCACCCGCACAGCCAGCACAGAGGGCACCCTGGCCACAGGGAAGAGAGCAGGATGGTCTTGTGCTCACTGCTCTGGAGCTGCTGCTTGCAGCAGAGCTTAAGCCTCACAGGCTCCTGCAGGTCTCCCAGCCCTTGTCAGGCAGTCCCTAAGAGGCAGCAGGTAACCACAGCTGGCACAGGGAGAAGCTGACTTGGCAAAGAGAGGCCGGAGAACTGGGGACCCTCAGCTCTCCAGCTCCCCATGCTGTGGCACCACCCCTTTACACAGCACAGTCCTGCTTGGGGCACCAAGCACGAGGTCTCCTGAAGCTCAAGGAGAAGACACCTGGGGCTAGCAGTGTTTCCCATATTCCCACAGGCCATCACACTCCCTCCCTTCCTAGCACCACTTTAGCAGGTGTCCAAGCCTCACCCCCCTCTCCTCCTCCGTGGCTCTGCAGCCAGAGGTGCCTGCCTGCAGCCAGAAGCTGCTCAGTGGGCTGAGGGGCAGACTGAGCCCTCTGGGTTTCACTTGTCCCCACACAAAGGGAAGGGCTTGTCTGGGCCCCAGCAGTTCCCAGGGCACAGCTCTTGTCCCGTTGTGGGGAAATCTGGGTTCTGTGAGGGCCCTTTCTGTTGCTTGCACTCCATCAATAAACTCAGCTGTAAACCTGTTTCCTTCAGACTGCACAGACCCACCAGCACTGGGACCAGTAAGAGCTCAAGTCCCTGTACCCAGATTCTGGGTGGACTGGAAAGGGCCCTTCTTGTTCAGGCAGAACTGAGAAGGTGCCCAGCAGCTGCCAGCAACCCAAGACAACCCACAGAGCCCCTCTGGCCTTTCCATCAGTTGTCTGGGAGCATCAGCTTGCTTCAGATGGTGCATGGCTGTTTTCTATCTCACAAAGAAATGGATAATGCAGGTGCTGTTGCAAGCTTATCCATTCCTCTCACTTGTAGGAGAAAAATTCCTTCCCTCCCCAAGCACTCAAAGCCAGATTCTCCAGATGTTGGCAGAGTTCAGAGTGTTGAGAGCCTAAAGCCAGTTTCAGTAACATCCTGCTTGTACGGGTTTACATCAGAAATTGCTCCTGGCCTGAATGATGCCAAAGAACTAAAAAGTCTCTCTCTAAACTAGTTAGTGGCAGGACCCAGATTAGAAATGTGCATTTTTTTTTTCTTGAAGCTGCACTTTCTTAGAGGAATTACAGGAGTTATTTAAAACACATGGAGAAATTTCTCTCTGGGAGATGTGGCTATAGCTCCTAGGTTAACGCGTTCCTTCTCTGCTGGAGAATACGACTTTGAGGCAGGGCAAAGTTCGGGCAGTTTAAATGAAAAACAATTTTTTATTCCTGTAAACTAAACAGAGTTTCCTTTTTTTTATTCTTCTTTTTAAAAGTAGGTTATTAACCTTTAAGCAGATGGATGTTCAATAATCTTCTCATTGGCAAGGAAGGTAACAGCCGTGCAAGGTGCATCTCCTTACAGCCAGCTGGAGCCCACATGCAAAGGTGTTGCATTTAATCTGAGACAAACAAGTGTTTATTATTTGTGAAAGGATCTTCCACTTTCTCTTGCTTTTCAGTTCGTAACTTACTCACAGGGCAAAACCAGATGCTCTGAGTTAGCAGTCTGCTCTTTTTGCTGTAGCCCTGCTGAATTCCTGGATCTCATTTTATGGTCCTTTCTCCAAACCTTTTCCCCTCCCTGTTTGTATGAAGTGTGGCAAAGGAGTTATTGTTCCTGTCAGTCTTCAGCTGAAGGCAACCGGCAGTAACTGTGCCCAGCACCCAGCTGAGACCTGGCCCTCGCTTTCAAAGAGAGGTTTCACAAAAGAAGGACCTGTAAGTTTACAAACAGCCAGCCAAGCAGGTGAGAAACAGTGGTTTTCTTGAGTATATAGCACGTATACACATGGACTTATGGGAGGGAACACAGCCTGTCGCTTGAAAAGCTCAGGTATCTTTCCAAGGCATCACGGGCTTATCTCCTGGATGAGCATGAGATGTTCACAGTGGGCAGCTGGATATCCGTAAGTGGCACTTTGTTCAGGCAGTCCCAAGCTTTGGCTCTTAGTTTTACAGGTTCCCATCACTGCACAGAAAGGAGGGGAGGGGCTAGAAGAGATAAGCTTCATCCTTAAAAGCACAGGGTGCAACAGAAACCACACCTTACAATGGCACATGGAGAACCTCATGTGGCTCTGCATATCCCAAGTTCTTCATGCCTTCATTGGTCAAATGGTCCAGCTTTGACCTTTGTCAAGCCCCCGCTTAACTGAAATTCAGGTTAAAAATCTTATAGACGTGATTTAATAATTAGGCTGGTATTTTCTTAGTCACAACATCCCCCCCTGCATAGAGTTTGGTACTCAGCACTGATGCAAGTTTATAGACCTACAAAAATCATAACCAAGTTGCACTGATCTCTGTCCATAGTCACTACAGAGTTGTCATGGTTGTCTGGAGCAGGAGCACTTCCTGTTTATGCAAGTAAACAGGCATTTAGCATGACTAAAGGAAATCTGAAGGACAATTACTGGATCCTTTTCCAGACAAATGAAGACAGCAAACAGGCAACCTTGCAGGAAGAACCTTTGAGCAGCGCTGTTTTCAGTCGGAAAACTCCCTTCGTGCTGCTAGCTCGAAGCCAGTCCACTTAATTGCCTCAATTGTCCCTGTTATCCTTTAATGGGAAACATAACTCACTTTCAAAGCAACCACAAGAAGCTGCAGACAGGGGAATCCTGAAGATCAGCAGAGGTGGGACTGCATTACAGCCATTTCCATCAGGCTGAAATTACACAGAGTGCACCAGGAATGTCTCTAAATCACAAAAGGCCAGGGCCTGCTGAAGCCTGCTGATTCCTAAAGTCAAGGCTAACAGTCCTCTGCCTTGGTAGTGAGGAACCCAAAACTCCAAACAACAATTCAGACAAAAGTGTAGCTGTTCTGCTAAATCCCAGGCTTGGGATACTGGTGTTGACTCCTGTTTTTACCCACACATCTCCAAAGGGTATCCGACTGCCTCTCTCTGTTTTCTTATCTGCAGCAACAGGTAAGAGGTTGATTTTACCCATGCAGGAGGGCCATGAAGCTGTTTCTTGCACTTAGATACAGCAGTGGCAGGCATCATAAAAAGCATTTACACCGTCCTACAGGCACTCCCACTAGCATGAGATACAACTTAAGGACAACTTAATTTACTCAATAGTAAAGCAAAAGTGTTCTACCTGAAGTTTCTGCTATTAGCAAATGCTATCTCTGTCACATGCCAAGGTTAGCAAGAGGTTTGAAGTGACCACCTGCTCATGGGATAACTTGCAGATCCTACAGTGTTTGGCATTTTCTGGCAGGTTTTGACAGAGATTATTATTTTCAGCCTAAAAATTGAAATGAAAAGGCAGTAAAGGTAGAATACTTGCCTAGGATTTGCTCTGCTCTTCCCAGCTCTTCAGGATCAGACTGAAGTTAGCAACTGGACCAATTGGATGCTCATTTTCTAGCACAGATTTAATCAAACACAAGTTTACAGAACTTTTTTTTTCTTGATTCAAGTACACAGATGAGACTATCCACAACTACAAGAACTACACATAGTTTACATTTTAGTTTACAAAAGGAACATATTTTGCAGCAGTTGTAATAAAATTTAAGCATGCAAATCTTCAAAAAGAAAAATGAAAAAATTCATACTCACTGTCTGATCTATGGCTAGGGCGTTAAACATCCATTTTCTGATCAGCACCATTGATTTTAGGTTTTTTTTCTTCTGTGTAACATGCTTTGGTTGTGAGAGCAGCTTCCATGTAAGAGGGCTGGACATATTTATGCAGTACCCATCAACCATTCTGAGATCTTTCGTGATCAAAGATGCTCTACTTGTGAGAAGTACCCAAAGTATCAGACATTTATTATGGAGGGCATTCATACTAAATCTTGGAGGTATATTTAACATTAAAATTGCCCACCTAAATCCATTTTCATGTGTCTCAGTATAGCATCTTTCTATAGAATGCTCAACACTCACCAATACAGCCTAAAAGCAAAATGAGTCAGAAGTACTGAGCATCCCTTAAATCCCACCTCACAATTATTTTGACATCTGTGTCTCCAAGGTCCTTGAGTTTAAAAGGCCCTTGAATGGATCATTGACAGGGATAAACTTGTTGCTGGAGTAAAGCATATTGAACCACACCACCAGAAGCATTATGGATGGCAGGAGGTTCCAGAGCAGGAGCTGGAGATGGAAGGAGAGAGTCATTCGGAACATTAGGGCCTGAATTTTCACATCCTGTAATAGGATGGTGGAGCTGTGAGGAAGGAAAATCTCGTGCATTGTAGGAAGAGTTGGTGATGCTAAAAATGTATCCTTAGGACTCCCCAGGACTGGCAGGGCAGGCCCTGCAGCACGTCCCCCCTCGCTATGCACAAGCAGCAAGGTGTGCCATGCACACACTGCCCTTTTGTGCCATGATCCACAGGGAAACAAAAAGCTGCCACCACATTGGATTCCACAATCTCAGTGACTCAGCCAAAGCTCTCTTCTCAAAATCAGAGTTATTTAACATCTGCTGTATCCCTTCGCAAAAAAAAAAAAATCTGTTCCATATTTCTCCAAGATAAATGCTATTGTCAAATCTTGGCAGAAAATTAGAGTAACAACTACTCTCCCCCAAAAGATGACTGGGATGAATTCATGCAGAGCAAACTTCTGTTTTCAAGACAACCATCAAACTCCAGTTATTGGAAAGACAAAATATTGACAGATCTTTCCAAAGTGCATTGTGGATATTCAAGTTTAATACAGATTTATGTAGTAAAAGAGCTTGTCACTAAAATTCTCCTTTCTGAATTAATTCATGTTTCCTTGTGCCACTCCAGAAGTGAAATACAATAAACACTCATTTGATTTAACTTTTAATATACAATTGTTGAACTTTTTTGGATATCATATATACAAGGAAAAGTTAAAAATTGTCTTAATTTAAAGACTGACAACAAACCCATTCCAAATCAGACATACAATTACATCTTACTTTTACAGATTTTGCATCAGAACATCACAATCATAAATGCAGAGGGCAAGTAGGCAATTTTACAATTTTTCTTTATGGTCAATTGCCCAATATTCTCCATGGCACTAAAAAGAGACAAATGAGGTTGTAAATGAGCTAGCCCTATGAAAGCAACTGTAAAAGGCCACAGGATAAAACATGATTGTTAGGGGTCACTGGACATTTTGTGCAAGGGGAAACTACTCAGATGCTCCTGAGTGCAGACACAAGGACCTGTTACCTTTTTACTGACTGGAGATTATAGCTCAGCTTAGCAGGGCTAGTTCAGCTGTCTACATCTAAAAATATTCAACCAACTATTTCAAATCCTTAGTGTCTTTTACAACTCTGTGCAAAACGAACTGAGAAAGAATCAAGAAATCACAGCAGCTTCACAACTCTGTAAGGAAGGTGTTATAACTCAGTTAAACTGCTAGGGCCTGCCAAGCTGAGATCAGCTCCAAAAGGACAGCCAAAACTGAAGTGACTACTGCACTGTCACAGCTACCCTTTTAAAGCAAACTTCTCAAAGGAAATATGCTGGCATCTCCTGATGCTTAAGCACCAGGACATAAATCAACAGGAAGATTCAATAAGAAGGTTCATGTTAATGAACCTGAAAGGCTGCAAAGGAGAAATAATGAGTTACAAACCTTCCTCTCTCTTGTGATAGCCACTGTGCAGACAGCAGTTGTCACTGCAACAGCTATCCTTTTAGCTCCCATAGCAACTCAGGAATGAAACAAAGAGTGCAGCGAAAAACATTTACTAGTAATTAAACACTCCCAGAGAGTCGGATGATACAGTTTACAGGCACATCCCAGGGAGGTTATGAAGTGAAGCATCCCCTCAGAGCTATTGTTCCAATATGATTTTCATTCACAGCACATCCACTGCATTGGGCAATAAGATAAGTCTTAGTGGGGGTGAGACAAATAGGAGCAGATGTTTCCTGTTTCTAGCCTGACTTTCATTTGGTTTCTGTCATTGCTGCGTATCCAGCTTAGGAGAGGGGGTGAACTGTGATGTCTAACACTTGTCCTATTGTTTGGGGTTTGGCAAATCTGAGGAATAAGGTTGCTTGCACTGTAACAGAAAAACAGCCCATCAAGTAGGATGTGTCTGTAAACAGCAGCAACAGAGGTTTCAAAAGACAGTGAAATCACACTTATCTAGTAACATTTTATCATTAGAGCTAGAAAAGAGATTGCTTTCTCAGCCCAACTTAGGACCCTCGTTAATAATGAAGGGCAAGAGTAACAGTCCAGGCACCTTTATTTCTAATTTTGTTGCATGTAGTTTTCTCATTAGGGTCCATTTCAGTATGGAGAAACAATTCAAATGCTCCTAAGAAATGTAAATCTTCTCCAAAAGACTTCCTAAGCTGCATGTTTCAGCCTGTGGCAATGGGTTCTTTAAATTATCAGCAAAGACACAACCATTTTTCCAACAATGGTAATTTACAGGAGCTTGTAAGTGTGTGTCAACAGTGTCTTATACATACACATTTGCCTGCACATTGAAGCTGGAACTGGGAATTCCTGCAAATATAATTGTTTTATAAATTAGTACGCTGCTTGCTGAAGAAGATTCAGACGTGAAAAACTTATTTCATATTTCATCCCTATGGATGGCTACAATGTAAAACTGTAACCTGATTGCTGGTTTGATAATGAAAATAAAAAATATAAGGAGACTAAAGACAAATCATTTTCTGTATAATATAACTACTTCTGATATAGAGTCAGAGTCTTTTGCATGAGTGCAGCAGAAAACCTGAGATTTATGCAGGAGGTGCAGCAATTGCAGTCCTGTCCTGCAGGTCTCTGCTTTGAAGGAGACTATCCTCCCTGCTGCTGTGTCTCCATCTCCATCAATATAATTTAAGTAACACAGAGTTAAAGAGCTTTGCTCTTTAAACTAGGTGAAAACAGACAGATTTTGGTTGGTGATGTTGTAAAAAAATAAGCATTTGTCTCACATTACAGAAGAAAATGTTTGTTACACAGTTATGTAAGACAACAGTTAAAGCCCAAAAGACAGAGGCCCACCAGCCACAGAGGAAATAAACTCCTCCCAAAAAAGAACACCTCTATATTGCAGACAATTGCTTTGAATGGATGGATGCTTACTAATCAGAGAGCCTGCAGCACACTTGATAGAAGAGGTCAGTCATGCCAGTCAGACCACAGAGAGCAGGGTTCTGTTTTATTCTTCCAGGTGCATAGCCTCCTTTGGACAAAAGTGTCTGTCTGACATTTTTGGGAGAACCCACAAATAGACTCAATTCTCTGTCAGCAATAGAGAAGCAGTTGTCCAGATTTCAATTACAACTTTGTGCAAAATGTAAAAGGAAGACAATATTAATTCCCATCTCCCTCAGATGCAACCCACTCTCTAGCAATTTTTGTCTTCAGGGCCTTACATTCCTCATAGCACCTTTTCAGCTGTCATGTTCCTCACTGAGGTTTGTCTCACTCCTCACAAGCTGCCGATATTGGGAAAGCTCTTCAGTTTCTCAGGAAAGTCATCTTTGTACAGGACGGGGTCAGCACGATGCTCCACCACTTTGAGAGGCATGGTCCCAAACACAGAGGCAAACTTATTGATGCATTCAGATCTGGTGAAAAGGAAAGCAGTATAATTAAGAACTCCAACAACTAGGCTGGCTACCAACTCCCACACCAAAATGACTGGTAGAAGCCTTCCCTCTTGCATTGGGAAGTATTTCAGCCATGCTGGCTACTAATAAATAAAAAGAGAAACTCACTGCAGAGAGAACAGAAAAGAAGCTGGTGTTCTTTGATTTATCCATTTAATCACAGAGACGAGCAAGGGGATGCTGGCAGCAGCACATGTGCACATGGAGGTCAAAGCTTCCCTTCTCCCTCCCCCTAGAATTCCAGTCATTCTTAAAGCAATGTACATGCTGTAAACCAGAACAGATTAACTGCCAACATGTCTCTTAAAGGGCCACTGTTGGGTCAATTTCGTTTATAACGAAGGTTTTGCAAAAACCAAGGCTTTGTGAAAACAGTTCTAAAAAAAAAAATCTGTCTTTTTTCAGGCTTCTTCAGAAGCTCTATCTTTTCCCACAAAAAATAAACATGCCTCAGAGAATAGGCAGAGCTGATTGTACTGTAAGTTAAAGGTGAAACTGAATTAAAACTATAAAATGAAAGAAACTAACTAGTTTATTTTCCTTGTCTAAATAAAGATATATTGAGCAATAAGGCATCACATTAGCACAAAAAAACTGGACCACTGATGATTTTTTCAGTTTTAATAATCTCAGGTGTCAGAAATGTGGAAAGAAACAGCCATGTTCTTCAAACACAAGCAAACAGATGTTTAACCCTTATATTGCTCCTTTAACTCTTTCACTGAAGGGCACTGTACCTGTGGAAGCAAGGCAGAGAAAACCTGGCTCATCTCACCTCAGCCAAAGCTCAGCTAACATTAGCTGCCTGCCATATAAAACAGCTTTTAAGAAATTCAGATACCAGGGATCATGCTAACAGTTCCCTACAGAGAACAGAGGGAGCTACAAGAAAACAGGTGACATTTCTTTCGCCATTCAAAGAGGAAAACAAAAAAAGAAATGATTACTTTGACTCAGCTCCAGAGACTGAGGTGCTGCAGGCGGTCACAGAGCAGGTCTCTCACTCTCCAACCACTGCACCCTCTCCCGACCCCTTTGAAGGGTTAGGGGGTCACTATGGCTCCAGGATAATTTTCCTCATCAGGACCTGGTCAATCACACCAACTGAGAGTGACAGTTCTGTGATGGGGACCGCTCAACACTGCCCCAAACACTCTTTTGAAGTAGATGGGACAGCAAGAGCAGTTTTCAAAATTATTTCCTCAGCCACACAGCTGTTTCAAGCTATAATGGTCATAATTTAGGCCTTTTTCTGCCCTGAGAAAAGTGTCAGAAAACGACTTCATATGAAGTGATACTCAAATAAAATATTTATACAGGTAAGTGCAGATGCTTGACTTTCTGCTACCTTCTCATCCTCTCATACTTATCCTACCTCACGCCTTCCTATCTTCAGATTCCAATCATTGGGACCAGAAACAAACAAAAAGGATCTTGTACAGTGGGGCACAACCTCTACTCCAAGCACTATCTGCTCCAGGGTAGCAGAGATCTGAAACAGCAAAGGAGCCACCAGCGAGGACTGAAAACCCAGGCAGCTGTTCAATA
This sequence comes from Daphoenositta chrysoptera, assembly GCA_013397915.1. NCBI lineage: Eukaryota > Metazoa > Chordata > Aves > Passeriformes > Daphoenositta > Daphoenositta chrysoptera. Next base: position 945,877 of record VZRO01000437.1, on the reverse strand, counting down.
TCTGCAATAACAAGGGGAACCATTGAGAGAATGGGATTTGGACCTTAGCCACTGAAAGGCTGCAGTAGTTCCTGCAGACAGCAGGAACTGAGTGTTTTCTCCAGGAACATTAACCAGTTTCTGTTGCCTCCACAAGATGCCCACTGTGAGATACCTTAAACACATCTGATTTTCAGATAAAGTCAGACTTTCAAATAATCTGTTACTTGTAAGAAATGTGGTTTACTAATCCATGATGTGCATTGGAGAAGTCTCATGGCAGGAAACCCACAAACTTCACAGGCAAGGAGGTAGATGCACTGGGAGATGTGCATGTGAGAAGTTTGCACAGCTGCTGGCCTTCACTGGTTTCTGGAATACAAGAATACTGTCAGTCTACTGGTTCAAATCCTGCCTTTGCCAGTAATGACTGAAAGACATTGTAATGTAACAGCTGCTTGGTGGTCGGTGTGAAATGAATTAGTGATCTCAGCCTGCTGCCTGGCAGGCAGGTGTCCACATCAGACCAGCCATTGTCACAACCGGAACTAAGTGGCACCCTCAGAGCAAAAGACAAAACTAATGGATAGGGCAGACAAAACTGACCTCTTCCCTCCAGAGGTTATATTCCCAAATCAAAAATGAGGTCTTATGAGAAAATATCAAGGTGGGATCCTTCTACAGCCAAACTTGTTTTGGTGGCAAGTCCATTTGAGAATGCCAGTACAATATCTTTAACCACCAAGAAACAATTTCATTGTTACAGAAATGGCAAAAATGAAAAATGGAAAAATTAGTATGTTCTAAACACTCTGGCTGAAGCAGAAGTTAGCCCTCCACAAATAAATATCAAATTCAAAGATCAGAAACAGGCTTTTTTAAAGGAAAGAAATGTCATACACAAGCTACAAAATGTGTTTGAAAGAAAGACACTTCTTTCCCAAAATTTCATCTCTAGCACTGAACTAAATCACTTGAATTCTGAAGTCCTTACCACTTTTGGACAATATAAACCAGAAAGAATATCTAGAACATTAAACATTGAAAGGTAGGTAGCCAAGAGAATGTAATGTCACCTCAACATGGAGGGAAGGTGGTTCTCTTGGTTGGGTCAATAGTTTCACAAATTCAAAGTAAGAGGCATGTTTGCTTCCAATAATTATTTTTTTTTCCTTGTTTTGCTGACAACATGCAGTTGCACTCAGCTCAACAAGAAACTGTGTGAACTCAGAAACTGAGAGCCCCACTGCCTCTGGATGAACTTGGTATTTGTTAAGGTCTCTCTTAATCAGGTTCCTCACTGTTATAATCCAACTAACTTTTTGGCAGGGTAAACCTGTACCTGCAACCTTTGGCCAACTGTGACCTGGTCAGTTTTCCTCTTAAGGGAATGGCTTCCAATTTTGACTAACAAATACTTACATGTCCTAAATAAAACACTGTTGTTATTGTGGCTGCAGAAGCAGCTCAGCCCTTTGCTAAATTTACTGTACTGGCAGTTGCCCTCTAGACTGCATTGTAGAGTTCTCCATTTTTGAGAGCCAGATGCAAAGATGCTAAAGGCAGAAAACTTGTTGCTACCTAAACACCTGTAAATACAGGGATTATGAGACCTTTCTACAGTTTCTTCTGTGACCTGAGATAAAGGCTAACCTAGGGCAAGAAGGGGATTCTTGCTTCAAAGCTTTCTTCAGTTAATGTGTTATAATGATGGAGTTCGATAACCCTGGGGACTAAAGTGTCCTATTGATCTCAAATAAATTACACACCAGGAAGAATAGCAGAGTTGGCTTCCCTGTGATTCAGTGTATTGATAAAAGAATAAAATTCCTTAGTAAGAGACAGAGTTCAACTGTGCCATCTTCCTTTGTCTCTGCTGAACGAGTCAAAATGCCCAACAAAACCAGTTAGTTACACATCTCTCCTGGACAGATCTCCACAACTGACTTCTCAAACCTTTTCCATTTACAAAACCAACAGGCAGTTGCTGGGCATCTCTCTGCTATTTCTGAACCAGAAACCTAACGCTAAATGCTGTGCATGTACGTGACAACCCCAGTAAACTGTTTGTTTCACAAACGGTAGGTTGATCCCTGGATATCCGGGCAAGTAGTTAGCTCAGACTATCTGTTTGTTATTTCTGAATGCTAAAAAGCAAGGAATCAGGCACTTGGGGAAACTACAAGTAAAGCTGATAATGGCTCTTTGCCTGACACCTCAGGTATTGTTCTTGATACCCAACACTGTAAAGTTATCAGTACAAAGTTATTCTTTTATAATGACAAGGATTCTCTGATGCATGCATTTTTTTTCCATTCAGCTTCTCTCATGACCCTGAAAATAATTAGTGTATTTATATATGTATTTATACATAGATAGATAGAGAGACAGACAGACAGATAGATAGATAGATAGATATGAGAGCCTTACTCACTGCTAGGTTAGGAAAATTTGCTCTAGGAGTTGTTACCATTTATGATCCACTTTAAACGAGTATCTAGCTTCGAAGATTCAAAAAAATAAACCCTTTCAGATTCTCAAATAACTCCCTTATATTGAAGGTAGATGATAACACAGGGCAAGAAGGTATTTGGTGTAGCAAGCAGTTTCAGTATGATATTAAGGATTTCTAAAATCAAGTCTGAATATACCTAAACTGTCTGTCTCTCCAGATTCTCCTGCACTCAGACTCTATCTCAGCATGTACTTCTTTGACTGGGCAAATAAAAGTATGTGGATTTGCAGTCAATCTAACACTTCCCACAACCCAGTATTCTCCACTTTTCAAAATTACAGACAAGCAAAGCAACAGTTTAAACATGTTCTCAATAAACTGTCAATGACACTTTACTCTGAGGATACAAGAACTGCTCTAGACATGGAAACATGACCTTTACCCAGCATCATAATGCACTTCAAGGCAAAGAGCACTTTTTCATCTACTGTTTTTATAGCATTTACCTTAATGAGAACCTAGTTCATAACCAAAATTCCCACATGTTGTTATAGTGCTACTTCAATGACCATAGGAAAGCTTAACTGGCCTCGGGTAGTCCATCCTATAAGCCAGTGCAGAACTGTTAGATATGGGGGAACCTCTTGTGCTTCCCTTTCAGCTAACATTTAAGATCTACAAAACTTCCCACCCTTTTCTCAAGTATTTTCCTGCAGAGTAATTTTTACCATCTTAATGGTAAATGTTTATCTTCTCACTTGCATACTCCTTTTTTTAATCCAGTCTTATTAAAGCCCATACAACACTTTAAATTTTCTGAGTTCTGCAGAGAAGGACAGAAAAAAGCTCACTGTTAAAATGGTAACTAGTAAGATAACCATGTTATACCTCTTCATGCGAATCTGAAATGGCCTATTTTAAATGCAGGTAAGATTTTATTTTTTTGTCATCTCTTAGAATCATAGAATCATCCATGTTGGAAGAGACCTTTAAGATCATCAAGTCCAGCTGTCTGCTTCTTCTGGTGACATCTTCCCCCTGCTTATCTACCCCATCAGTTCTACGGCTGCAAATTATTTCTCCCAAAGTTTGCAGGAGAGATGGAACAGCCCAAGATGCCTAAGGTGAGATGCCTTTGTCAGTCCTAAATCTCAGGTTAATTCCACCTAATAACTAGTATGTACATTTATTGTCAGATAGCCCATTTCAAACATAGGTATTGAACAGCTTTGCAAAAGTGAAGAAACTTTCCCTTATTTCACACATTCAGAAGCCAAGGCAGAGAGAAGCCTGGTGTCTTGGTCAAGGCTGGAAAGCCCTTTTACTGTAAAGCAGGGAATGGAAAACTCACAGTTACAAACTTCAAGTATATCACTCTAAGCCTTCACTGTCTGTCCAAATGCATACTTCATTTCAAAACTAAATTTTCAGAAAAATTTAATAATGCTGCCATTGCTAAAAAATGAAACATGGAATGGTGCAGCAAATGCCCTTCACTAATGGAAGCAATGTGCTTCACAATCCTTGGAGAAAAGACAATGTACAAATATCACTTCAAATGATTTTATTAATAATTTGTATCCTTTCAACTCTTTGGTAAGCTACCAATTATCTGATTAAAAAAAAAAATCATACTTATTACAGTTGATATTCCAGGCAAACAGAAATGTGGTATTACTGACCGTACTGCCAAGAACCTGAACTTCATATATGTGTCCTATAAGCTTTACAGCAAAGCTACTAAAAATTGTACCTTTCTGAAGTCCTCTTTGTAGTAGTCTACTTTTCAGTGACACGTCACCCATTGTAGGAATTACTTATGCTGATCAAATCCGTGTAAAATTCTTACAAAATTATTAATATATAGAAACATTATCATTTTTGATCCTAATTTAATGAGACACAGGATAAGATTCTAGGGATCAGAACAAGGCAATCAGAGAAATAAAGGTGGTCACTCACCTTTCCACCATGTGTGTCTGGTCCAGTGATAGCCCATCAATTGCTGTGCATTCTGGACATTTGAACTTCTTTCGTGGGGTCACCTGCAGAAAGGCACGCCAGATATTATCAAATATCAACAGAAGGGACATTAATCTCCTTGCACAGAGAGCAGTGCAATACCTCTGAACATGCCTGCAGTGTAAGCTGAGCTGTCTCAAAGAGAGGGGGTGTACAAAAAAAAAGCCACTCTGTTCCTCCATTCAGCTCCATCTGGCCCGGCTGACTGCAAAATTCACAGGGGCCCAATAAAAACGGCTTGGAGGGTTTTTTCCTTCTGTAACTGAAAAGAAGTGGCGATGACAAGCTCCTTAATTCCTGTTTAATGACTGTTTTCTCACTGCCAAGGTCCCTGTATAAACACCATTTGTTCTTGCAGCCATAACAGCGATGAAATATAGCTTCCCATACTTCACCGTAACGCTAATCCAACAGGCGCTCTTTTGCTCTCTCCGGTTAAGGGCTGCCTGGCAAACTCTGCAAGGCTCTCTGAATCGCACAGAGGTGCCAAATTACTCTGCCCTGCCCTCATACAGTTCAAAAACGTCTTCAGCAAAAGCACACACTTTATCTTCTAAAGACTTTTCTAGGAAATGCAGCCACCGGTCCCAGTAAATGATGATGGACAGACGGGAAAACGGACCCTGCTAATTGAAGTAATGCCTGGTGGCCTCTAAATCTCATTCCAAGTTGACACACTTTGAAATGAATGTACGGAGTGAATGTCTAGATCTGAAAACGTGTCGAAACATGTCAGGAAATTAATTCAGGGATAAAAAGTTCATTTAAAGCTGATCTTGCAATTAACGTTCTTGCAATTAACATTCCTATAAATCAGCTGTTGTCAGGCTGAGCTGTGGACAGTTGGCAATTTCTTTCCTCTAGCGATCTCAAATAGTTAAAATATATGTATGTGGGCATGTACATATACACGCACATACGTACAGCTGTCATTTAAATTGTCTTTTTTATAGCTCATCTAGATGGCTAAAATAACCACCAGAAACAACTGGCAAAAAAAATTTCTCTCTTCCCAGTTAAAATAAAAATTTTACTAGAAGGGCTTTCCTACCAAGGAAGGAGAACAAGATACCATACTGGGGTAAAGTGAGAGAAAAGGAGGATTAAGTAATATATTGAAGCCCACTGGATAAATATAAGTATGTATCTCATGTTTTTTAATCTAGTAAACATAAACAGCAGAAAAGTCCCACCTTAATGACTGATTTGCCAGTGACATTTGCTACGAGAAAATTCATGGCAATATCTTCACAATTCATATGCGCATCCACCCAATTCTTGATGTCTCCAGGCATTTTATAGGTGTAAAGATAGTTGAAATACTGCAGAGAAGAAAGAGAGGGAAAGAGGATAATTTTAAATGCAGATACAGAAAATGCAAGACTAAATATTTCAGACATGAAATGGCAGGCACTTGCACTACTACCTTCAGACAAGAACTACTTCAGCAGATAGAAAATAATTTTGGGGTGCTAAATGGCATAATTATTCCTTTCCCGACCAGCACACAAATTTCATTTAAATTGGTTTTCTTTTCTGAACTTGCTAGCTACAAAGCTACACTGACTGCAAAATTTGCTATGTACTTTCAGGTCATGCAAACTAGCAAGTTTTGTAAGTTCATAAAAGTAAATAATGATTTTACTTTAGAGGCAGAGACAAATCACTGGTTTTCACAGCAACTGAAAGAGGTCTATGGAAAGTTTGCAATCAGTTCTCTGACTGTTGTAAAGAACATAATCATAGCACCACAAAAACTGCTGGAACAATGACAGAAACACATACAGATCTTTTTTAATGTACACATTGTACATTAATACAGTACAAGTTGTCTATTACCTTGTGATAAAAGGCTGCCCCAGTGAGCACCATTGAGACTTCATTGGTCCATTCTGATTCGTATTTCCATTTGTTCATCTCATGGTCCCAAAGATGCAGGCGGCCTGGGTACCCAACCAACCTGTCAGGGAACTCACGCCAGACCTGAAGAGAAAAAAACGTGACATGCAGTTAACCAGGCCTGCACAGAAAGCAAATGCAACACATTTGCTTTGGGAGGGTAGAGTTTCAGTGGGGCAAAGATCACTTAAATTCTTCTAAGTCCAAATTCCTGGAGTAAAAATTGCCAGGAAGAAGTACAAAAAAGCACAAGCTTGCTGTGGAAGGACCCTACGACTCAGAGAAGCCATGTCCCAGAGCAAAAGGCCACTAATGGAATACTAAAATAATTGTTATAGAGAAATACAAATGACTGTTTTAAAAGCTTTTAACTCTAACTAAACCTAAGCATGATTGAAATGAAACTTTTGATGTTAACTTCAGTAGATATGACTACAACCTAACTACTTTCACAGCTGGCTTTGAATCTAACCAACCTGCTTCCTTTGTCAGGAACTGGCTTAAATTTTAATATTTCTGGTATTCTTTAGTGGGTGCTTGGCTACATGGAAGGCTGCTTTGCCCTTGACTTGTTCCAGACAGCTGGATACAATCAAGATACCATCCTTGTCACTCCATACATTATTTTATGGCTGACTACAGGATCAAATACAGTAGACAAGAACACGGAGAAGGGCATCATTAATGCAACCCCAGTTCTCCACACGGCTGGCCACATTAAATAATGGACAATTTTTGCATTAGAGAAAAAGAGAAGAAGGATTATAATTATTTAGAGGGGTCTGAATGCTATTTGTTTGCTAGATACCGTTTGTCTGCATTATTTGCAGAGAAATTATTCAAAATTTGTCCCTTAATCCAAATAACTGCTATGTCTGTTGGAAGAATGAGTCTTGACTCTCTAACATAGGTTACAAGGGTTTATGGTTTAGGTGGTTAGTGCATAAACAAATAGATGCATACACAATGAAATTTTTGTATGCAAGATCAACAACAAGAACAAAGTTGCTCAAAAATCCCCACAGATCCATCCCTTCACAATCTCTTTTGTCTGTGCAACAGACAAGGGAACCCTACAGTTGAATGTGCACTAAAGAAAGTGTTATCTGGAATTCCACCATCCTGTAAACATCACTTCATCAGCAGTTCACTTTTGGGCACTTTTTATGTGTCAGTGCATTTCAGTTGGGAGGCCTGGACTATAAGGACTCTATGCAAGTATTTTGTCAAAGTAAATATGATAAAACAATCAGCTTTAAGTTACTGCTTCTGCATCTATATTTCTGTGATTTTGCATTACTATATACCTTTTCATCTATACATCTCAACACATTTTATTGCTGTCAGTTAATACAGCTTCAGAATCCCATGATGAGAGCAGTTATTATTTCAAACCTCCAGATGAGGAAACCTGCCAAAAATCATACAGGAAACAAGAATGGGAACCAGATCTTCTGACTCCTCGACTTGTATTTTATCCAGAAATCAATCTTTCTAGACAGTTCTAGGGCACAAGTACTGGGATAGTATTTAGATATGACAATGCTCCAACACAGAGGGTTCTTGAAAGCAGATAACTTGGAACTGAAGGAAGAGAATTCATAGGACACTTACAAGTTGGTGCCATAAGCTAATCAAAACAATACAGGCTTCTGGCAGGCAAGCCATTGAGGGCTTGAGATATCTATTTTGACATGATGTAAAAAACTTTAATAAAGAACACAAAACTCAATGTACAACACTCAAAATTTTATTCCTTGCTCTCCAGGACTCAAAAAATTAATGATTTCGTTTTAAACCTGAATATTAAAATGTCTATCTCCCAGCTGTTGGAAAGAACCACCACATAAGCTACAGAGGCTCAACAAAGCATTTGACAGAACACTACAAATCTGCACCGTACTGGGCTAAGAATTCTTGTAGAGGAAATGGCATGCATATTAACAGCAGCTGAAAGAAAGATTAAAGTCAGCTACTGCTTCCCACGGGACTGCTGTGCCTTCTCAACACAGAACCCTGGATTCATATCCCTTCTAGTTTTTGCCCTTGGTGTCATCTTCAAGAGTCCAAATGACATAAAATAAAAGCCAACTATAATGCACATTACTCATACAGATTTCTTTGTGTCACTCTAAATATCAACTCCACCCTGTAAAAAAATTTCCCAGCCTCTGAAAATTGTCAGTTCGATGCATCTAAAAAATAACTTTGGTGTTTTGAACAAAGATTCCTTTTAAAAGTAATGCTTTCAAAGTCAGTGGAAAAGCTTGGCTTTTTCACAATGTTCACCACTAGCTCATTCAATGGTAATTTCTGGAAAGGCTCCCAACAGCTCCATCCAGCTCATTGCCCAAATCCATACATATGCTTTGTGCCAAAATTAATATATACAGCTACGGCTTATAAGGAAGCTTTCAGAATAAAAATAGTGGTAATGATTCTAATACTACTCTCTATTTGGTACTACTGTCCATTTTCTTGTTTGATGGTTGCCTACAATTTATTAGTCTGCTAGGAGTACATTCCATTTTAGCCAGTGATCTTATTAGCTTTCTCAGACTAAGAAGGATGGCCTGATTTAATACTGGTAAGAGACACATCCAAGGAAAAACATATTGCCAAGTGAAGAGGAGGTATGCTTCTTTGCAGGCAAGTCTTTCCAAAGACTCTGCTAGTCAACCCTGAAGATAAATATTTTTGGATGAAGCATCTCCCAGAAGAAATGTCAAATAGAAGTTCTGACTTAGTAGTTTTACTAAGAGTCTTGTAAGGAAAAGCAAAAGAAAATGATAGTAATTTTGTTTCCAAGTCGAGTTCCCAAGTGACATAAACAGCATAGCTAAAACACCCTCCAGTCTCATCTCTCCAGAGCTCTTTCTGCCTCACAGCCTCAACTATTCTGTGCAGTTTGCTGTGCCATCAGAACAGCAAGCTCTCCATGTAGCCAAAAGGACAGAGAAGCATTTCCTTCTACAAAACGTTCTCAAACATTTATGCATCAAATTCAGTAGACTGTATTAAGTCACATGCAATTTCAGCAATTTAATGAACAGAAAAATAGTCAGCATTTCCAAAGCTACCATGACAACATTTTAAGAATGAAACACTGAATATCCTCTACAAATGAAAACAAACTCTACCCATCAGTTCTGCCTTCCAGAGCCCCATCCACTCTTAATTCTCCCCCAGTCCTCAAAGGAATGGCTTGTGATATTACTAAAAAAATGAAGCAAAATGTAAACACAGAGTCCATTAAAAGATGCATGATGCTTTGCACACACACATTTTGTAAAATATCATCAATTTGAAGAAGAGTTTTGCATGTGGCCAGCAGAGAATACTTCTTTTGTTAAACAGAGTTACAGCATTGCTCCTACAAAGGAATGCTGAAAACTAAACTTTTAAAGTCAAAATGAGCAAGGAAGAATTCCTCTGAAGAAGGCATTCAAACTTCATGAAAATTTCAGCCTAGTAAAATATGCAATTCAACTGAGAGTAGATTATTTTTTTGTAAGAATGCCAGAGTCATGAAGCACTGAAAAACAATTCTGAGACAGAATAAGATCATCTACCTACAGAAGGCCAGAAGTTTTCAACAGAAAAGATGCAAACTTAGCAATGCACCAAACAGTACATTTTATGAACGAAAAACATAGGCTCAGAGCAATAATCCCCATTTAGACTATTTCTACTATTGCTCTAATAAAAATATTTTGTCTCTGTAAGGACAAAGTGCTGCGTAAGTATGTGATAAGAAATTACTTAATGCTAAGCCATCTGCCTCAAGGCCAGTTGAGACACAGAGGTGGGAATGCTACAATGCTTCACTTCAGTCTTGTATTCAAACACCAAACACTTCAGAGGTGGCCAATGGTTCTGCTTTAATTTTTTAAGATTATGATAATATAAATACTTGTTCCATTTCTTGGGTCTCTCTCATACTTTCTCTGTGAACAACAAAGTTCAGTAAGTGGGAAAAAAAATTATCTAGACGTAACAGGTTTTTTCCAGGGTCCCAAGTCATGTAACTTAACAGAAATATTTTTTTCAAAGTTAGAATGTCATGAGTATTCTTCTGCTACCTTAATACAGCAGCACACAGGGACTATTTTTCTGCTTGCTCCAATAGATTTACGCAAGGTCATAAATCACTGTACCATAATAGTTCACTTTTAACAAGTAAAAAATGTCTGACACTTTGAGTGTTACTATAATTTTTTATGGCTGAAAGTGTACAGAGATCAAAGTTTTCTGGGTTTTTTTTTTAGGCTTGCTCTATACATTCAGACAAGTCTGTGACAGAGGGGGTTTTGCCACATGTTTAAATGTAAAGTCTCAAGGATGTCAGGAGAGGAAAGAAAATTACTGAATGTCACGTTTCCAGCCCTCCATATGACCAAAGCAGAAGCAGACCTACTTTTAAAAGAAAACTTTCTGGTAACATTATATGCTGCTACTGTTCCCTCTGGATTCCCCTGCAAATGAGTCAAGAGTTTGAGAGATACTTTTCTGGTAACACACATAAACAGATAAATAAATTATCACAGGCTGAGGACAATTTAAACATCTGGGAGCCAGCTCAGGGCTGTCAAGCAAGTCACAGACACTCAAGGACAGGAAAGATCAATCTTCAGCCCCTGATTTCTGTGCCAGAGAGTAGGAATTACATCACCCACTCCCTACACGAGAAAAATTGTGTATTTCTAGAATAATTTGCTCTGCTTCTGTATTCAAAGACATTTCTTTTCATTTAATTTACTGGGCGGGTGGAGGGAAGCAAAACTCAAAATACAAGGATTCAAAGTTCTCATTGGTTTGTCTCAACTATCTTCTCAATATGGCACTTTAATTTTCCATCAATGTTACTGTTCAGTAAGCTGAATTCCCAGAATCAAAATGGAATAGGATTTATAATAAAATGCAAAAAACTGCAAAAGCAACAGTTTCCAGTCTGCTAAAGTAAAGAATTTCATGTCCAGCTACATTCACACACAGAATATCAGGGAAGAATATAGGGACTCAGATAGTCCCTGTGACCAAGGCACATGGCCACAAGGCCAATAAATGAGCCAGCACAGTCAAACTGCTAGACCTGTTGGACTTCATCCTAGGGGACAAACAGTTGCAGGTCCCAATTATCCCCTGATTGCACCGGGGAATTGCACAGGGCAATTCACATCAAAATTTCTTTGCCTTATTTTTGTTTTTCATGAGGATAATCCCTTTCTGTGTGAGTGACCAGACTCAATATGTGATGTTACAGATATTGTACATTTGAGGGTGTTAAAATTAACAGCTCAGACACACAAAAACCAAGGTTCTGCTTCGCTCGACTTCTGGCTGACACAGCTGGAACTCAGCTGCAGTTTGAATATCTGCTTCAAAGCCCTTCAAGCCTGCTCTGCCAGTAGCAGCAATTCATTTGGAACTACTTACACAGTCACTTAGGTGACTTAAGTCACTCCTTACTCTTAGTCACTTTGAGACAGCTTTATGAAAATGGAAATCACACTGCAAATGGAGCAAGGATTTATGCAGCATGCACACTATGGATCTGCTATCTTTCATCCCATCAGATCACCCTCAAAACTAGTGGTAATAAGCACCAACACAGGCAGAAGTGTCAGCTTGCAGAACTGCCAGCACTTGATTGCTCCGCTGTTGCATTACAGTGCTTAAAACACTCAGTGTAGACAACAAAGTATAGAGAAGGTCTATGTGGCCAAAACCCCCTTCCTTCAGTTGTCTTCTCTTCATTCCATCTTTCACACTTCATGGATTAACCCACTACTCTTAACCTGGCAAGGGAAGTATTTCCTTTCTGGAGACACACATGATAGATTAAACCTCTGTCTGCACTACTTAACATCTTTGTTATTACTTCAGCATACCTACATCATCACAAGACATTTCTGGAGTCCAAAAGCTTGTTACTTGCTAACAGTCTCTTTTACTCAAGGGGGAGAAAGAGCAATATTTTACCACACATGCACAGGCATTAAAGAAATACTTTAATTTTTAAAAAATATCATCTTGTATTAACTGCACTTTAGATTGCTAAAAATTGGACAACTATCACATTTCAATAGCTTTCTCCATCTTAGAAAAGCAGTTTTCATAATTTCATTCAACTTAGGTAACAGTTTCATGTTCTAACTCTCACATACGAAGCCCAGTGTTGTTTTGCTGTTGATAATGCAAGTACAGGTGTGACTAAATAAGTAGTCAAAGCTTTCTTAAAATATGGTATTACATTTTCTAATGTTTCTGATTTGTTTACAAATACAGCATTTTTTTCTTAAATACACACATATAACAGAATGTTAGATTATGGACTGTGTCATACACTCAAATACAAATGGAAGACAAAAATTACCTAATTCAAAACATAGTTTTGGAAGGAAGACAACAGTGTTGCTTTAAGTGTACTTTTAACAGACAATTCAAGTACCTATGAAGACTGTCACCTCTTTGTACCACCATGGGTAACTGATTTGGACAAACTTTCTTTTTGTCCATACCCTCATTTCAACAGCAGCTGTTGAAGCTTTGCCATTTCAAGCACATGATCCATGTGTCCCCTCCTTGAAATTCTTCAGTTCTTCTTTGCATTGCACTCCACCTTATTTCGGCATGTCCTCAAGAGGCCTCTGTTCCCAACACTTAATCTCTGAAACTTGTCTTGTCCATCAAGACACGTTCATTTGGCTAGCACTTCTGATTTATCTGAAAACTGAAGCTGTTAAGAAGAATGCAGTTCAGTCTTCAGACTGCTTCCACTACACTAATTACACAACATTTTCTGGAGTCTCTTGGCACTCCTATGCCAGTTACTGAAAACTTCTTACCTGGCAGGTTATTCAATAAAGTAATGACTATCTGTAAAACTATTTCAGTCAGAATTAAACTGTTACGGTAAAGAGAGATGCAACAATCTGAATCAACAGACTGTGCAGTGGTTCCTCCACTTTATATACATACACAATGTTGAAGTGGACAGCACAAGAGACAGGGAAAAAAACAATTCTCTTACCTCATAGCCAAACTGGAGTTCATCTGAGGTTAGCATAATGATATCATCATCAATAGCCAACACTGCTTCTGTTTCAATCTCATCATAAGGGAAGAAGCGGTTGCTAAGTTTGTTTTCTGCAGTCCTAACAACTTTCAGGGGAACACGAATCTTTGGCCAGAGGGACTCTAGAGAGAAAAATTAAAATAAATAGAATTCAATATTATACTTTACTTCTGAGTCTGCATATCCATCTTAGCTGCTCTTTACTCTTTTCTTCTTCACATCTAAAGAAACGCCTCTTAATGGCAAATTCGTGGCAAACACAAGAGCATATGAAGGCAAGAGGCAGATGTTCAGCTGCATTTCCCTCTGGAGCTCTCTACAAAGAGCTTCGTGGACAGCTACACAGGGGATAGCTTGCCCAAAACAGCAACTTGCAACACTCACAGAGCAAGAGCAGGGATAATATGTATTGGTTTAGGACACACAGCATGAAAAGATACTTCACTCAACTGCAACTAAAGTAATTTGAAGCAGCAGTATATAATCACTGACCGCGAGTCTAGGGTCATAAAGAATTTGACTAAGAATGTTAGTTCTATCGAGGGCTGAGAAAAATGAATTTTATCATATCAATTAAGTGTTTAGCACTATTGACTACTGTTAAGGAGTAGATTGTGTGTCTCAGCAATTTCTTTCATCTTCAAAGTCCTAAGTCACAGCGATAATTTAAAATTAGATATATACAAATGGATTCTAACTTGTGCCCTACAGCATTCTTACAAGTAGAAGAGAGCACTGGAGTACATAAACATCAAAATTCACAAGTCAAATGAGGATTTAAATAGCAACAAAACCCCACAGATACAAAACTGGATCCAATTCACTCTACAATGGGATTAATTTCCATTTTTTCCTACATGTTTAACATGTAGCATCTTAAGTGTCACATTAACAGCTTCTGCATATATTCAAAAATTTTCAAAACCCTATTCAGTTCCTACAAAAGAATAACTGTAGGTGGAAGTATAGAGCACTAAGCTAAAGGAAATGGAAGTAAGGGCTAAATATTAAACATTAATTCTAAATGCATATAACCATGTACAGTTTCTAGCACAAAGCTTAACAGTAGTCATTATTACAGTATGATGCATCCCAAAAGCAACTATTCATCAAAAAGTATTTTGATTAAAAGCTAAACAAGTAACTAAACAAGTACAAATGCCATATATTGGTTTCTTCTGGCTTTCACATAAACATATATTTTAATGAAAATTCAAGAGAAAAGAGAGCTTTGTAAGATGAGTCTATGGACCTTGTGAATAGATGACCACTTGAGTTTCTTAAACCAGTGAAATGGAGGGGGTGACAATGGTAAGAAAAATAAGCAAAACCACATTAAGTCAAATACAAAAGGACTGCTCAGGGAATATGTAAGTTGGTCTCTGTGACAAATGCAAATGTGTGTAAGGACACACCTTAAAAGGGGTGATTCTTCCCCTCCACTAAAGAATATTGGGGCCACACCTGGAATACTGTGTCCAGTTCTGGGCTTCTTAGTGCAAGAGAGTCATGGGCAAACTGGAGAGAGTTCAGCAAAGAACCATGAAGCTGATGACAGTACTGGAGCATCTCCCCCACAAGGAAAGGCTGAGAATGCTGTGGCTGTTTAGCCTAGAGAAGAGAAGGCTCAAGGAAGATCTCATCAATATGTGCAAATACCTGAAGGGAAGGTGCAAAGAAGATAGAACTAGGCTCCTTTCACTGGTGGCCACCAACAGGACCAGAGGCAACGGGCACACACTGAGACACTGCAGGTTCCCTCTGAACCTCAGGAGAGACTTTTTCAGAGTGAGTGTGACTGAGCACTAACACAAGTTACCCAGTGAGATAGTGAAATCTCCACTCTTGAAGATACTTGAAAGTCATCTGGATATGGTTCTGTGCAACCTGCTTGAGATGATCCTGCTTGAGGGGGGGGTTGGACAGCTGATCTCAACAAGTCCCTTCCAAGCTTAGCTATTCTCTGATTCTGTGGTAAGTGGAGTCTATAGGAACTGATACTGGGCCTAAAGCAACTTAAATTTTCATGTCTGAAATACATAAAAATTTCTAGTGCAATTTGCAAGTGATGCAAAGCCTGGAGACATGAAAAATAGTGAGGATAATAAAGTCATACAGAGCTTACTAAAGTCTATATGACTGGACTGCTGAGTAAACTATGAGCATTTGAACAAAAAACACACTGACACAACTTGACACACAGTTAAACACTAGGACCAAAGCAACTTTTTCCCTAAAAACAGCTTCTGAAAAGGATTAAAAGGACAAAGTGGACACTAGTTCTCAGCAAGCTGCTGGGGCAAAATGGATTAATGTCATTTTTGTACATATAGATGGGTATGTAGTAAGAAATGGGAACAGAGGGTAGGGCAATTTTACCTGTATGCAGACACAGACAGACAGATGCTAAAATACTGTTTCATTCTGGTGTTTTTATGTTTCAAACCATGTTAAAATACTGAAAATGGTGCAGAAAGAGCCACATGAGTTATCTGAAGTCAGGAGAAAATGCCTTTTGGTAAAACGTGAAGATCAAACTGTTTAGTTTACTAAAAGAAGGAACAAAAAGTGGATTTGATTAACATGTACAAGCACCTACACAAGAAGAAAAATGCTACGAATCTTCTACAAACTGGAGAAAGACATAACAAAAAACAATGACTGGAATCTAAAGCCAGGCAAATTCAAAGTATAAATAAGGCAGACATTTTTAATAGTAACAGTGGTTAACCTCTGGCAGAAGTTTAAAAGGACAGCAGTTGGTTCTGTACGTCTTGTCTTTCAACAAGACGGGGTATTATTATAGAAGATGCAGTCAAGTTAGAAGTCACTGGACCAAAAGAAAGGCACTGTGGTGACTCAGGACTTGCAGGTCAACCCAGATGGTCTTACTGCACCTTCTGCCTCAAACTCTTATGAGCACTGAGATTGTTGAGTGTCACCAGGATAAGAATATGAAGCTTGAATATAAATTACTAGGACATAGGTAGCAAATACAGAAAAGATAATAAGGAAATAAGATCCTTGTTTTTGTGTTTTGAGAATGAAAAGTGGAAGATAAAATAGGTGTCAGTGAAAAAAGCCACTGTAAGGACCAAAATAAGAGAAGTCCTAACCTGAGAAAGTGGTTTAAATTTTTAAACAACATATGATCAAATTGTGGATTTGTTCTCAGCAGAAGGAACTGAAGAATGCTAGCTGACAGACAACACCAAAAATAATTGGATACAATTATGTGTACACGTTTCCAATTCCATTATAACCCAGAATCAGGTCTGCCTCCGAGACAGTTTTGCACTCTTTCCACTGTCAGTCTGTTGCACTAGGAAGACAGTACCAGAGAAGAAGAGAGGCTGCTTCATTCCCACATGTACAAGTAAAATTGCTCCCAGGAAGGAGTGTCCACATTCTCATTGCCACTGGGCCTCTCAGATTTAACAGCTCACACAACACTCAAAAACCCCACAAATCTGCACACTGCTAAAAGACATCAGAGCCCAAACACTACTTCAGTCAGGAAAACAAAGCAGTATTTCCAAACCACAGTAAGTCTTCAAAAGTCAGTTTTTCTTGGAGCTGTATTTTAGAAAGGAGGATTGGCATGCATGGGTGGCCAAAAAAAAAAAAAAAGAAGAAATACAGAGTGATATTTACTGGCAAAATGTGTATTCAGTTTCCTACCTCGAGGCTTTTCACATAAGGTTGAAAATGTGTCTGTAAAATCTACCTTCACCTGTGTGGTCTTGTAGACCATGATCTTTACTTGACACGTATGCACATTCTTGTCCTGTTTTACTCACCTCTTGTTCTTCTACTTGAAGGCATAAGGCATTAGCCCTTACACACTTGAGTGGCTTGTGATATTGACCAGTGGCCAGCTGGAAGGATTCAATCCCACTACTGATGGACTCCAATGGAAGTCACGGTCAGCCACCAGCTGGGGACATACAGCAAGTTCCTTGGGGCCACTACAGAAATGTTCAAGAGCATTGATTCCAATTATATTGTTATGAGCTCATTTTATTCTCAGCATTGTAAGGTCTTTGAAAGCCCTGCATGAATCATAATCTGAAATGATGATTCTAGTAGGACACCACTGAAATTCCAAAATGTAACCTCAGGAGGCAGTAACACTGAATGACCAGAACTGTTTATTGCAAATAAGTACTCTTGATTCCAGTCACTGCTTTCTTACTGGTTTTCCATACAACGTGTGAGTACCCATTTATAAAACAGGTACAGATACCTCACAAAGACACATATCATTGCCTGATAAAGACTATAGACTGTGTAATGTTTGCAAGCTACTTAAAGACCTTTGGGTAACTGCCAATAATTATCCAAATGTAACCCCAGGATTGGTATAAAATAATTTTGAACAGCTTGCTAGATCCCAAAAATACTACTACTGTTTCAGTAGCAATCAGAATTGCCATAGGTATGCATGCATTTGTAAATTTGTATTTATATGTAGCATCAAAGTTTACATTTGATACATGTTAAGTATTCTTTTATTCAGTCTTTTCTTCTTTTCATGTCTACTACATGTTAAAAAAATGACAACCAAATTGCAACAAAGGGCAGGAACATATTGAAACAAAAATTGAAACTGAAAAATCAATAGGATCAAAAAATAATTAAGAAAAACAAGCATGCATATAAGCATTAAACTTCCAGCTATTCTGAAAAATCAAATATATGATAGCTTACTAACAGACATGCCACTTGCATAAAGAATGGTTACAGAAGAAAAAGTAATGAAAAGTGTATGAAAAATGAAGATGTAATCTAATTATAATCAGCATGCATCTCAGATGTCAGCAAATCCTCTTAAATCCACATGATTTACTAAGGTCTTGGAAAGTCTCTCAAAATGACCAGTTCTCAACAACGGGTATGTTACTGTCAAATATTTGTGCTTTGAGAAACATAATACAAAGTTTCTGAATTTAGCCTTAGATTAATGAAAAGAAAATAGAAGCACTTTTGAGAAACTTCGATTAAGACATAAGGGTACCAGTTACTCTGCAGCATGCAAAATGCACAAGGCTTCTTGCTGCCTAGAGGCTGACTTGATACTGAGGGTTGCTGCCCCTACAGAGATGGAAGCACATGGGAGATGTTACGACACAATGACACCAGGACAACAACTTTGGCAGCCTGGGCAAAATTAACTGTCATAAAGGACAGCAGGCTGCACTGAGAGATCCAGGTATTACAAATTAGCTCTGCCACAGGAACTCCAAAAGAAATACATATATAAAAAAGACAACAGCCACTTCAGAAGTCAAAGTTTTAGAATCCATCAGGAAGGTTAAAATTGCCTATATTTACTTCAAAGGATCACAAAACAAAAGTATTTGTATTTAAAGAGCAATCAGAATCAGGGTGTGCCACTTCTGTAATACCAGACTTTGAGTTTAAGATACTGCTTGGAAAGTTCTGAGAAACCTCAGCACTAGCAAAACATATATGGAGGAAATTCTCAGTTTACTAGACTTTGTTATAACCAAGGTAAAAGCACAGGCTTTATTCTTACAGTTAGACAGCACTGCATCCTTTAACAGAGTATGACAAACACAAAAAAAGCTCAAGAACCTTACATCACAGCACAAGATCCTTTAGGCATATAAAAGTAAAAAATGCATGTTTAGACTGGGGACTACTCTCACTTTTTAAAAAATCAGTGAGGACTCTGTGATGAAGCAGAAAATAGAAGCAAATTATGGAAATAAAGTTGTCTGGAGTGAATACAAGTCTATGTATATATGGATTCTGAAGAGAATGACAGGCACCTCTATTGTGCACATACTGAAATAATCACGAGAGAAGAGTGAATAACACTTACACTTGCTCTCTGGTAATGACTCAGGTCACAATTGGCACTCTGTGCTATTTAGGACTACTGATGCACTTATATCTGGAGATGTCCATAGAGAACAGCGTGTGGTCGTCTAAACAAAATCAGTAGTTTCCCAACTTTGCCAAACACAGCTCCCTCTTCTAATGGGCTTGCAGACCCTAACAACCACATACATGGCCGTGTTTACAGCCAGCCCACAATTTCACGATGAAGTCCTGCAAGTGTGCATCTCAGAGTAAATTTTTCAAGCATGATTTCAACATAATTTAATCTGTAGGATAAAAAAGTGCCATGGTTACATTCCCAGTTAAAACACTCACATATAAAAGAGCAGCAAAAAATCCCAACCTCTAATTATGCATTTCTCAGCTACAACTGCCAGTGAATCACATGAGACATGTAAATAAGAGAAGGGAGGACAGTCGTGAGAAAGAGGCAACTTCATTATAACCTAAAGGAATACCCTTCTCACACAAAAAACCTCTCTCAGTTTCCACACCTCCCTAGGCTTGTGATCAGATGTTTGTAATGAAAATGTAACCAACATAAGCTTGCACACTGTTTATATATAAAAATGATTTCTTAGTCTGAAATCCAGCCCTGTTTCTCAGTACTGAATGAACTGTTACATCATACATAAAAGGGGGATCATTAAAAATAATAGAGCACAATATTTCCATGGAATGTATTATTTCTTTTCAAAGAGAAATGGCACTGTGTCATGGTTTGGGAATGATACTCCCCAGTTCAGTGCCCCCACCGAGACTCTCCAAACCACACACCTCTCTCACTCTTTCCCCTCCCCTTTCCAGCTGCAGAAGGATGAAGAGAAGGAGAATTGGAGGCACAAAAGGCAAAGATCACAGGCTGAGGTAAAAACGACTTACTGGAAACAGCAATGAGATAAGAAAACGGACAGTAGTGGCAACAGTACTAACAACAGAGTACAAGAAAAGAAACTATTCACATGGAAAAAAACCCAACAACAGACAATACCAGACATCTCCTTCCACCAAGTCTTCTTGACCAGAAGGACCCCCTTCTCCTTGGAAGAGACTCCCTTCCCCTCACAATGACTTGAGGTAGTACAGAATAGTGAGGTGGTAGAGACTGAAAAAATTAACCCTGTCCCAGCTGGAACCAGGACACACCATTGTGTTGTTAAATAGCACCATTCTCTGTATCCTTGCTTCTGAGAAACTGGAAGGCAATAACATCTGAAGAAGTCCTTTTGCAGCACATACATTATTGTTGATCTTGTCAGAAGACAGAAATGAATTTACAAAGGAAATTACTTGCTCTATGTATTAATCATGCATTTCCAATTTCAACACTCACCCTAGGGAAAATGAGAATCAGTACAACTGCTGTACAGAGCTAACCAATATTCTTGTGACAGCACTTCTAAGTAGTATCAAGTTCAAAAAACAGCAAGTGATACTTGAATACAGATGGTTTGTTGCATTTGCAATTGGAAGCAGCAGGGTAGCAGGTAAGGATAATGAGGAGCTGGCAGTGTAGAGTATGCTCCTGATGGCTAGAACTGAATGCTTGCCAGTATTAAAACCAATATGACAAATTAAAAAAAGATCTACTTATTGGCTAAAATTCATGCCATTTTGATGACTCATACAAAGACATTTGTACAAACATTCTTTTTCTGCTTTACTGCCTCAGTAACAACAGCTAAGAATATCTCACAACTAGTGATAACCTGGGTCCAGAATATTAATTCATATTATGCTCTGACTTCCCAGAACTTCTATGGAGCCCATTGAAATATAAAAAGGAAAAACTTTTCCAGAAGTTGTGCAAGGTAGACAAAGATCAATAAAGAAGTGGCAGAAAACATCTCTAAACACGCTCTGTTTGTAGCTGCAGTTGCACAGAATCCCATGCAGCACACTCAATTCTCATACCTGAACTTTTGTACAAGCTCTCATCTGATGCTTATTCTAGCTGGTCTATAGTCGTTTGCGTGAACGCAACTAATTGAACATTGTCGATGAAACCTAATTAATACTTTTTCAGTCTCTAACACTGAATGGCAGAATTTAGGTGGAGTCTGAAGTTTCAAAAAACTAAGTCTGAAAGGAGTTTGTTTCTATACACCTTCCAGAATCCCCACACCTGTTACCACTGCACAGCAGCCGAGATCAGCCACAGCCTCTTAGCTGGGACGCTCAGCAGTACTGACGGCAGTGACCACCTGTGATTCCATGACCTTAAATTTTGTACAATTTTTAGAGCATTTAGTTTTTATTAGGTTTTCCTCCTAGGTTGTGAGTTTCATTTCATAAAGGCATTATTGCAAGTGCATAGTATGTTGTTTTGATAACAATAGTTTCAGTTATAATAATTTTCTGGTGTTGACAGAAGAAAGAAAGGAAAGGCCACATGTCACTTGTGTAGCACTTTGCCTGCTGCATCCCAGGAAACCTAAACCCAATTCTCAATTTAGTACACATAATCACTAAGGAAGGCAATTTGGATGTTCATCACCCAGCCCTCCCACTTACACGTGCAAAACAGAACAAACACATGAGGAGTTGCAATGACAAGAGCCAGGATCTCCTTCTGTACCAAAACATGTCCCTTATGTGGAAAGGACCAAGAAATACAGCACTTGATGCTCTAGAAGGTTAAGCACCTCTGCTTTACTACAACCAATTAAAAATGAATAGCCATAAAAGGGCAGATACTACTGTAGGGTAATAAACTAGACTTTATCAGTGACAGTGGTGCACATTACAAACTTCAAACTCATTCCTTGTTCTAATCCATCAGAAACTTCCTGGCTTTAACAGGCTATAAACAGCAGAAGCTTTGAAGTCCGAGGATTAGGATCACTAATAGACAGACTGAACGAGAGACTGGCTGAAGAGCCAAGTGGAATGCCCTGCATGGATCTGGAATAAAACAAGTTAATTTAATCAAACTGACCTCTCTCTAGCCATAGGCCAGAAGATTACAATGGCTGCAACAGCAATAAAGAGAAAAGGGACACTAAAAACAGTTATTTGCTTCAATGCAATGCTTAAGCTAATGCAAGGACAAAACTGCTTATGCTTTCAACTGTGTTCTCCAGTCCACAATTTTGAGCTCTACAGGTTGTTTGTTTTTTTTAAACTAGTTTATGACTTAGTGGTAGTAGAGGCAGAAAACAATTAAACACACTTTGATTTTCAAGATTAATACAATGATTGAAAAGAAAAGGTCATTGTAATGATCTATTTGCTTCAACTCCCCTGTATCTCAGACTCACTCGAAGGAAATGTGGAAACAATTCATTTGGGTTAAATCCACCCACATTCAGTGATCACATAACTGTATATATCACTAAGCCTTTTTGTTTTTGGAAAAGAACTGCTTACTGCAAAAATTCCAGTTGTTATCAATTTATACACAACAATTTTTACTCTAGAGGGCTGCAAAACATGTAAAAAGTGACTTGAGGTATTTAGCCCAGAAGTAATAAAGAACACTTTTTAAAGCAAATAAAGCTACTCTGCTTTAAACTGGAGCAAGTTGCCAAAATGGCAAATGAGCCAAGTGAATGGTAGCAATAGCTTGGCTCTGAGAAGCTCTTAGAAGATGGTAAATTGAGACAAGTGGTCAGGGATTAATTTCCACGTTGCATCTTGCTGCTATGCAATTAACTAACCTTGAAAAGTAGAACACAGCAGCAGTTGAAGCCTCTGGAAAGAGAATTATAAAGCGAGGAGTCCTAACAACACACTTCATTCACTACAGAAGACAGAAGAATTTACAATACAGCATTTTTTTTGAACACGTATTCCTAGAAGGCAACATTTCTTGTTCCACAAAATCACCACATTTTCAGATGAGAATGACAGATCCATATGTACAGCACATGGGAATCAGACTCATATACAGCTACTATAGCTACAGTATTTAATCCAGAATGAGAAGAGGAGGCTTTAATTGCCTAGCACAATGCTCAGGATTTTAGTACTGGTGTTCAGAACTTGAAGAAGGTCACCCTAGGGAACAGTAAGCACGGGAATAAAATGAGCAGCATTGGAGAGTCTGTCTAGCACTGGAGAGGATTACCAAAGGTCAAGCCTAGCTAGCTTCCCTCACATGGGGCAAGACCTCCCATTTACTCCATGGTGATTTCATAATGGAACTCACTAACATCAGGACCTGTGTTTCCAGCTGAGGACCTGGGAGAAGATTAGGAGCAGCATGGTCTCGTGAGGCAGGGTGGCCTGGGGATGGGAAAGAAGGGAGTTGGTTGGACACAGAGCAGCCCGTGGAATGTGCAATGACATTGAATGGAAGGAGTCAAAAAGATATGGGATAAGGTTCTTGGGTTTGAAAATGTAGGCAGCAAGCTGTGAGGACTGGGGAGCCTGGGACTGAGGTCCTGGCACAGTGGGATACAGTACAGCAGTATGCCAGGCTGGCAAACCATACCTCAGCTACTGAAAATTAAACAAATAACAGAGATTTACAGCACTGAATTCACACTGGAGTCACTAATATACGTTTGAAACCAAACCTTCTTCCAAAAATCTACACATTTAAATAACTTGGGAAAATGCCTGTGAATGTGTCCTCATTTTAAAATAACCATAAATTTAAAAATAATTTTAAAACCATGCAGATGACACCAGACTCACTCAAATACTATATACAGCAGCATAGTATATCATACATGTTGGAAAGAGAAATATTTTAAAACAGGCACCTATGTATTGTCTTACATTATTGTCTTACTTATTGTCACAAGATATTCTAGTGGTATGGAAACTCCATTTTGGACACCTGAAATGTCCCAAGTTTTCATTTCATCAATCAAAATATTCACTTTTTTTATAGCTCCAAGCATTCAAACTACTTTTCTGCTTTGAACCACATTTGCTCTAGAAACTGTCCAGTAGTAGCAGTATATACACTGGGATGAGAGACTGTCTACAGAGAAATATAACCAAGTATTGACAGATCAAGAATAGGCCTCTCCTTACTACTCCCCCAAAAAACATTAAGGACAGAAATTTTTCTGTAATATTGTATTTGTAACTTTTGGATTCAGAAGTTAGCAGCACAACCACTGGTATGCTTTTTTTTCTTGTAATCTATTTTGGATTCTCTTATTTCACTTTCAAACAGTTTGTCACAAAAAACCCAAACCGATTATTTTAAAAGAACCATGAAATACTTCTTGAATATCAATGATGTAGAAGAGAGGTCATTCTGTAACAGGTATCAATAGACATGCTATGCCCAGTTTTACCTTCCTCCACCACCCCTCCCATGGGTTTTTACCTTCTGGCGGATTCTTATTCTGGTTGTTCCAGACGACCAACAATTTGGACAGACTGGGCACTTTTGACACCTCGGTGATGACTCGGAAAAGGCTCTCCACCCGGTCATAGGTCAGAACCACGGCTGTGAAACCTTGGGACTGAGGTGGGATCAGTGGAAGGAAGAGTGGGTTGCTTACACTGCTCCATTTCTGAGAAGGAAAACAAGAAAACAGCAAAACAATTTGATTAAAGTGAATTATCACAGTAGGGAGTAATTCATATAGCCAGGTTCTAACCATCAGATTTGTAATTTGCTCAGATCAAACAGGCTGACTCTCCTGACTTCAGCATTTCTCAAAACCTTTACTCCAATCTCTATCTTATTTGATTTTTCATTTTTGTCTGGCTGTAATGTTGCAAACAAGTAGGGGTTAAGGTAAAAAATAAAGTGGAAGAGGCAGATGGATTTGTGGAAAAGAAAAACCAAGGTGAATTGAACCCAGCTAGCATAGATCAATTCTCATTCACTAATCGTTATTTCAAGACATTTATATTTATAGTTAGGACTCAATAAACAAAGAGAAACTTAATCAGCACTACAATTTCAGAGTGAAAAAGCGTTAAAGACAACAAAACCAAAGACAACAAAGACATAAATTTGGCATAAAATATGCACCCAAGCAAAAAGGGAAAAAGCACGTACAAAGAGGAGCAACGTACTAGCTTCCACAAAGTTTGTTCAATGGTGGAAAACCCCCTTCCATTTCATTGAAAAAAAAAAATAAAAAGACATGAGATGCAAAGATGAATTTCAGAGAGTTATCTGCTCCTTGTGAATTTTAACTAGGGCATCCCTTTTAAGACTTTAAAGGTCTTACTTCAATACACTGTCAGCATAGGGAAGTCAGCCCAGATGGCAAAAGACAAGACAGACAACTAAATCCCCACTGAATGTGCCAACCTCCTTTGGAGCTGACAACGTGGGGGAGGAAAGCAGAGAAGGGACCATTTGACAAGAATGAAAGCACCAGCATTTTAGTCTCAAATTTTCCATTCCAACTGACGTTCCAAGCAGGGGTCGGACAGAGAAGCAAAGAGAAAAACCAAACCCCTTGGGACAAGGTGAAAAGGGGAGTTGGGAAAGCAGAAACTGAGTGATGCTGTTTTGCAAGGAAGTTTTGAATCCTAGCCTGTAAAAACTATGAACACTCATAAGAGGTTAGCAACTGCCAGCAGTTTACAGAAATACTGTGAAATTCTCCAGCAAAACTCATACCATAAGCCTGCTTGTATCAGGAGTAAAGGAAGTTTTACAGACTCAGAGTTATAAGGTCATATTTGAAGGAAGTAAACTTTGAAATTTTCTGTTTCCCTATTTGGTCTTTGGGTTACTTTATACACTCAACAATCACCTTCCTCATGTTTAATGGTTAGACACCTCTAACTAGAATGACTTCAAGGATGAGGAGAATAAAGAGCCTATTTACTGAAAGACATAGCATTTCGACCATTTTGGTAAAGGAGAAAAAAGTATGATGTGATCATGATTTCCTTCTATGAACAAATCAAAACTGAAGCGAGGATAAATATGTGAGGCAGAAAAGTTAAGCACAGCATTGGCACATTCTTTTGTCCAGCATGGTCTAAGAGTATGTTCCAAGCAAGGACCTGTCAGTAGGAGTAATACGTTTTAGTAGACTTCCTGAAATAGTTGGAAAGACAGACTGGCTTTCAGCTACACACACTTTATCAGGTCTGGTAAAAGCAGCAGTCATCTTAAACTGTTTGTGAGGATCCTAATGGAAAACACAAAGTTCTAGTTTTGTAGCCAAGAGGAATAATAGGATAATGTAGAAACAGGAATGGTACAATATGGAACTTTGGTTCATGAAAGGGACACGGCTACTTGTGAAAGCACACTCAGTAATTCAGAAAATATTCATCCATTACTTCAGCAACTGATAAGTGCAGAGACAAATCTGCTTTCAGATTATTACATTTTCTAAAATTAAAGCTTTTGTACATACTTTGCTAGTTGTACAAGATGACTAGTGGCAGATGGGGACAGCCCTCTGATTTTGCTGCAGCTTCAATAATTCCTACAGCAAATCACAATCTGAATGTTACCAGAGCATAATCCACCTCATTAAAGGTGGACTTACTACGAACTTGTTTCCACACAACCCCCACCCCAAGACTCCTATTATCCAAACGACCCTGGTAATGTCAAGCAGCTTCTTAACACAACTCTCAGAAACCTCTTTTCATTAATACTTGAAACAGAGGTTCAACATCATAATCAGAGTGCCAAGAAAATATTATGTTTCTGTCCTACAAGAAGAAATAACTGGTAGAGCCATCTGCAGACAATGTTCTATTTATTACTTTCGGGTGAGAATTGCCACCTAGATTAATGACTCTCATTTGAAGTTTTTCTAGAAATGTTTTCTCTCTGTCCACAGCACTTCCTAACAAATTGCTTGCTGTAATATCCTTTGAAAAGGATTATTCCTCTTCCATAATCTAAGACTATTTTAGGTACTTACAGAAAGAAATACATCATGCAAATGTGTGCAAGCACATGCATAGGTACCTAAAATGGTCATGAATTTCTCTTATAAACTTAAGTTTTAGGTACATTCTCTAAATCCCAACTTCTACTACTTTAAGAAAGGCATGAAAATTCTCCCCTGCTGGTCATAACTTAGGAAAAATAAGGCAACTTTTAAGGAGATTTTGCTCCTGCAACTACTAAAGGATGATGGAGGGAGGGAAAAGCCTGTAGACACACACTAATGGATGGGAGAACCATGCCTCTCATTTGAGAAAAACATTTCAAAAAGGCAATTAAGCATCTCTCAAGTGCCATTAAGAGCCAACCCCCTGCTGCCTGCCTGAAGAGTGTGTCTACAGTCTGAGACCTATTGACCCCACTTTCTGCAGGAAATCAGGCAAATTCAAGCCTCCATAATTTGCTAAAGTCTTCCAGATTTCTGCTTGGGAAAAGCAAACCATACAGGCAATTAATACAACAGCAACCTAATTAAATCTCCATTATGGCAGCAAAGCATGAAATGGCTAATGACACAGGGATGGGTTCTCCCAGTCACTGCTCAAGCAACCAAGTGATGAAGGCACACTTGCTCCATTCCCATCTTTATTAACATTCTTGATGGAAATTCACAAGAACTTTCACTCTCAGAGAAGAGAGCAAACAGCAACAGTAGATTGATCATCCATCACCTTTCTTTGACAAAGTGCTGACACTCAGCTATGGATAAGACAACCCTTCACTATCGCCCTCCCAGCTAATATCATTAGAAGAGCCAGGATAATTAATCCAAGATTAATAGGTTACTTGCTGTGAATTATTTTTATGGGCAAAAAGGATCAAATTCAAATGTTAGTTTCCTAAGAGTAATTTCATGTCACTTAAGTCTTGCAGTCTGAGTTGTCTGACAGCTCTTTGCAATTCATGTGAAAATCCAAAGTAGTGGGATGTGAGTGACATTGAGAACTTAGGAACAGCCTGAAGCTGGAAGAGAGAAGTCAGGAATGGTTATGTATGTACGTAAGGATTCAGACTGCTGCAGCTGTCCTGTGCGTGCTTTGTTCAAGTGTGCATGTGTAATAATGCCTTAGAAACAAGGCACCTTCCTTTACTATAGCTCAATCAAATATTGTCCTCCCTCTTGGTCATTAAAAACAACCTGATTCTACTTTAGGAAAAATAAATACATTAGGGACAAGCTATCAAGGGAGATGAATTCTCATTATGTGGGAGGCTTCAGACTGGACTCTATGGGGAGTCTTCAGGTTCAACTCAGCAGGGAAATTTATAACAACCTTTCTTAGCAGGGTACAGAAGGGAGATAGGTGGGAGCTTCAGGACATCAACAAACACAACTGGACTGAGAAATGGACAACCTCAATATTTAAATTCTACAGAGCCTCAGAGATATGCATAAAATATCAGAGATAACAAAGACTCAGTCCTATTCCAAAACTTCTTAACTGGTTGTTCTCCATTGAAAGAGACTTGAAGAAAGGTACAGTAGACACATTAGAAACTACATCACAGAATGCTCTCTGGGAAAACAAGGCTGTGTAAGATGTTCCATATTAAAGAAGAATCAAGAACCTCCCAGCTATCATTTAGTGGGAAAACTCAGCAACAGCACTTAAGAAGAATAAAATTTCACTGCTCCCATGAATAAGACAGTGAGCTTTCCTTCCTATGTATTTTATTTTCAACACCTGGCCTGCTTGTTGTAAACTACATATTAGTGAATCCACACAGTCTGAACAACAATTCACTGTCTTTTAAAAGCACAGAGGTAAAGTGTGTTGAACAGCAGTGTGTTGAACTTAGCAGATAAGCAGTTCTTCTATACATCTAAGCAAAACAGAGATATATACCCTGCCACTGTGGTTAAGGCTTTTTCAGCTGGGTTGTTCTTAAAATCAATCTAACCTCAATGTGGTTTCAATTATGAATTACCAGACCAAAAAAAGCTTTGATTTATTCTATTTTTCTCCAATTATTTATGGTAAGTTTTTATTCAATACTTTGAGAAAGTATTTCATCATGCTTCCCATCCTCAAGTGGTCACAGGGCAAAACCAAAGGAATTAACCCTCCCTACTTGTCCCGAGCCAACCAAAGTGCTTACACTCGTCAGAATTATAAACCAAGCTGCAGTGGCCATCATTTCATGTTTTAATGAAGATAATAAACTCTCCTCACACAAATAATTAGCCACAAGACAGACAGGAACTTCTATCTACTGTAGAATAATCCACTGTAAGAAAAGTATCCTAACCTCTGGGCAGGTAAATTAAAGAACCAACTGTTAAATCATATTTCACACTCACATAAAAATACCAATATTTACAGCTGAAGACATGTGGGATATTCAACCTGTACATAACAGCAACACCAAAAAGAATCAATAAACTGAAATTTATTGAATATAAAAAAGAATACCTATCTTCTAACATAATAAATAAAGCAAGATTTCATCCAGCTGATTGAAACTTTCACACAAGTAGCTGGAAAGTACAGCAGGAACAGAAATCTAACATTGTTCAATGGAAAAAAAAAACAGATATGCACTGCCCAGAAAAGTACTAGGTTGTTCTCATTTACAGGTAGATATAAAAGTGTATGCTAATATTTGTTTAATGCTTTGGAGATGACAAGTACTAGGAGCAAAGAACAATTAGAACAGTAGCATTATCTGTAGACTGTGCACTATAAAATACTAATCAAAGAGGTTAGGAATAATTTAATTTTTTAACAAGTGTCAAGTGCCTACTGACTGGCAGGACTCACAAAATATGCTGTAAATGAACTTCCCACTTAGGCTTTGCTAAATGAATGGCATTTTGAGCACTAAGATAATTTTGCTATTTTAGTTTACACCAAATGATGGTGCTGTTTTCTGTCTCACTGGAAGAAATGAAATCTGGTATGTTTATTGTTCACATACTGATATTCTCAAGTGATTATTAAACTCTGGTCTGTATCATCCAAGGTCAGAGCTCAAAAGCAGCCCCTGACAAAAAAGCCATCTAATGTTTCATAGGTCTACATTACAAACAGGCTTGAAAGAATTTCAACAAAAGCAGCTGAAGAATTCTGAAAAAACCCTGTCTTACTCATTTTTCAGAAACACATATATATTAGTGAGGTATAAGGCAAAGAGGAGAATTCAAACAATCTACAATGAAGCATAAGTAAGGAAGTAATTTACCTCTATTAGAGCATAACAAAGTACTTAATTGAAGGTAACAGATCACATCTCAAGCCCAAGTCATTATTTCTAATCCAGCACAAACTGGTAACCATCAAAATGCGCACCACAGAATCAGACATTTTTTGGCTTACTTGGACACAACTGATTGCCTCTGCCTAATGCATAATGGATGGGCCAAAAAAATACAAAAGAGATTAAACTCCCATGCTTGCAACAAAAGACTGTCTGAGACATAAAGGACTCAAGTGGTCCAGCAATGAATTCCAGACCTCAAAAGTATCATTTGCTCCTCTTCATTAAAAGGAGGAAATATCTCATAATGCATTTTTATTCCATAACATATTAGTATGTTATATGCTACTAGTCTTCCATTCCCTCAACAGGACAGTGAACAAGGAGAAAAATAATCCACTTTATAACTTTTTTTTGTTTGAGAAAGGCCAACAGTCTTCACTCAGCCTATAAAAGCACATAAAACTGCTTGGATCACTTCCCCTGTGCAATGTACTAAGTATGGAATTAACTGTATATGCATTTCTCTTCTGCATACCTTATACTCCCCACTGGAAAAACACCCTCCTGTACCACTGCTGGATGGACACTGTGGTGAAGATACTCAGGCAACACTCTTACTAATATTTTGAGCCAATATAAGTCAAACTAATGCCAAGAAAAGCAGCTTTCAAGTTGCCCAGTCCCTCCCTTGCACACACCCCCACTCTTTTTTTTTTTTCTTTTGCCTGGTAAATTTTTTATGAGGAATACTATTTTGGCTAATTCACCACAAGAGAAATAGAAAAACCAAAAAGAAGGTTGCACATGAAAGAAGAAACTGTTATTCAAATGTAGAAGAGTGCAGGACTTTATTGTGCAGCAGTACCTACTATAGTGATTTAATGTGTTTGGGAAACTACAAACTCAACACAAGATGAGCTGATGTTTCTTTGTGTTGAGTCTTGAGAAATATCTCAGGAACAGGAATAAGCCTTATACATGTGCAGATCTAGCCATGAGTATGCCTCACTAATTTTAAGCAAGTATCATTTTCATGCTGACTGTACAAGGTAACAGCCATCCCCTCAGATACAAAAATCAATGCAATTTTGCAGTAAGAACAATGTAATCATTATTATGCTTGCAGATACGTCTTAATTCCTATTTTGAAGTATCCAAGCTCAAAGAAAAGCAAAGAGAAGCCTACCAATCCTACTTTGCAAGTGACATCAAACATGGGGCAGCCTTTTGTGAAAGATGCAGCGTTCTCTGCTTTTTTTCTCATATGCGCTGCTGTTACAAACTAACTTAATTGACTATTTGAGACCTCTAAACATCTCTTTTATCTAGCATACTTACATGCTGCAATCTGCTAAGTGTTTGCAAATTCAAAATATTCTACTATACTATAATCAAAATATTAAATGGCAGAACTATACAAAAACAGAGAAAATAGACTGAAATCAGATGATTAATCTAATTCTGGAAGCAAACACATGAGGCTACAATAGCTCAACAAAATACAAAGTATAATGTGCACCTTGGAGAGTTATGAGCCATTCTAATTGTCAAAGCAGAAATAATGGTTATACTGCTTTATCTAACACCTGAAGTTTTAATAATTGAGCAGCACAACAATTAGCAACCAGGACATTTTACCAGACCTTTTCTGTAACTTCTCAGCATCCTAGTGACATACTAAGCAAAATTAACCCCTATAAGCACACACAGAAAAACCCCTCACCTTAAACAAAGGTGGCAGGCAGGTAAGTAAACATGGCCAAGGGTTCTTTCTAAGTATCCTTCTCTGCATAATGATCTTAAACAGCAAGCTCTTTTTTCTGTTAGAAAGGTAAATTTTGTCCTAGCAAGTAAGTTCATAAACCCTTTAAAGCTGGCATTTTCCTGTATAGATATTCCATAGGCAAATCTCTGCTCTCATTTTCAAAACCTCACTATTCAAAGCACAGGGATCTGAGCCCTATTAAACAGTCTTTTACTGATTAAAGACATTTCTGTTTATTTCCAGCAGGCACCCCCGCACCTCTTGCTGATGTGCCTACAGCTTCTACATACTCTTTCTGCACCTTTCTGATCCTATCAAAACCACGTAACAGGAACAAAAGCATACAGAAGAGCATTGCACTTAATCCCTACTGACCACAACATCACATGGAACAACAAGCAGAGCTAAAGGAACTGGCTGCGGAGTCGGCTGAGTTTGAAGGCAAGTTCTGGAGATTAGTTCTGGCCAGTAACATAAGAATTTATGACACCCAGTTACTAACACTTTTTACTGTGGTATTAATGTTAACTCACAGGTGCTTATTTTAACAGTTAGCTATATCCTGGCCCTGAGGCTGACCTGAAATCATTTTCTTTAAAAGCTTCAGCCATGGAGTTCATTTAGAGAAGAATACAGCAATTTTCTTGTAAACAAAAAGGACATTAGTTACTTTGCCTTACTATCAAAGTTAGAAGACACAGTTGTCATTTTCTGCTACCTCATATGTACATATATAAGTCCTTTCAACTACAATGTTTCATCCCGTTTTACTAGAAATTGTAACAGTGCTATGAGTGGATATTAGGCAGGAGCTAGATGAGACATATACTCAGGCTCAAGCAGATTATTACTGCCCAACAAGCAGACAACTTTGGAACTCTGACTAGTGCATTTATTAAAAAAAAAAAAAGGTATAGGAGAGAATCCAGGAAATGTTTTTATGTTCCCTTTAAAGATTGAGTAATCCTTAAGCATTTTCTTCATTTCACTAAGTGTGTTTAAAGGTGCTTGGCTCTGCTAGCAAAACTGTGAAAGTGTTAAGAAGTTCTGATTCCCTTCTTGTGGAGTACACACTTGTGCAGATTAATTTCTTCCTTAAATACTGACCAGGGCCACATTTCCTCTCCAAGAAATGACCACAGGAGATTATTAATGCCTTTGGCTAGGCAATGGAAACACAACTTCTGAAGCACAGCAATGAGCTTCTAACTCTTCATCAGCAACTGTTCACACTCCGTCAGCCTGAAGAGTTTAAAGTAAAACACACTCTGCTCCTGAGTACTCCTACTCAGCTTTCTTCCTCTGAACTATCATAAAGCAAGACAGTTAACAAGTTTGGTTTTATTAGTAAAACGAAACTATTTTTTATATTTTGACACAGAGAAAATTAACTGATTATGAGTGAAAATCATCTACAGGCTTTTATATGGTAAAAAATCAGAACCAGCTGCTTGGTGCAGGAGGTTAATTAATACTGCACCGTTTTTTCTTAACAGAAGTGAGTTCAACCAGTGAAACTTAAAATTAAACTGAAAACCAAAAACAGGCAAAAAAAACCCCAGTAAAACTTAGATCATCAGCTTCTGTATAAGAGAAATGGTTAAGAAATAACACAGAGAAAATTGTAGGCATAGGAATAATTAGCTATTTCAACAGAATTATAAGAAAGATATTTGCAGACTGTTTGAGACCTTCAGCATTTCCACTATTTTCTCTGCAGTCATACAGACTGTATCCAAACACATACAGTGCTCCAAACTCTCCCCGAATTCAATAGAAACAAAGCGTGTGTTTGTGTGTGTGTGTGTATGCATGAAGGAAAAACAAATAAATAAATATATAAACAAGGAAGCAATTTAATGTGTGCAATACCAAAAGTTAAAAGATTTCATCTTAGTGCCAGGACATAAAATGAACTGCTAGTTATTTTGCCAGTTGTCATAAAATATATTAGCTTCATCTGTGCAAGTTACCAGAACAAGGCACACACACACACCCCAACTCACATACACAGAATTATTACCAAGTTTCATAGCACATACCTTTTATATGAGAAAAAACCCAAATCCACAATTTGTTTTATGAGTAAATCAAACGAATTTACTTACCACAGCTGGGGGATCATTCCATTCTTCATAAGAAATGGCAGCATATGGGTAAATTCTATCATTGATAATCTGAAGAGTAGCGAGAGCAATTGCTTTCATCGATCGAAAATATGCTTCCCAGAACCACCTTGCCTATAAAGAGAATAAAATTCACTTTCAGATTGCACAGATCCAGTGCTTAATAATCAATTTTGGCTTGCCATGCACAATCTGTTCCATGCAGTCTACATGTCAGGTGGAAATTAAATTAGGAGGCATGTTTATTGTAGACAGAGTATTTCCATAAAGCCTGAAGGCTTCAAACTCAACTCCACCCCCTAAAAGGACTCACAGCCAATAAAAAGAAGCAGCAGAATTATTTTGCAAGTGAATAAACAGAATGAGAATATTTGAAGGAATCAAGTATTTTCACACTTTCATCATATGTTTTCCTCCTGAAAAATGCCAACAGTAGGTTGACCGTAGAACAAAATAAATTGCTGTTATACTCCATTTTTTTCCAAGGCAAAAGAATCCACAGTGTAGTTAAATAGTCAAATAAAAGTATTCTGCCTAAAAGGTAGAACTTAGAAGTCACTTTTTAGCATCCATATTACAGACACCTGATCAGATAGAGAATTTCAGTAGTCATGAATCCTACCAGACTAATACCTTCCCAAGTCTCCCAAAAAACCTAATATTATTTATACAAGTAAATTATTATGATTTTCACATAAAAGCATATGTGCATGCCAATTTATCACAATCATTAATCTAGGCTAATTTCCAGCACAGTGTAAAACTGCTGAAATGAAGCATGAGTTTGTTATACACAGGTGCTCTGAATTTCACAGATGAGTTGTTCTAAAACTAAGGTCCTGTACAAGTTTTCATCTTGTCCCAGTTCCTGTGTAAGACAGAAATGCTAGAAGAAAAGCAGGGGTTTGGAAACAAAAATGCTGACTTATCTGACTCTCTGTTAGGAGATACATAAACTTTTTCAATCCCTAGAACTATCAAATGATCCTGTAGATCCCCATCCAACCCAGAAGGAAACATGCTTAACCAAAACATGTAGTTCAAGAGTTCTGGTCCAAAAGAGAGGATTTTTTTCAAATTTATTTTTGTTCAAGAAACTACAGCACCTTGAACTGTTCAGAAAGTAATTTCATTTGCAATCTCCCTATGGTTAATTATCAGCTATAAGAGTATATGTTTGCATCTAGAGCAATTAAAACAAATGCATTTTATCATTAATTGGAACCTTTAGAAGCTTTCAGAGTCAGAACACAGCTGAAGACAATACACAAATTTGGGCAAGTGTTATTTTACTCTTGCTACAGACTTCTTAAATAGCAAAAACACTATACAGACAAGCCAGTTTTAATAACTTGCTATGAAAATATTAAATAATATTATTTACCTTATTCAGTTACTGTATTATTTACCTTATTTAATTACTGAAGGAATACCAAGCTTCTGGAGGTACAGATCTTAGGATGAACCAAAAATAACTCTTGTTTATCTGTTGTTAACAAACGCCAACAAATCTCACTCTGCAGGTCAGTACTTTTTAACAGAAGACACAGAGTGATTCCTGCATGTACACTTCCTTTTAGATATTCCTAGACTAAATAAAAGTGTACAGGAAAGATTATAAGCACAAACTTGCACACATTCATGCTTGTGCTACCACTTTACTCTGAGTGTAAGCTGTGGGATTTAGAACTACAGACTTGTTGCTGAACCAACGGCCCTAAAGCTCTACTCTGTGAGTTTAAAAAAAATTTGTAAAACAGATACTGCAGAATATTTCTGTAAATATTTAAGATGAAAAGAGTCCATGTTCCAATTTAAAAAGCAAACTAGGAAAGAGATTCGTGCTCTCTGAAGTACTACATTTACTGTGAAAACAGCTGTAACTCTGACTTTTCCAGGCTACTTCAAAATTTTACTACAGAGACTGATGGGTATGTCCAAAATGACACTACTCTGGAGCTTGTCATCCAGACAGAGTGCAAAGCAACATCAGTTTAGAATAGAACCACTTCCCTCTCCTTATTTCTCTTCCTGGTAGGACTTAGCAGCTGGATAATAGGCTGATTACCAAGAACACGGAACAAAATTACTACCACATTCAAGTGTAAAAGCAGAAGAATTATATAAATAGGTAAGAATAAATAAAAAAGACATTAAATAAAGCAAACACCACATGCTAAGCAAAAGCATTAGTATTTCTTTCCCCATGCCCCATTCCTTAAGAAAAATGTATTATCCAGAACTCAGCAGCAACCTATCTAAAAAGAAAACCAGAAGCAGATTAAGACTTAAAACAGACCAGAACAGCTAACTTCTCTGTTCAAGTATGCTAAATAAACAGGAGTAAGAACACGTATTCCAAATTTTATTTTTATGTTAGACAACGGTTTAGAACAATCGCTGCAAGCAGCACTAAGTAGGAAGGAGAAACTATTTTATGTAGCCTTTTAACATATAACTTTACAAGCAATTAAGTAACTATTAACAGTGTGAAATACAGGATTATGTATTCCATTGTTATTAAATGACAGCATTCCTAAATTGTTTTAAGATTGTTTATTAATACTGTAATATCTATTATTATCTAGCTTCATAAAAATCAAATATGGTTTTCTTCCTTCAGTAAAACTAGGATGGATCTGATCTAGCTTCTCTTTGCTTAAAGAATGCTTGCAATGTCAGGCAAGATTACACCTTTATACCAGAACCAAATCTGGAGAAGAGGGCAGAGGGAATTTATGTTTTATAGACTAATATTTATGTAATTAATTTTTTGTAAAGAGCCATAAAATGTTCCCACAGTTGGTTGTAATATTTTTGGAGTTGTGTTTCTTTAAGGCAGAACTCAAAACCTTCTAAGGGGATTTGAAGTCCCCAAACAGATGTTTCAGGGTCTCATTACTTCCTCCCCACCTTGTTTGCTTTTATAAAGCAGAACTGATTAACATGGCTTGCTAGTGTCTGCTGCTCCACATGCTGAGTTACTAAATATTTTGGGAAAGTTTTCTATTGGGAAGATGTATGTTGATTCCATTTGAAATGTATTTTCTGCTCCACTTGGTGAGGTTGAAAAGCTTATGTTGGAATGTAAGAAATAAAGGGGATAAAAATCCCATGAACACATTTGTGGTAAAGGAGAGAGTAACAACAACAAAAGAAATAGGTTTCTGTTCCAGACTCCTATGCCAACTTTCTTATTATTCTTACACAGCTTTACTGAGCTCTCTGTTTCTCTTTTCCATATCTATGAATTCAGAAAACTCAAGAGTAACTTCAATACACTAAGTGATGTTTTTCAGGTATGGTAATAGTAATGCACTAATTAGAGCTACCTGAATGCCTTTCAGGATCTTGAAATAAACAATAAATAAGTCTAGACCTTGGCTTTCACATAGCATTGATTACACACAGACTACAACTATGATAAAGTCATTCCTTTCAATTTGAACTGAAATTAGCTTCTTGTACTCTAGAAGCCTGCTTGGTGAGGTTTCCAGATTTTTTCTAAGGAAACACACTATGTGGACCACAGACTTGTAGAGAATGCTAGCTTTGTGTACACCTAAATATTGCTTAGGCCATGGGCAACCTAGGTGGTAAACAGAGATCAAACATCTACTTTGTACAGCTGCCAAGACAACACACATCAATGTGTGGCTTACAAGGAATTGAAAACAGAAAGAAGAATAATAATTTCTCTTCTAAATTTCTGGATAAATAGAAAATCTAGGATAGATCCAAAATGAAAGACAGAAAAGCATTACTTTCTATAACAGTTTTACCAATGTTTTGAAGAGTCAAATCTAGCATACTGTATGACTTGATTGACAATGAGAAATACACTATATTATTGGGTTGCCCAATGGGTTGGAAGGGACTGGAAATTCTAATTACACAATAGATTGCCCATGAAATTAATTCATCTGAATTTAATTTCTGCAGTAAATTTAACAAAGTCATGACAACTTCGTTATGGAAGCCAAAGACTGGAGGAATTGGAGACCAAAGGCTCTCCTCTTGCCAAGCAGTGAGCGCTGCAGACGAAGTTCACAAACACAGGCATGCCAATAAGTAGTTCTAAATTGTTGCCCTTGCTTTCTTCCCTCCTCCTGCCCCACTTTCAACTGCTGCATCCTCATTAGATCAGCCATGGAAACCCATCACTTTCTGTAAAGGCCAAGATTTCTTAATATAATGTAGTGTTAATAATTTATCTCTACAAATACACATGCACACCTTGAGAAAGACTAGCAATATCTGTAAGACAGATGTTCCTTAAACCAAGTAAGAAAGCATCCAGCCCAGAAGTTCAATTCCACTTGTTTCCAGTTCCAGGATTTAGTTCAACTACACTATGAAGAAGCTAAACAGACAATAGTCAGGACATACCAGCACAGGCAAGAGCTTGGGAAGGGAGCATTTGCACTTATTTTCATACCAGACAACAGGCAGCAGCATGCAGCAACAGGGCAGCCTACTCATAGAAAGTAACATTTTTTTAGGTAAGGTGTTATTTTCTTAGAAATAAACACACTTGGGGGCCTAGCATCTCTTTATAAGCTCTTTACAAGCCAACATAGCATCAGGTTACAGAGTCCATACATATAATGTTTATAAGTTCTAGTGTTAATGCCACTAATGGTGCTCTGGTGTAGAGCGCAAGACAGATCAATGTAAATCTTTTGATTGGTTTGTGAAAAAAAAACCACTGGGTATAAGGCAAGGAAAGGACTCTCTTCTATAACATTTAGATCAAGGGGAAAACAGTCCATGAAGGGAATTTTCTAGCCTCCTGTCTTTTCACAGCCCATGATTTGGTGGGAATTGGTAAAAGTAGCAAGAAGGGAAAAAAACAAAATTCGCAAAAGAGTAGTAAAATTTAACTGCCCATAAACCACCACTTTTCTCAACTTTTAGGTCAGGCGCCATGATGCTGTGAGATTGTGCCCCACTGCAGCAGTTCAGTGTTTCCAAAATGCCTTGGAAGGGTTTACAAGGCCTTGAAATACAACCATTTTCACACCACCTATGGTGACTCTGTTTAAATGCTTCCCTTTCTTAATGGCTCTTGGTGTTCCTGGTTTTTACTCCCAGATGGATTAGAAAAGTCTATCCAAGCAAAGAGCGTGGCCTACCTGCTGCAACAGCACTGGCCTGGAAACTTGGTGATCTTACTTTTAATCCTGGTTCTGTTACTTATTTACAGATAAAAGTTTGGCATTTATTTGATTTCTTGTTTCTACTTCAGCCTCTCAGCAGTACGTGTAATATTGACCTCAAACAGATGTCGTGAGACTTAACCATTCTAAACCTTTCAAATTTTGGGATGGATAGAAGAATAGAAAAAAAACCCCAGTAACTTTATCTTCTCTTTTTATTTGTATATAGAAACTTTAAACTAATAAAATATTTAGCTAAGTAACTGAAGCAACTGACTGCAATACCCCTTTGCTAAAATGTGTACCTTCAACAGAGATACAAAAAATATTACAGTAAATACTTACAGCTCAGCTGTGCATCCAACAGCTCTGGACATGGAAGTGCATCCACAAAGACCTGCTGAAGTCATATGTCATACTGTAACACAACCAATTGTTTTCTATGTTCTATGTTCTCAGATATAGCACATTATTGCCCAGCAAGTCAACTACTCAGACTGGTCCCAGGCAACCTCCCCTCCCCCCAAACTATTTCCATTGCACAGTAGGATTCAATGGGCTACTGAGGTTCAAGAAAAATTGAATTTTTTAATGTTTGCCCTATACTAAAGATGCATATGAATGTAGCTGATGTTGTATAATAGTCAGATAGCAAATCTGAGCTCTCAAGAGCGCTGCTGACCTCTTCTGCAAAATGGGACTGAAGAGAGTGCAAGTTTCTCTTTGGGAGCAATATGCGTTTTATAAAAAGTTTCCCAAAACAAATTTGGGGTTCAGACTGAAGACTTATAGCCCTGAGTTCCCCCATTTTTCTGCTTATAAATTGTAATCTGCACCCTCTTTCTGTACTGTTTTACTGTTCCTACGTCTGGTTCCCTGTTCCAATAGCTTCCTTGCTGATCACACACACTACTTTTAGTATGCAGTTCTCCAGCAAAGATGATACCAGCTGGGCCAGCTAAAACCAGTGGTATCTTTGAGTCTTTTACTAAAGGCTTACAAGAAAGCCTCAGAAGACTTTATACTATTAAGAATTAAACAGTATTTTGTTGTTTCTAGAAAATGGTAAGAATTTGGGATTTAAAAAAAAATGCTTGATTGGTTTAGGACCCTTGGCGATTTCACTCAATCACATTCAACGCACCTAAAACTGGCTGGCTCATTCTCTCTGTAATCAGTGTAGGAAAAAATAGGGCTACTCAGGGAGAAATTTAGAGTTTTGGTACCTTAAAAGACCTTCTGATAAATCCATTCTTCTCTTGGAAAGGGAGCCTGAGAGGATACAATAAGTGACTAGGTCATGGTCCTTCTTCCCCTTAAAGTTCTGTTTTCAATAGTAACCTAAAGTCATCTCATTTTTCCCAGGGAGGTATGAAGATTTGAAATGCAAATCTAGGCTACACAAATCTACATAAATGTGGGCTGCATTTTTCAAAAATAATCCATGTGTTTCAGCCTATGAATAACAGTAAGACAGCTGTGCTCTGAAAAGCTGTCTCACTTTTGGGGTGCCAGTACAATTACCTGAAACTGGAGTCTGAAAGTAAAAAGTCATTTCTTGTCCCCATACATGGACTATGTAGGAATTTTAAAAGCTAATCCGTTAAATCACTTAAATGCTGGTAAAATCATGCTAACTTGCCTAAAACTGTAAAGTTTTCTGATTTTTATGTCTTATAGAACACCAGACTAAAAGCACCTTTCAAATTCAACCTCAACTGACTGTGTTGCATCTGTTTCCCCCTGCAGACCTATCCAAGAAAAGCAGTAGTGGAGACAGTATATAAAGAGTGCTCAGAACATCAGCATGTCACCTCTAAAGCTAAAAAACGGAGGTAAGCAGGGAATTGAAGCTTTGGAGGTCCCTCATCACTTTAGGTAAAGACTAATCCATAATCCAGCATCGGAGTTATCTGAACCTCAAACCAGGAGTTCCTCTGCAAGGGAAAAAAGAGGAATGAGCAGTAGAACAATGCAGGGCACATATGGTTGTTTCCAGTTAACTAAGGTTTGCTTCTAATGTAACCTGACAATAATAATGTAATGGTAATCTTACAATAATGCAATTCTTTTAATATTATTTCTGAACTTTCATTCCATCTTTCAACTCTTGTTTCTGAGTTACGCATGATTCTCATGTAAAGCCCTGAAAATACTCAATTCATCTATTTAATTTAAACAGATTATATGAGTGGCCTATAGAGGAATATTCCTTAATTATGAGACACTTCAGCAGTATGAGCAAA
Organism: Daphoenositta chrysoptera; assembly: GCA_013397915.1. Lineage (NCBI taxonomy): Eukaryota > Metazoa > Chordata > Aves > Passeriformes > Daphoenositta > Daphoenositta chrysoptera. The sequence goes on along the minus strand of VZRO01000437.1, from coordinate 904,239 downwards.
GAAAACAATAATTTGTATCATTACAGTCAAATATTTTAAGAAAGAGATTCTAGACACACATTTCATGGTGCTGGTTTTTATTGAAATTTAGCTTCAAAAACAATCCCTTCAAAAGTGAAGCAGTAAGTGGATTTAATCCTTTGGCTCAATACTCTCTACTGCAGTAATTTCAGCTATGAAACAAGCATATTTGCCTCCTTCAGATACAACAGAGAGTGAAAACCGAATCTTTCCATTATCCAAATTTCTTTTTTTCCTTTTTCTTTTTGAAGCTGCCAAATCATAAGGGGACAGAGGTCAGAGTTCAAAATGCTAATCTTACCCTTCAGATACCAGCCACTTGGGAGTAACTCACATCTACTCACTCTCAGTTTTATTGCCAGAGACTACTTGCTGACTCTTAGAAGAGTTAAAAGAAAATGTTAGTGCAAGCTCAGATATTAAAATTAAGCTCCTTGCACTGCAGCCTTCCTCAGATTCTCCTCTTTGACCCTTTGAAAAGAATCACATCAACTGTAGTAATCCATATGTACAACACATACTGTGCATATATGAGAATGGTTCTTAGAAGCATATCTGTTAAAGTTAACATTTTCACTCTTGCTTCTACACTTCCACATAATTTTAGGAGTTTGAGGGGTTTGTTGATTTGTTTTAGGGGTGGTGAGTTTTGGAGTTCTTTTTGCTTTAGTGTTTCTAAGGTTTTCATCTTTTGTTATGAACAGCCTTATTCTGCTTAAACGTATGACACAAAAGAAGGTATTTTCAATAAAAGAGTTCTCATTCTCTCTCATGAAATGGCAACATTTTATATAGTTTTGAAATCCTGCATTATCTTTATCCTTAAAATACAGATTTCTGCTATTCTTTGTCCTAGGGATAGCAACTTAATTCTAAAAATAGCAAGAACACAAGACTTGAATAGATAAAAATATCACTTAGCACTGGTGTTATCCCCTCCCTCCATATATTTCTGCACCTCAAACTTGCTTCTTTGATTAATGAGTATGTCAACTTAGCAACTCTGTTGCAGAAGGCAACACTGCACCAGCCAGGAAACCTAACTTATTGTCCTGGCACCCTACAAATCCATGGTCAAAATACACTTCAGTTATGGAGCCAACAAACAGATACCAGCACTATGAGGAGCAAGGAATCATCCCATTCTCAGCTGTGGCTGGAAATACTGTTGTAAAGTACAGAGACAGAGCCAGCAAAGACAGCAGCAGGATAAGAGGAAAAAGCAACAAGCCCCCCTCCCCCTAAAAAAAAACCCCAACCAAACAAAACCCTAAAATTTTGTGTAGCATTTACAGCTTTAAAAACATGTGATATAAAAAAATGACTGCCATTTTCTGAATTCCCTTTGCTCCCAAAGAGCTTTCAGTTGTGTCTTCCTATTTACAGGCAAATGGCATGTGTTGACACTATAGAAATAACACAGCTGAAAAAGAGAAATATAGATACTACTCTAGGTTCCAGATAAGTCATTATATCTACATAGTAATTGACAATGATGTAAAGACACAAAAAATAGCCCGCTCTCTTCCCTCCAGTTTCCAGGAGTTTCCATGGCTCCCTAATGACTCCAATTTCAGCAGGCCATTACTGTAAAGGAAGTGGCAGGCACACCTAACCTGGGGAGTAGTCAAAAATACTTGAACCTGTATCATCCTTATTATGGTGTTTGTCCTCCACACACTCCTTTAACATAAAACCAGACCTACAGTGAGCTAGAACTGTGTTATCACTGATTCAACAGCAGTCTGGAAAATAACAGAAAACAAATACATGTATGCAATTGCAGGGAACATTCAACTACTGCATGACCAGAAGTTGGGGGGTGGGAGGATGTTTCATCCACATTTCTTGACAAGTGATGGACAGCTCCTGAAACTGAAAGCAATAGGTTTCTAGTCCTAGGGGTATTGCCTTCAAATATGTCTATGTTCTCAGGGTAGATCAGTTTTCCCTGCTGCAGGCATCCTGCTGAGAGGTGAGGTCCCAAGCAAAACACAGGAATCTGACTGCAAGTCTTTGAGGTGGCAGGAGCCAAGGGAGGTTCAAAGACAAGGCTGGCTGGTGGGCAGCACCTCTGAGTACTGCAGAGGTTAGAGGTTAGTAAAGCAGGAGCCACTGGCCAATAAAACAGTGTTTGGAGAGCCCACTCTATAGATAAATTGGGGATCTGTTTACACCTTTCCCAGCTTTCTGAGTTACACACACTGATGCTTCCCACTGTGATCTTGTCCTGTGTCCACCAGCATCTCCCTTCCTCGGCAGCTGCCCTGCTCTCTGCTGGTTGACTTTATAACATACCTAAGGGATGCTTGGAAACTTTTAATCAGCATCCAGCATCAAAAATAAATAAATAAAAGCACAACTGCTTTTATTTGTGTCAACTGCTGCAATAAGATCTGGCTTGTTTGAGATTTCCCATGACTGCTGTACTAATGCTGGGAGAATAGAAGCTTAAATTCCCTTGATTAGAGAAGTTAAACACAAAGCAAGCCCAGTGCCAATCACACACATGAAAGGACAGCTTTTTGAAGGAAGAAAAAAAACTCTAGGTAAGGTTACCACCATATTATAGCTGTCAAAAATCAGCACATACCTCAATTTCAGAGCTTAAGCTCTGTACCAGGAAGAACTTACCCTTTTGATGAAGGCATGTTTTGCTCAGTTTCCTGTAAGCTGTATAGCTCTGTTTTATATAAGCACAAACATAATACAGATACCTCCATACACACAGTTCTCAACATTGGACAACTTTAACCACAGACATTACTGCCAGCATTGCTTGAATACAAATATATCTTACTGACTTTTCTGAGGATAAAAGCTGAAGGACTGGCAGTCATGAGGTTTTTTTCCATACCTACTGGAAAAATTCCATTTAAGACATGGTGCTGCTTTTTTTCTCCACATCTTAAAAATAACTGATCTTAGCTTGGGCTATATAAAAATACCTCGTCTTTCATGGCTCAAACTGCACATGGCTGTATGGCTATCTGATGAAATGGGGAAGGTGAGTATTAACTGCTCATTGTGATAATACAATGTGGTAGTCACACTACAATGAAACAGGACTGAAAATAAATTTACATGAAAAAAAATCATTGATAGACATCAACAAGAGTTATTTATTTCTGCTTGGTAAATATCTGGAATAGCATGCTATTCTCTACTGCATAAAGCCACATTTTCTAAAAAAGAGAAGTAGTACCAAAGATAAATATTCAAGCCTATGTAATAAGCCCTTGCTACAAAAAAAAAAAAGGGAAGTACTCCACTAACCAGCATTTGCATTTTTATTATGTATTAATCTTTTGCTTCACCTGAACAATTAAAAAATGTGAAGAAAGAGTTGTTTTCCCTCTCCCCTTGATACATATTGGCTACCACACATAGGGAACAGACCAGAAACTAAACCAGTGGTGGGAGGAAGAGTGCAGGGCCTGGGCTGGTGCTGCTGTCCTACTGAAGCATTTCTGAAAGTTGGTTAATGGGTGCAGTATTCATGCTCAGGCTTAACCTCACCACCTAATCAGGATCAGGAAAGTTTTTCCCAGTGTCTCAAAGGGCACCATTGGCATGTTTTGCTTTTGTTTGCTATAGGGTTGGGATGCATATTTATGGTAGACTGCTGTGGGGGGAACAGAGATTCTGTGGACCCCCTGGGACCAGAATTCCACTACCAGCTGAGTCTGGTTACAGGAAACTGTATTTCTTAATCTTAACCATAATCTACCAACTTCTATCCATGATTCCCTACTCCAATATTAGCATCCTAGAATATGCACACCCTCTACAATCCTTCTTTCCATAGCATATCTACAGAACTAGGATTCTCACCAGGATTCAAAGACAACTAATGCCAGGTGCCATTTTAATTTCTGAAGAGCATTCAAAATTGTTGCTAATGAGAAAAAAAACCCCAAAAACTGAAAGGAAGAAGCCAGACCCCAGATACAAATTATACTACTTGCAAGTCAAGGGGCACTACAGTTTATTCCTAAAATAGCCCACTATTCAGTTTGTAAAAAAGACACATAATTTTCCTACCTCCAGGCATCTAAGGAACTATTCAATATATCTGCATAATTTACAGACAAAGATTAAAGGAAAAGCTGCCTAAAGATTATCGGGCAGCAAATTGTTTCTATAGAAAATGTAAGACCTTTCTAATTTAAAAGCCAAACGTCTTCCTACTGTCTTGTAAGATACATTTGATACAGTCATTAAAACAGGGTGCATATTTCTAAATTCCATTATTAATATTATGATTTGACCTTGTGCAAGTTATTACATATCTATCTACTCATCAGTAAAATGGATACAAGACCAAGGTGTATTTACTACTCTATTTAATATACTCACATACAAATTACTACAGCAATGCAGTGTATTTATGCTATATAGATAAATGCTAAAGTTGTAACACTTTCAATTAATAAATGGGGTAAGCAAAACAAGCAGATTTGATAAGGAATGTGATGCGGTACAGACTATACAGCAGCAGAGGGAAAGCACAGAGTAACAAAGAAAGAGTGGAACACCAGGAGATATGCTTAATCATCAATTGTCTGCAGCTAACTGCTTCATGTGCATGACAGAATATTTTCAAATATTCTTTCTAAAAGTACATGCCTTTCCAATTTCTGGATCATCTGGTTTATCTGTAGTCTATCTAAGTTGTGTATGGCAATCTGCAAAGGGTAAGTACCAAAAATCCACTGTGCAACAAGATACAGACTCTTAAAACAGAGACTCTTAAAAACTAATCTGAAAAACAAAAAAAAATTGTCTTAAAATAGCATAATTTTCCTCTTACAGTTAAGTTTAACCTTTCATTGTTTAGAAGCTGCCAATGTAGATACAAAAGCAGCCCAAATGTATCCTATAAAAATTATTCATGGAGGTGCTGATTGGTCTCAAATTTCAGAGCTCTTTCTCAGAGATGCCACGAAGACAGTTTTCTTCATTCTGAAAAACAACAAGGCAGGACAGGCAAGAAGAAAAAAAAAAATCTAGGATAAGGATACTCTCTGCAACAACTGAAGGGAGTGGGGAGCAATGAACGTCTCATATATAAATGCCAAGGATTCTACAACTCCCATGGTGATCCTGGCAGTAAGCCAGGAAAAAGTTTTTTCTTTCCTTTGCTGTTTGCAGCAACAAATCTTTTCTCTGGGGGAGGGGTGAGAGGGCTGGAACTAACTTCACTGCATCTGATAAGATGGCAAATTGTCCAGGCCTGACATTTATGGGGGACCCGGAGCTTCACTGAAGCACTCTGGGAGGATTAAAGCAGGGTTAGGCTCTGCAGTCGCACTCCTTAAAATGCTACAAATGGCAGACAGATGAAAGTTCGCTTAAATTTGATAATGATGATTCTAAAGAACCCAGAGACAGAAGCTGTCCCCTGTCAGGGAAAGAACTGCAGCTGTAAGTTTAATATTCTCATTAAAAGGACTTGTAAAAACCTAAGTATGCTCAAAGAGCATCTAGTGTCCAGATATTGAAATGAATTTCTGTTTAATTGGTTAACAAGAACTAAATCCCATCTCTTTCATGTAAGCTGCACCACCCACAGGAAAACTCCACCACCCATTTGCTTTAACTCTATCCAAGACCATTTCACTGCAAGAATGGGATGTTTCACACGCTGGCAGTGATTGCCTGGAGCCAGCAGAAAGGCTCATATAGCTGTCAGCAAGCTGATAAGAGTTGAAATTACTCTACAGAGCCCTCTTTAAAGAGGAGCCAAAGAAGCACATTAAATGAAAGGGAGGAGGGTCAGAAAAGCCAGCCACTCATGTTGTTTTAACGTGGCACTAAAACAAGTCATTGATTTATGCTTGTGTCTTCAGCTCTGCTTGACCTGGAGTCTGAACTTTTCTTCAGGTCAGGGCTGAGGCACATGGGATGTGCACAAGAAAAACCACCACAGCTTGTCCAGGTATTCTGACTATGAGAACAAACATTGCAAACTACATGTTTTCTATGCACTTTTTTTTACACTGAATTTACATCCTTGTTTAGCCTTTAATTGTCCACACAGGCTAAAAGCACAAGAGGTTGTGATTATCTAAAACTTAAGTTAATGAAAAGCAAGAATGATACATGGCCACTATTTAAGAGGGTACCTTGGGGGCTTTGGGAAAGTGAATTACATATTCATCCAAAGAAGGAAGCTATACATCACTTTCAACAGTCTCTCACTGAAGTGTTTGGCAGCCAGTGAAGTCAAGGTGCATTTTAAAAACCACTAGTTATCTGACAAGGTTATTACACAAGGCAATATAATACCAAAGTCTTTGTAAACATGAGTCCTGAAGCTGCATCACTGTGCCTGCACCAGCCCTGACCAAATGGCCTTCTGTTCCCATTTTGTCCCTCTGACAATGCTCCACAGCAGGTACCTTAGGAACCCCCCTCCCACAGACACAGCAGGCATAAGCCAGCACTTCCTCAAAGTACTCTCCAACTTCCAGAAGTCTGCAATGCAGGAACTTTTAAGCCAGAGGGTATATCTTTGCATTCACCTCTGACAGATTTCCCTTCTCTGGATTTCTTCACTCTGCCTTTTATGTCAATAAAACCCCTTTACTCACACAAAATGATGAAGTAGTGATTCTCACAGACTACCTATTAGCTCTGTGAGATCATCTCCTTTTTTATTTTTTTTAGACCAGATTCCAAATAATAAAAGTACTATGAGACATCAAATGAAATTGTATCAAACTATGTACATGTCCATTCACTTTTCTCATTACCTTCCTATTTTATAGTTCTGTATTATATTCTTGCTTCACCATCACCAATCATTAATTTTCTAGATGAAGAGTGTTAGGCTATTTAATCACTCTTCTCTTGAAACTTTGGATCACCCTTGTTCTATTATATCATTTTCAAGATGGGAGAACCATAACTACAGAGTGTATTCATGGTGCAGACACACAACAGATTTACACACTGGCATAGTATTTTCCATCTTGTTCTCTACCTCTTTTCCAAAAATTCTTTGTATTTTTTTTTTAATATAACCGACTTTGGAACTTATACTTTCACATAACTATTTATTACAGCTCTTAAGAATTCTTTTCCAAGTGATTGCAGCTAGTTGAGAGGCCATAACTGCCTCTGAGAAGGCTGGTTTAAATTGCATATATACCCCTTTGTATACTGAATTTAATTTATCACTTTATCAATTGGCCATTTTGTACCTGAATTTCTCTGGCCTAAGGTGTGCTAGTTTCAAATAAAACCCTTCCCAAAGCATATAATTCATAATGGATAAATGCAAGTGGTTTTCTATGACTGTCAGCTCGAGCTGCAAAGTTTCTCTTGAAAGGCCATGTTCTTCTGGGGCGCTTAACTCCTACACAGATACCTAACTATGGAATTTCTTATCTCCAACCTCTTCCCTTCTCTGTAAGTTTGGTGGGCAGTAACAGAAATCAGAAGAGAAATCAGCATGCACATTGTATGTGATCATACCCATGTTTCCCTAGAAAACCAGGATGAAAGAATTCCCACACTTGAGAACATCAGCTCTTCATCCTTGTGCCATCAGAGCACACACAGTCATCCAGTCTTCCAGAACAGATATGAATTTAGAAATTTTCTTTCTGGGAGATGGGGAGTACTACAAAGTCAAAAAGGAACAGGCACACAAAGCCTTCTTTTGAAAATAAACTCCTTACCTGAAATCTCTTGAGGGAGAAAGAATACCTAAATAAACAGAAGAATAGGTCTTCTATTCCCACTACATAGTGCTACCATATTCTGCTTCTATGCCTTAATGAGTCTTTCCATGTTAAAAGAGTTCTAAATATGCTGGAATTAAGTGAATAAAAATATTTGCAAGATGCCTTTATATTCAGATAGTCAGATTCACCTCACAAAAAGAGGGTGAAAAAAGGCTGAGATATAAATTGAGGAAAAATTTCATACTAGTAAAAGACATTTATATATCAACTACATTTATATATCAACATATTTCCAGAGACTAATGGGCTTTCAGAGCAAAACCTTTAAAAAAAAACTGTTGCAAGGGAAACTATACAAGGCATGGGATAAGGTGATACCAGCTAAGTTTTGGTTTGCTTTTTTTTCTTTACCTATTTCACTCTTCAGTAACAAGACAAAATTTCAAATTTTACTATCATACAGGTCTATTACATTTACTTCTACTTCTTCCCCTCCACTTCTAGAACTTTGCTATTACCTGCCTGCTGGTTAGATGTGCAGAGAAAATGAAAGCACAAGGATGCAGCACCCAGTCTGCTGGATCAGTAGCTGTGCAGCTGAGCTGCTTATCAACTTGCCTCTGGGCACTTCTGCCAGTGTTTCAGACTCCATATGGAACTATTTGTGAGAGGGGGATGGTTCAAGGAAGCTTCAAAGAAAATGAGAATGACAACATTACTGTAGAAAACAGACAAGACAGCAATCCCAGAGATACACAGGTTTCATCCAGACTTCTATTAATTTTAGCAGCTCACTTAGCAGAGGCTGGTTTTGATGATCAAAATGTTGCAGTGTGTAAGAGCTATTATATGCAAGTATCCGGTTTTCAGGGACATAGGCTGTACATGCAGTATTGAAAATATGTATCAATTTTTTGCAACAGTGTAGACTAGGCTATAAGCACAGAAACTATTCTCTTTTGTGAGGACAGACAGGAAACTGGAGTGGGAATTGTTGAGAGGAAACTGTTCTGCAAGTCTGAACAACAAAAGCATAAGTTAATATAGCTGATCACCAGAGATCTCAGTGCAGTAGAGTTAATTCTGATTTCCCACACTCAAGCTCTGCTCAAACCAATGAATCTCCTTCCCAGTTTATATCATGTCTGATAAAAAAATGAGCAAAATAAAATTGTGTTGTAGGAAATCACAGCTCAGGTCATACCAGCCACAGATCCTAGCAGATGATGTCTCCAAAACTAAAACACCTGTATTTTATCCTCTTCATGACAGTGTTACGTGATGTCCATGATAGGTGTACAAACTGGAGGAAAATGCTTTCAAATATGAGTTCTTATACTACTTAAATGTAATGACTTCTCTCTAAGAGACTTCCTCTCCTCCCCAGCTGATGCATAGCTAGAAATATCTCCAGAAACAAAGCAGAAAAATACACATAGAGAAAATTTTACTTATTAAAAGCAGACAACCTATTTCAACTTGAAAAAAATTATATACAGGTATATGTAGGTGTATGTATATATGTTTATGTATACATTTTAGCCTTGACATATGATCTCCAGAGAATCTCCTGTAATAAAATACTACAAAAAAGTACCTAATCAACAAACAAAACTGGCAAGCTAACATTTACAGTAATATTTGTTTTAATTATGATGTTTTCCTACTAAGGATAAGAACTATATCATAAGACAACCACTGAAACCAATGCAGTAGACAGCAAGACTCCAATCCCACAAAGGTTATCAGACCCAGAAAGTCTGATAGGTGTGATGAATGCATGCTTCAGCCAGGAGAAATTCAGAGCAAGGATTTGTTCTATTTGCCTAGAAAAAGATTATCTCAACAGTACATGTCAGGTTACTGGTAGTCCACACAATATCAGTGTTTAAGTACTTTTCACCATATTAGATAGCTAGAACATAGAACTATGTATCAGCAAGGGAATTTCAGAGACACTTACACAGGGATTTTGCCTTGTAAATAAGGTTGACAGGACATGAAATGTATGGATAACATGTTTAAGTATCCTCAATACACAAACAGAAATAAATTCATGAAGATGAAGGACGGATCTTGTTATTTCATCCTGTTACTTTTACTATCAGACACACAACAAAAGCAACAAGATGTGAGAGGAAGCTTTAGAAAAACATATCACACCTTCAGTCAATAGAATCACATTTTCCAATGATGTTCAGTGATGTTTCGAACCCAATGACAATGACTATCTCAAACCATGTATAAACCAACAAAATTCACTCTGAACAGAGACTGTATCTGTATTATGAGCACTAAACTATCATCTATTTTAATTTAATTTTATAGTTACAGATACTATAGATAATGTATATATATCATCTGAATTAAGGGGGTTATTGTTGGTTTGTTTCATTGTGAATGTTTAGGGGGTTTGCTCCTTTGTCTTCATTTTATTGGCCTTTTTTTTAACAGACTGGAGTTGTTGCTTGATTTCATACTTTAAAATTAGTGTTTAAGCTGTCCATAATGTCAAGTGCATTGTCCATAGCTGGAGAACACTATCCTGAAATTAATATTTTATGTTATTAGTGAAATGGACAACAATAAAATTTATGCACACTTTGACAGACTAATAATGCCAGTTTTAAAGCTTTATTAGGCAAAACTCCTTAGTGTTAACATCTTTAAATCAAAAATCACATCTCTAGGAATTGTAATACCAAGGTTACTTTTTCACCTCCTAGTTTTGGTGGCATGTTGGTGCTGCCAGCAGGCCCCATCAAAATGCTACACTTGTGTGAAGGCACTAAAGAGAAAGGAGACCCCTGATGGCTGCTGTGGTATTTGCAGATTCTCAGAACAGAATGAAGTGAAGCTGGCAACAGAATGCAGGTGTGAAAGATACTTCTAGATTTGAGAGTTTATTTTCTCCCCATATATCAGTATTAATATACACTGTGCAGCTTTTAGCACTACCTAAGTAGAAATAACTTGAGTATTTTAGGCTACACTCTAACCAAATCATGTCTTGGGTCACCTTTTACAAGGACCAGGCAAAAGGTAACTTTGTCACTAAGGTTGTGTAAGGGAATTTCAGAAACGTGACTTCACAATTCTTGCCAAAATTTGACTACAGAAATCCCATGCATCTTGAAAAGTCACCTGAGATCAGATAGTTAACTTTTTCCCTAAGAAGTTTCCCTTTTTCCCTTTTACCTAGCTCTTATTTCCTCTATGATTTTCCTGATGAGGAACTGAGGCATGGATAAGAGTATCTTCTTACCTTATAAAAATATATGCTCAGGTACAATAAGATGTCAAGGATGAAATATCCTAGATAAAAGTGTACATTAAATGTTAATAACCTCTTTACTGGCCTGACAGTTCATGGTCTCAGCTCTTGCAGTCATCAAATAAGTAAAATCTGTCTCTCAGAGGAATTGTGAACTTAGAGAAAATATTTAAAATATTTTGGACTTAATGCTCCCCCACACTTCAAGTGACTAAAATTTTTCTACAAACCAAAGCTTCTTTTGAAATAAACACAGTCTCTTGAACTTCTTTACTACAATTTAAATACCATGTAGAAAAACGAAACAAATATACACTGTGATTTCATCAGAAGTATGTTAATAGATGTCAGTAGGCAGTAGAGAGGAGAGAGCTTTAGGGAGAGCTTCCATCCCATTGAAAAGTGATGGCAAATGCAGATGTTTAGCATAAAGAAAGAACAGGGTCAAATAATAGAAATATTAACATGAGAGTACAGTGGATGTTTCTGCATTCCAACAGCTTTCAGAGCAAGGCAGGTGTATGAACCCACACTTCAACTGTAAATAAAGGAAAATACTTTTAACACAGTACATTGTTTTACCTGTCTTTGCATCTCTTCAATCTGTCGTTGGGGGATACTCTGCAGAATACTGTACATTTCAAGCATCTTTTCTTCAGGGATGACAACAGAGGCCCTATAAGCAAAAAACAAAAAATATATGGCAGAAGAAGAAGAAATAAATTTGACATGAAAAGATGTCAATTGCTTTTCAACCCAGAATCTTGTCCTATTTTAATACGATATATTCAAAACACATAAGCAAAAAGAAGCAGTCTTCTCTCAGTGTAACAAAATACTGTGTAGCAGTTCCTTCCCAACACCAGCCAGTCTGCCCACAGATAATGCTACTAAAGTCTGTAGACTCACCTGTCCAGACAATTCAATAACTATGGAAGGAACAGAGACCCAGAAACCCTGAATTCTCATCTCTAGATTGCCACTGACTTGCTGTCAGCAGTGATTTTTGGAGTGACCAAACAGCTTATACAGTGTTACCTATAAAACAAGTAATTTTTGTACGTATTATCCCAAGATCATGTAACTGGGCACAGTGCATGCCTAGAAAAATAATCTAAGTTCCTAACACAGTGTACTCAGTTACAAAATAATTATACCTTTACATCTCAGAAACACTTGGGAATCATGATGCAATACAGAGAATTAGCATTTCTGTGATGCAATATTTAGTATATATTTTCCTTAAAAGAGCCTGAATGGTGACAAGTCCTCACTGGATTCAAGCACAGGATAATACAGCAAATCTGTTTTAGACGAAAAAATGACTGGCTACAGGATAATCAAATGTTCTGTCATGTCAGTCTCATTTATTTTCCTCTCCTATTTTTGATACAGTGTGCATCTTACTCCATATTTCACTCCCTGTAACCCCCAGCACACTCGACTTCTCACACAGATTTGATTCAAATCACTGAAGGCAGTGAAGTATCTTAGGCACTGGTTTGACATACAACAGTGAGGGTACAGACCTCTTCCAGTCCAGAACCTCAGAGAAAGGTAAAATGTAGGAGTCAGCAATGATGACTGGGACACAGCCAGCTTGAAGAACATCACTCAGCACAGCCTGTCCCAGGCGGGCTCCACGTAGAACAACACAGAACGTAGACTCCTGTCAACAAATGGTATCCAACACACAGATGAGGAAAAAAAGGAAATGTTATATTTGCATGGTGTGTGTATGTATATAGGCATTATGTTTTCCTGCCCTTCCCTTCATAAAAAAACACAAGTCAAAAGGAAAACCAACTTGCTCTGTGCAATCAATATATTCTGAATTATTAGCTAATTCAAAATAATTATATAGCTTTATCTTTCAGGGGCTAGGAAAAATATCATAATTGGAGGAATAAGAAATGAGCTGGTGGGACAATTCTGTGCTTTATTTTAATGGCCAAACTTCAGAATTCAGTTGAGAAAACTCAAGGAGAAAAATAAGTTGAAAACATTACAAAAGTTTAGCACAACAAGATGAGCAACAATTAGTATGAACTTATTTAAGTATAAACTGTATGGAGCCATCTTAATTTTCTTCTATTATAAAGCAATGCAGTTCTATGGATAGAAGGGAAGTAATGGATTTCGTATCTCAAGTTTAAAAGCCATTTGACATCTTTGATAACATTTTCACAGGCAAATTAAGAAATCAGGGACTAGATAAAGCCCTCATAGGCTTTACAGTTACATAAATTGCAGTTACAGAACTCAAAGTATAAAGTAGTTAGCAGTGGCTCACAAGTAAAACAGTGAAGGACCAAGTAATCTTTCCTAAGTGCAACAGCATTTAATGTGTCCCTTAGTTTACTAAGTAGCAGAATTAAGACCATGCTTATTAGACCTGACAATAGCTGTGATTTTGTAGGATTAGCAGGTATAATGGATAACAGGATTAGACTTTGACATTATATGCATAAATCAACTAAGAAATACCGATACATATAGAATTCAACACTTAGAGAAAAACAGCAAACTGCACAAAAATAAAGCATGAAGTAACTGGCTAGGATTTGCACTTTGCAGAAGAGGACATTTCCTACAAAAGAACGGGCAAAGAAAGTGTATTCATGCGACAGCAATGTTGTACTGTTGAAAAAACAAACCACTCCACCCACAGGTAGTATTACAGTGCAAAAAGAAGTACAATTTAAGAAATCTGAAGGATTCACTCACTCTTCACAGTAACAAAAGACCTCAGACAGAGCAGAGTTCAGTCTTGGGCAATGCACTTCCAGTGGTAACTAAAGGATGATTACTTACCTTGAAGGTATAATCTACAAGGAAGGATTGACTCTATCAATACTACTTATTCTGAAGGAATGAGGGCAGGAGGAAGGGAGCTTCAAAGACAAAAAAGTTGTTGCAAAAAAGAATACAATCCACTTACTCATGTCCACAACACACAAGAAAAAATGCCATGAGTTTAAACTGCAGCAGAGAAGACTTCTTGACTACGTTGCACTCACCCTGTATTTAGGGACTTACTGACACTGAGGAATCTTGCTACAGATTCAAGATCACAAAATATATGCTAGTAAAGTTCAGCTACACAACAGGGAAAAATACCAAGTCAGTATTATCCCTAAGTTTAAGAAAGAAAAATTATAAAGTTGATACAGGGGTTCCCACAGATAAGAAAACATTTTTCCAGCTTGTGTTCCATGGCCTGAAGAAAAGGAGCCAGAAGGCTCAGCAGGGCAGCAAAACATCAAGATGGAACTAGGAAATACAAGGGGGTTTGCTGGCTCTTCACTTGTTCCCTAATGCAATCACAAGACCTGTGTTCATACCCACAGAGTACTAAGAGCCTCGAAAATCTCATCCAAGAGAAGACTGCAAACAGGAAGCATTAACAACCCAGAAGTCCAAGAGTCTGTCTAGTAGGACATCTGTAAAGGCAGTGCTGGAAAGGATGAACTGTGATCCAAGTCCCCCTCCCCCCACTCTTAGACAGGAAGAGAAGGAAAAGAAGGGTGTGGGGAATGGAAGGAGCTGAGAGAATGAACACACATTTTAACCATTGACTCACTAGATCACACAGCAGCAGGTGGAAGAGACTAGTAAGGTCTGGGAGAGACAAAAAAGAAAAAAAGAAGCCCAGATGTGGACACACATGCTCATCTGCCCAGATAACCATTTTTCCTGTCTAGACAAAGGTTACTATAAATACATCTCCTCACATCACCACTGTTATCAGCCAGACATTCCAAAGGGAAATGCAGGGCTCTGCAAAGGAAAGTATTTTAACAATCTCGGCATGTGCCAGCCCTCTTCTGAGTTATAAAATCATATATAGCAAGATATAGATACAGATTCCCTGACTTGCTATCCTTTAGCAATCCAGTCTGTATTTAAAGAAATAAAGCAAACAAGTTTTTTTGTTTTTTTTTTTTACTCAAAGTTTAGGACTCACGGTGACCCTTTACTCCCTCTCCTCCTCCTCCACACGGAATTTTAAACATATTTCCTACAAAACATAACAGGAGGGGTGGAAACTTTGCCTCTCCTCAGCTTGTTATTTTACCATCATTTGCTGAAGTTCAAAGACAGATTATATGCTGGTGGCTGCAGACAGAGCACAGTGGCCTGTGGCATAACTCACTTCACCACGCTGCATGCCAAAGCACCTCTGTTAGTGAACTGCCAAGAGACACAGGGGTCTGAGAACACTATCTAGTTTTATCTTCACTGACACATCAAAAGACCTCTGGAAGTTGGGCCAAGGCCATGAAACACATTTCACCTAGATGTTTTCATAGCTGCATGCTGACAAGCCTTCTAGCTCAGTCTGTCATATCTATACAGATAGTTTTGTATCATTTAACTACTAAGCTGCATACAAAAAATGTAATCTGACTAACTCTCCTTAAACGTAACGCTCTTTTTTTGGCCCAAATATAAGAGCATAAGCTCTTTAAAGTTCATTTTAACCTTCTATCCAATTGACAAAGACATTTTCAGTTCCAAGCTTCATCTAGCAAGGCCTAGACTGTCAGAGAAATCAACTCCAAATTCATGCCTGTTGCAAGCCCTTTTGCCAGCTATTTTGGAAGGTGTAGATTCCAATGTTCCTCTCCAGTTTTGAACTGAGCAACTTTATCTGCCTCCAAAAGTTTTTCCTCCCGTTCATCCATTTTAGCATCCCATTGCTGCTGGATTTGGCAGTATCTTTGAGTAATTTTTTTAAGTTTACATGACACTGTCTTGTGTGACTAAACCACCATGACCAGTCTCTCAAGAAGTTGTTATACAGTGTTTGCAAATTACAGCATAGTCTGCATATGAGTTTAAGTACATAGTTTCTGGCCCTCTTAAAAATAAGGATAAAGTTAGGATACAATACTCAAGCTAACACAACAAATTATGCAGTTTCAAAACATAACCAACACATTAACTAAATACAAGGAAGTGCCCTACCACTGCTAAGCAGGAACAGCACCACAGCTAAGACAGACACCACTGGGAAGAGCAGTTTGGAGGAGAGACAACCTTACCTGAAGCACTTGAGGATAATCAAAGACTTGATTCTTGTAGCAGCGTTTGCGAACAGCAGGGACCCCATCTGACAGGTTTGTGCATTTGTCCAGGATCAGCACTGACTCCCCACTCTCAGCCTGAAGAGCTTCCAGCTCCAGGCGGTATTCTGGGTGCAGAGCCATTTGAGATGACAGAATGAAATACCTGCGAGGACTGAAAAAACACAGCCACGTTACCTGGCAGCACTGCAAGTTTACTTCCAAGATGCTCAAGAACACATTTCCTTCCATCCTGCAAAAGTAGAGAAAGATTAACTAAATGCAGACATGCTGCCAAGATCATCATTTCAGACAAGGCTGGAAAGGGTAATGATGAAATATAATTAAGTCTGGGATAGTAAGTGGCTCAACATTATTTACAATTCTGAATAAATTTGTACTTGGTAAGAGTGCTTACTACACTAGAATAGGCACTTGTATTATAACTTCTATTATAAACTTAAATAAACATTACTTAGCTACATTTTAAATCAGCCTGCTACTGATGCCAGGATTGTTTGTACTTTTTGTTTGGTGATTGTGTACTAAAACAAAGTAGATAGGACACTGAGTGCTGCTTCTAGTTTCTCCTCCCATATACGTTCTCACGAATTTTAATTGAAAAAAGATGCTGAACTGACTACTCAGTATTTAGTATTTAGCTTATTTAGTCTTGACATGGTGACAGCAGCAATAGAACAAGCTCATCTTTTTTAACTGTGATTCAGTTCTGTCCCTTTGGGGCAATATAAAGGCAACATTTCCAGGGAAAAGTTGAAGGTCCATAAAGTGTATGTTATCCCATACAGTCTCCACCCCTACCATGTTCCAGAATCAGAAATATTTAAAATGTGCTGTGTTTAAAAACACTAATTAACACTGGAGGTAAACCACACAGGAACACAGGCTCAAGTTAGGTGCTTGCTGCTTACAAAAGTTATACTAATACTGGAAAATAGCATGTCATGTAACTGTTATACTCATCTACTTGGTTTTCCTTTTAAAACAGATCAGCTAAAGTCAGACTGCTCCACCACTCCCCACTGAAAGGAACACACAGTGAGTGAGTGCCCTCATGCAGCCAAAAGAACACAGGAAGCAAAAGGCCTGTACTTGCGATTCCAGTTCTACTCCACGTGATGCTATCTTTAATTTACAGCTCTGAAAACACACAAGTACACACACTTTATAAAGTCAGACCTCTCCTGCTGCTCCTCTCACCTCTTCTACTCATTTTCATGCTGGTCACTTTAGTTGCTCCAATTAACAGATGCACAGTATTTATTTTCAACATTCTTTCTCACAAGTCCCCAGCTGCTACCAACTTGCTACCAGCAGAAGTGGATTTTAAGCAATCCAATTAAAAAGGCAAGTAAATCAAACCCCCTCAGTTCATCTCTGTAAGAAGCCTTTAAAAAAGGAAATAATGATACAGATGAGTGATAATAAATGCATATAACCAGCTAAAAAAAAAAGTAGGTTTGTTTGCGTACATGTTTAAAACCAAATTTTGCCTTGAAACTGCCATCATTCTATGACACTCAAACTCTAGCTACCAAACAGATAGCTAAAAAAGAAAGTACACGCCATCTCCCAAGAAATAACACACTAACATGGAGTAATGCAAAGGTTTATCCCAAGCAAGCCTAGATTCTGAGCGGTGTGTCCTCGTCCCACCCCTCCTGCACGCAGCAGTCGAGGCTGGGAACGCGGCTCACTAGTAACGCTGGCTGGCCACTGGATGGCACTCCGGACACCAGGCTGCCCAAAACAAAAAAAAAAAAAAAAAAAAGCAGTTTTGGGAAACGAAATTTCCAATACCGTAACCGAACAAAAGACCCATTTCTCTTATTCGACCCAAAATCAGACACAGAGTTGAGCTGACTACAAGGACATGAATAATATTACTGCCTCTCTCTTTACAATTGGTTGTATGCACGCTGAAGCCTATCATCACATCCACACTCTCCAGAAAGAAATAGAAAGTGTGCTTTCACTTTGTGTCAGAAAGTAGTAGCACTTGAGACCTATGAACAATCAATTGGGATGCAACCAGATGCCACTCGCTGGGCTGGTCCAGGGACATCACAAGCAGGGACATAAAGGGTGTAAGCAAAGTAAACTGCTGCTGCACAGGTCTGTCCTAGTTGACTGCATTATCGTTGCTGGAGCAGCCAAGAGCAACAGCAAGAGCATTGCCCTTACCAGAAAAGACAATTGAACCCAATAACTTTTTTGCCCAACAGAGGCTTTTCAATCACATTTTTTGAAATGTGTTTCAAAATCACATTTTGAAAAGGTGCACTTTTCAATGCACCGTTTCAATCACAGTTTTCAACTTTGAAAATTCATATTCTCTACAGAAAGCTGTCAGAAGAAAAGGACCTAAAGTTTCTACATTTGTAAACTTGATCTTCACAATGAGCAGACACATCATTGATCCCCATTGCCTCTGTCTGCCCATCTTTTAAATCAAAACAGAGGTAAGACCTTGTTACAACGAAACTTTTTCAGCTGTGTAATTAAAAGATTTATGAAATATAAAAATAATGGGCTTCCATGACCAGTTAAAACATGTCTTCCAGACTTCTACCTCCTCTTCTTCTGAAGAAATGAACAGATTAGAGAAACCATCATTGCCAGGGTAGTTAATTTCAATGGCTAATTACATGCTCAGAGAAAATTAGTGGTTTATTTCCCAACTGTCTTGCATTACTTCCAACTACAAGGTTCAGGGAGGAGAGGGTTGTGTTCGTGTTTATGTCTTACTCCATTACTTTAAAAAAAAGAAACAAATAAAATCAGTATTCTAAGCTCTGAATGTATGTGTTCCCATAATCATACATACAAGTTTTCATCCTCCTTTTTCATGAACATAATGACAGGTCAGGCACAAATGGTGGGTGTTACATCAGGCTGGTGACCTGTTATAGTGAGGTTCCTCAGGGCTCCAGCTTAGGCCCTGTGCTCTTCCACGTCTTCATAAATGACTTGGACACAGGACTGGAAGGGATACTAAGTAATCCAACAACAATAAATTGGGAGGAGCTGTTGGCTCCTTTGAAGGCAGAGAAGCCCTGCAGAGAGATCTCGACAAATCAAAGGGCTGGGCAATCACCAGCTGGATGAAGTTTAACAAAGACAAGCACCAGATTCTGCACCTGGGACAGGGCAACCCTGGATGTATGGACTGACTGGGAAACGAGCAGCCCTGTGGAAAGAGACCTGGGGGTCCTGGTCAATGGCAAGTTGAATATGAGTCAGCAGTGCCCTGGCAGCCAGCAGGCACAACTGTGTCCCTGGCTGTGTCAGGCAGCAGGTCAAAGGAGGGGATTGTCTTGCTCTCAGTGCTTTGCACAGTTTTGGGCACAACAATATAGGAATGAAGTATAAAGCTATTAGATAGAGCAGGTGGCAATTGAACCAAGACCATTAGCACTGGAACCATCAGCATTAAAAGCATCATCCATTTTAATACCAAGAGCTGTTACAAACAACTCTTAACAAAATTGCCCAAGCTCACCACGGAGTTAGTAGCTATATTTGTATTTTATAATCATCAATACTAAATATGATATCGAATATACTTTGCCCAGTTCATGGGAATTACTTTACCCTGGTCCTCTTTCTGGCAGATCTACTTCTCCCGACAATGGGCTGTAAACAGGAATACTGACATCGTAGCCTTGCCGGTAAGTCCAAGTGGAGAAGCCTCCACCAGCCAACAGAGCTCTGGAAAACACAAGAAAGTAAGTTTAAACTAAGAATGTATAACATTCAAACTCCAGCAATTCACTGCTTGTCATTACCAGAACAAGATGCATGCCCTGAGGTAAGTTTTTCCCTCAACATTTGTCAGTGGCATGTTTTCATACTGGTTTTAGGTTGATTCTAGTTTTTGTGATCTTGGTTTACTGCTAAATTGCATCTAGTCATCAAAAGAGTGTTTGCAATTGTGTATGATCACTGAGGAATGGACCATTTTTGCATTAATATAGGGAAATTTAATATATTGCTGTCATTACGATTATTTTGCAATTTGTAAACTTACATATACTAAAACAATTTTAATCTGAAGAAATACATTCTGAATTATTTATACTAGTTAAGATATTCCTTGATGCCTGTACTAAAATAGGGTATAGCACACCTTTCAAAGTGTTAAAGACAAGCTATATTTCAGACAAAAATCACAGTACAGTAACATAGTATTTTAGCATCTTACAGTGGACTTTTCAGGATGGAAAATAAAATGAAGTTATTTGCAACTGTATTTTCAAAGTTATCATACTAGTGAAATTTTTCTCATTTTTATATTACACAAAAATTCTATAAACAGAAAACATGAGAACAAGAAATCTGTATGTTATGACACTAAGTTCCAACCGCAGAGGTTGCTTGGGATACTACATGCTAGAGAGCATGGGAATAATCAAGGACTGACAAATTAAAATGCAATTCAACCTTCCAACAGGACGACCCACATTTTGCCTTTTCCTAGATGGGACAACCTTTTGCCACACAGAGGTGCTTTAGGAGAACAGAAGAGAACCACGTGTGTAGAAGAAAGCAGTATATCACACACAATTCCAGAAAAAAAGAGGTTTGTTACTATCTCCTATCACAAATCAAGCTTCTTTGAAATACGTTAGTAGAGGACAACAGTCTTTTTGTTGCCATTTCATGCCCAGTGACCAGGCAGCATCAGGAACACATCATCCTTGTTCCAAAAGAAGCTCAGATTCAGCTTCTTTTGTGAGACTTCTCAAAGAGCTAATCAAGCTTTCAGTCCTTTGTCACTCCACAGGAGGGTGTGCTATACTTGTAGTTACCTGAGGGATACCAGGTCTGCTTAAGGTACCATACAACGTAATTTGGAGAAAAATATTTCTCAATTCCCGTTTGTCTCCTTCTCTATGGAAAGGAGCAGGACACAAATACATTACTAGACAAGGCACTAAACAAAGGATCTTGAGGAGCTGTATCCATGTTGCAGCTCTGATTCCAGTGGAAAGCCTTACTGTCACAGCTGAGATCAGAGGAGGCACAGGTCTTGTCAGTAATCCAAACACACACGGGAACAAAAAGTCAACATGAGACTGGAAGAGGCACCAACAATCCATTAGCTGATATTCCTGTTTTCAGATATCACTGAATGAAATCCTTGGTATGGTGTTTGGAGAAGCAGTTTTTCCACAAGTGTTAGACAATAGATTATCATTATACCTTATTATCACCCAAGATTTTTCCCATCAGAACAAGACACTCTGGATGAACACCAGTATGTTGTGCCTGCTCTAATCCCCATCAGATGTCCCACAGGATACTTCACTTCCTGCTGTGACCTGCAGCACAATTCTTCAGTGTTCAAACACCATGATCACACTTTGCCATAAATGTGATTCTTCATTCAGAACACAAACTATGATAGGAGCAAAAACCAGCTGGAGAACAGGATAATAAATTAAGTACATGCTCAGTTTTGAATTTATGTTCCAAATCAAGTGATCATTTGTAACTCCTTTCCAATGTCCCCCATCCCCCTGCTTTTGGTGACATGTACAACACTGCTATGACTAGGTCTTGAAGCTACATGTTCTATTTCTTATCCATATTAATTCAGTTACAAGAAGAGAGAAAAAAAATTGGCTTGGGTGTTACCATTATGGCCCTTTAGATCTCCTTCCTCTTTTTTTACAAACCCCCTCGCTCCCCCCCCAAACTGGGAAACCAGAACCAGATTGTTTTAATAGGATCCAGTGAAAACATGACAGCACCTCATCAGCCTTGAGAAACCAGGTGTGTCATGCAGACTTTTACCTAAATAAACCCACAGGGAACCAACACCAGTTAAGTAACTCCACTTGGAGTTCCATTGTACAGTGCATTAAGAGAGTAGGAATATTAACTCCTAATGTACTCAAAACAAATAATCTTTAAATTGCACTGATCAGCAAGGAATGACCGTCCCTGAGTAACTTTTTACCACTTTTCCAATATTGATCCTTCTTTCTCTCCATAAAGTGCCCCAACTGGCCTGTACTCTAAATGTTTCTGTCCAACTCCCATCTGCAGCAGCCTTCTGCCAAACTTCACAAGTCACTGAACCCAATTCATGGACTGAAACAGAAATAAATAAAAAGTATCTTGGTTCATAAATTCAATTCTACAGCTACAGATTAGCTTTGCAAAATAAACCCTTTCAACGTCATTATTGTACCAAATTCAACAGCACTAATTAACAGATAATATAGAGCTTATCTTTTATGTTTTATGGCAGGAGATTACATATGTTATGGCAGCTAATACCAGCAACATAACCTCCATGCCCACAAGGCAAACTTTCACTTTTGAAATTATGGAATAAAGCACTTTTACACTATCTTTGGAAATCGGATTTAAAGATTTAATAAACAAACAACCCCTTAGTGAAATACCTTAGGCAAGAGCTTTTCCAGATGTAAAATGATTCTACAACTGAATTCCCTTCTGTGTATAAGGCCTTCCTTTACCTGGGTTAATATTCTGCAGCAAATCAATAGAACCCAAGTCTATTAAACCTCATGATCCACTGCAGTTGAACTGTGTATGATCTCTCAGACATGTTGACTGTAGAAGGCAGGCCACACTCCCTGCACAAACTTCACAAATATTACCCGTGTATTTCACAAGTGATCCACAAACTCCCACAAATGCAGTCCTTCTGGAGTTGTCATGCTACAGTTCAGACAAATCATCAAAACCAGCTGAACTCTCCCAATATGCCTTTATTTTGGCTAGCAGCCTCTCACCCTACAATACTACTAACAACTGTCTTTCACACTTGGTTAACTACCCATTCCTAACATCTGTAGCCATTGTCAAATCAAGAAAACACATCCAGGTCACTTGTTCTGTTAAGACATGAACTAAGAACTCCAAAGTTCTCCAAAATCATACTGAAAGCTCATACTGCATCACTTGGGCCTCACCAGGACTAGGTCCACCACACTCCTGACTTGTTTCACAGGCCACTTGTCTTTGCACCTGTGACCTGTACAACAAGTTCTGTACATCAAACAGGCCAACTGTTGGCTGCCTACAAAAAGGAATTTCCACTTTTTTCCGTCCCAAACACCGTTATTGTCTCTCTTACGTATTACAGCTCGTGATTGTACAGCTGTGGGGTGAGTCAGATTGGCAAACTACAACAGCTGAATGCCAAAAAAGACTTCAGTTTTTTACTTAAATTACTCAGTTTTCCATGTTAGCATGACAAGCACTTAGAAGAAACACCTACCAAAATAATATGTTTCCTGCCTGCTAAGCCAAGGCACTCAAGGCCAAACGTAAATGGAGATTTGAGATTAAGAAGTAAAAGATTCTGCAGCATATCTACTATATTCAGTCAATAAACTCACTTCTTTGATTGATACATGCATCCATAAACATGCAGTCCATTCAACTGTCAAATGAAAATTCTCCTTAAGTATAAATCTAAGATAACAAATGCAAGTATTTACTAACAGATTAACAGGCTTGTTTACATGAGACTAATGCTTGACTGCCCTCTCCAGGCTAATCCACATATATACAACATATTTCATAAAGAGAAGGAAAAAACTAAAGCCTTACTTCACAGTGATGTAATTACAATGAGCAAATTTACTGTTTAAATGCGTGCAGAAAAAAAAAAGTTCTGTTCCGGTATTGGAGGATGTTTTAAATTGTCTTTGCTTCAAAGAAATCAAGATACACTCCACAGACAATCATCTTAGCCAAGATCCCATATGTCAGGCAAGATTTTGTTAACATTTAGCAGAAGTTAACTTTGACTTTCAAGGAAAGTACTGGTTACAATGGGCCTAACTCAGCAGGAGTAAGCACGCACAGGCTGACGTATTAGAAACCTCTTCAGGAACAGTATCTAAGCTAAATAATTTTGCCTTCCTCGTTTTCCAATTTTCTTTGCCTTACAACCTCCTTTCCTCTTCCAAAAGTAAACCATCCTGGAAGTAAAAAGTGAGCTCAGAATGCATGCCTTTTAAGTTCCTGGCAAATATTTTTAAAGCACATTTGCCATAGTAACTAAGAGCATTTGTCCAATTACTAATATAGTCTAATTCTTAAGATAACAAAAACTATTGAAATTCACCACAGTTTTGTCAAACAGAGTAGATGCTTTAAAATGTCCTTGAAGCACCTGACTTCTACCAGAAAGCTGCTGCTACAATCATCTTTGAATTCCAACTTGTATTAAATGGGACATCCTGTAAAGCGTTCATATTCAGTTACACACCACATCAAGATTCTGCAACCTTACAGCAAGTCCAAGAGTTAAAAGCAAACTGTTAGCCACATCCCTTATAAAATAAAGGATGGGGCTAAACTATTAGATTTCAAAAGTAAACACCTCTTCTATACGGGGCTTTACGTTCCTTTTTTGAGAGGCAAGCAAGTCATATTCCAGTTTTCTAAAGGTTAAGGAGCACATCCTTTGCTATCAATTGCCCTTCTGAGCCTGTTGCTTCTTTAGTGGAATTTAACCCCAAATCTGCTCATCACACAGCACAACACATACCTATCTCTAGGAACATCTAGGGCAGTGTTATAATCTGGTGGCCCTCCAGGCAGCATATTGAAGAGCAAGTGATTTGTGCCTCGGTCCCACCTACAGCAAAAGAAGAAACAAACTCCAATTAGAAAGGTGTTCTCTACATATAGACAAGTTCTGTCAAAGTCTAATGCTGGCATTAACTCACTGCATTCTCTCCTCCTGCATTAACCTTACTTTTTTTCCACTTTGTGTTCTTTACATTCTTTACCTGGATAGCTGTGCCAAAGCCTGAGCTGTCTCTTTGATACGGAGGGCATTCTGATTGAGGACATCTATGGATGGCACAAAAAGGCAGGCCCGGTTGACATCGTCAGTGTAGAACTCACTGTCAGAGATGGCCGTCAGCAGCTCGTTGTATTCCCTGGAAATGGTGTTGCTCACCGACGTCCCATATTCATCCACGTACTTCTTCAGTGAATAGATGTACACTTTGATTTTGTTCTTGGGATTGAAGCCACATCTATAGACGTCGAAGCAGGTGTGCATCCTGCAGCTGAGGTCTCCCCGCTCAGGAATGGGGCTATCAGCAGGGAGCTTGACCACAGGCACATCATGGATGCTGCGTTTTTCCACGGTCCAGTCACTGGATGATTCAATGGAGTGAGGCCAGAACTGGAACATTCCTGTGGCAATTAGGCCAAGCAGAACTATGGAAAAGAGAGTGATGTAATAGATGCGATGCTTGGTTTTCATCCTTGGGATGAGGGCTGGACCCCGGGTGTTATACTTGGCCGAGGCACACATAATGCAATCAATTATCTCTTGTCGCTACAAAATAGAGAGAGAGGTTTTAGGATGAGCTCTAGAAGAGATACATAGTTATCACAATGCAGAGAAACATCCAGTTATTCCTTTCAGGGAAGAGTCTTTGCCTCAGGAAATTGCACTAGGCTTCCTGCAGATGCTCACATGTCCCAGCAGAACGCAGGATGACCACCAGGACTGCCACTTGGCACGCACCAATTGGGGCTGATCTGCTGGCCTGGCTGTAGTGAAATGATGTGGGCCAATTAACAGCCACAAGCCAGGAAAAGGCATGGCTCGGGCAGAGAGAGGAGGAGATCTCAGATGCTGCAGAAGTGCTGAGGCCTCACAAGGTCCCACTGCACCTACAATTAAGTGTACTCATGGGAAATGCTAATAAAAAAACAAAATACTTATCTACAGGAGAAGAGAAACAACCTGGATACCTGCAAAGGGCTTATTACAGGGCATCACACAAAACTTAGGATCATGACACTGTTTCTAAGGTAAAGGTGCTTTTAAACTGAATTTCATAGGAGCACCACCATATCTGATTAGAGTGATGGTAAACTACTGCTAGCAAGAAAAAGGAATTGTCATCTTTGTCAATGGGCCTTTTGGGGCATAAAAGTGTTCTATGAGCTGCCACTGTAGCCACATTAAGAAAAGTATTTAAATAGCTCACCACAGCCTGAACTACAGTTGTAATGAAAAACATGACATAACATAAAGTATCACAAACTACCGTCATCTTGGGCATTTCTTACAAGTTCCTACACATGGAATTGTGGTTCCTGCAAAAGACAATTTACATTAACTACAGACTGAAAAATTGGCAAGCAACAACTTGCTTAGGTTTTCAACTAAAACTTTCATAATAAATAAATTCAACCTAAACTCTCCATAGTGAGAGCCTTTTATGAGTAGTAGGCATGTATTCCAGAAAAAGAATGTGAACAGTATAATTATGTGTTTTTCTTTTGGACAAATGGGATGTTTTCTAGCTTTGTGAACTAGAAAGAAAGTCTGACATGTCAGCTGTCCAGTAGGCAACAAATATGAATAAAAGAAGTATCAATGAATAAAAGAAGCATCAATTTCATTATTAATCAAATGACCTAACAAATTGAGTTATGTTTATTTGGTGTTCTTAACAAAAAACTGTTAGGATGGGGTGGCTAATGCATGACTTGATCGTACTTACACACAGTAGCACTAAAATAATCTCAGATGCTAATAAACATTCCACTTTTAACGGCTCTTCTCATCACTTTACGTCCACATTCTGATTCTGGAGGAAGCTTCTAAAATCTGTACAAGGCAATACATGCAGGACGCCGTTATCAGGACAGAAGCCAGAATGCTACACTACTACCAGCTTTACAACTAAAGACTTTTCCACATGCTTCCGACTGTTACCCACGTCCGTCACTGCTCCTTCCTGACACAGCAGCAGAACCACCCGTGTGAGGACACGGCCGCGCTCTGCCGCGAGCATTTCAGCCGCTCGGCAAACCCGTGCGGAGCTGAGCGGGCGGAAGAGCCCTCAGTGGCAGGCACCTCTCCATCCACGGAAACGCGCTCTCGGACACAGCCCGCAGTCCGCTTGGAGAACCGCGGGCTCGGGACGAGGTGCGCTCGCACTCGGAGTACAGGCAGTAACGGGAACAAGGCACAGCAGACAGAGA
>VZRO01000437.1:853929-876806 GCA_013397915.1 Daphoenositta chrysoptera | reverse complement strand
GGATGGATGGACGGACGGATGGATGGATGGATGGATGGGTGGATGGATGGATGGATGGACGGATGGATGGACGGATGGACGGATGGACGGATGGACGGATGGATGGATGGACGGATGGACGGATGGATGGATGTTCCTCCTGCCACAGCGCGCTCCAGGACCATGCCAGCGTTCATCTGCGTCTGCAAAATTTGTACCGATGAACCCACCCCCACTCTGGTTTCCGATACGTTTGAATTCTTGGCTCGCTGTCCTCCAGTCATTTGTGCCTTTCCAAAACTGTGTTGGGCTTTCCCATTGACCGAGGAGCTTTGGGTCATGTGTCACTTTCTGCTGGATCACACTACTTAAGTAAGGAAATATCCCAAATCTACACCTTCCCCAAACCCTTCTCAAAACTGGAACCAATGTCCCTTCTAACAGAAGATTGAGAAGGACAAATTTGTTGCACAAAAGTTCAGCCATATGGGAATCAGAAACAATTTTTGGGTTTCATGCCCAAAAATGGGAGCTGACTTGGTCTGTAGGAAAAAAAAAAAAAAAAAAAGAAAAGAAAAACCCAAACAAACAACAACAACCAGACCAAACAAAGTACACCCAAGCTAGTAAGATCATAGAATGGTTTGCGTTAAAAGAGGCCATCTTAAAGATCATCTACTTCCAACCTCCCTTCCTCAGGCAGGGACACATTCCACCAGACCAGGTTGCTCAAAGCCCCAGTCTGGCCTTGAACATTTCCAGGCATGGTGCATTCCCAACTTCTCTGGGCTGCCTCTGCCTCCCATCCTCACAGTGAAGAATTTCTTCCTAATATCTGATCTAAACCTACCCTCTTTCGGTTTAAAGCCATTCCCCCTTATCCTATCACTACATGCCTTTGTAAAAGTCTCTCTCCAGCTTACTTGTATGCTTCCTTCAGGTTGTTCTATGGTGTCCCCAGAGCCTTCTCTTCTCTGGGCTGAACAATTCCAAAATGCTGCAGCTGAACTGTGCACAGGGCAATGGTACAGTGGAGGCATTCCAGCAGCAGCAATGTGGTGTCCCTGCATGTAGCACCATGTTCTTCATCCCTCTCTGCTTTCTGGGCTGAAACAGCAGAACCTCACTATGTTGAGTGCCACGGAAGTGGAAATAGGGCTGACTTTGTATCTCTCACCTGTAAACATTTTTCAACTGTTAGGACTTTCAACTGTTACAGTGTAATCAATAAAGTTTTCAGCAATTATGTCCTGCCACAAAAAGCTCTCCTGCTGCAGCCCCTTCAGCCAGCTGATCTTTGAGGCAGAAGCATTTCCAGTCTCTCTGCTCCCTGACATATAAGGCAGGCCAGCTCTGCTTCTATCCTGTAATCCTTGGTGGTTTAAAAGACTCTTACCATGTGTATCTCATGATAGTGTCAGCTTTTGCTGCCCTGAAACGTATTTTTCCCCTTTTCAATTTTTCTTGTAGCTGTTTTTATAGATTTGTATCTTATGTACAATGGTGACGTGATGGTGTACTATCCTATAATGTGTGTTTGTGAAAGGATGGGGGTTTGCACCTATCCCTGCTCTAAGCCTCTAAACTGAATCCCTCTGTCACACACACACAGAGTACAGTGCCCTTAAACAGCCTTGACTGTCAGCAATAGATTAGTTCTCTTTCACTTCACCTGCCCTTGGGAAAACGGCTTTCCGCAAAGCCATCCACATGCACGCACAGACAGCTCGGTACTCCCACAGAAAAAGCAAAACGCTGTCACTGCAGTGCTTTCTCTTCTTTCTTCCAACCTCTCCTCACACACGTGGCATTGCAGGTGATGTAGCATTCTCCTCGGACTCACTGCTACCTTCTTCATCTTGCCCGTGACATTCAAAGCCAACAACAGACAGCACTCATAGATCTTAAAGCATCTTTCTGAGCGCTGGTACCGGCTTTTTCCTCTGGTACCGGCTTGTTCCTCCTCGCAAGAACAAGCTACGGGGGTTTGTTAGAGCACATAATGTTTCTGGGCTTAACCCATCAGCTTCAATTGCTGCAAGCTGCCCGATTCATAGATCAGAGGCAGGAACCCTCCTTCAGGAGGATGCCTGGACCGTGCCTGATTTTGTGAATTGGAAGGGGCCCCATTCATGTGTTGGGGCTGTTCGGATGAGCACAGGAACTCTGCAGTTACGGGATTCACCAGCATGAGCAGTGCCGGGATGTGCCTGAGCCAGGGAGAGGGGTTCCCAGCCCTGTCGCGTGACAGGGACACTGGCTGGTCCACGTGCAGCAGTGGGGAGGAGGGGAGGGGGTCACAGCCCACGCAGTGCCCGCAGGCACTTCCTCTGCCTCCCTGCTCTGCCAGGGAGAAGAAAGTGCATCGAATCAATTGTAGCTGAAATATTCACGGAGACTTGATGATCCTTTCATCCCTGTAGGAAAATTTGAAAATCAGTGCAATTTCATTAAAAGCTGGTATCAAACAAATGCAAGAGGCATCAGCTATTTTATTTCAAAATATAGCAAGAAAAATGGAGGATGTAGTCTGTCTTGTTAGAGATTTCCCTGAAAAACATCAAGGAGCCTGTTTATATTCTAGTGATGCAGCTAAGCCAGACAAGTCTGCGGCACAGCATCTATTTTTAGACTCCAGGTTGCCTTTTATAGCTTGTGAAAATATTCATCAGCATCTGGATAACTGGCTATGAATTTTTATAAATGCACAGGAGAAATCAGATATTTCACTTCTCTTTGCTTTGCCCTTTTATGTCCTGCCTTATGTGGCTCTTTGGGGGTCTTTTGGAATTTGTTTTTAAGGGCTTTACCATCACAGCATACATTCGCCTGCTGTTGCATACGGCATCCTGTGTTTTCTGTTGGGATGATCAGTGTACAGAAGAGAAAACCTTTTGCTAGCTACTGTGTCCCCACATGTAAAGAAGCTGCATGTGAGATTATGGTGCACCTTATGCAGTCAGTGAAAACACCTGAAAACACCTTTATAATAAAAGGAGGTAATTTTAAAAGGCAAATATGAAAAGGAAATCCAACAGTTTGAAGACATCTTTTCAACCTTATTTTCCACTTATGGCATAGCATAACTAAAAACTCATAGCTCAGTTTATTCTTCTGAAAATTTTGTTAGTGGCTACTGCCAATATATAAGGTACTGAATTAAATTAAAGAATTTCTATTATAGGAGAAAGAAGGATATTGTAGCAGCCAGGTCCTTGCTTCGGTTCACTGTTCTGGTTTAAGTCTTACAACCAAATGGTACCCTCATTTATATCAGTGAAGTTTTTAACTAGTCTGATGAATAAACTGTATGTAGCAGCCAATTGCATGGTTTTCTCTCTTGATCCAGTCCATCATACATTTCCAGTGCTGCTGGTTTGTGATGGATGGCACTGGTCAAAACAGTGATTTAACTTATGTCTGTAATACCTCTTACTTCCTCTACTGCCTTCCTGAACTGAAAGGAAAAATAAGTGTAAATATACTTTGAAGGGATGCTGCAATAGCTCCCACTGAGGGATATGAGACAGAAGGAAATTCGGTTAGGCAAGAGTTCCCTTCAAATAAACTATAATCTGGCAGAAAGATGCAGATAGAAACGATCTGTCAGTGTGTGTTCCCCCCTCCCTGAAGATTTCAGCTGTCACAGTCTGCAGAGGCATTAATCTTTAATCAATTGAATGCCTTCTGCAGTGAGGTACCCAGGGAAAGGACAGGTCACAACAAGCATTCGCCTAGAATAGCTAAGCAGTCGTGCATGAGCTGTGCCATCAGACCTTGCTGGATAGCAGCAGGGAATAGATGGAGAGCTAAAAATAGCCTTTCCTTGCAGTGTTTTTCCAGACTATTTTTGATTCTTCATTTTGATAAGGTCGACTGGCTATTTGCTAAAAATAACCAACCCTGGCAAACTGAGGACAAAAAGTAGAGTATTTATAACCTCCTCAGACTCTTTAGTACATTTGTTGGCTGCAGATAATCTAGGATCTTGTCATCAGTCAGTTGCCAGTGTTTTATGTAAGTCAGTAATAAATAAAGCATTAATTGGAATGGAAAACGAGTCTATCTTGCCAGTCTGATTTTCTCAGATGGAACACATATCTTTTTGTATATAATCCTTGTAGGTTAACTTGCCCTGTTCTTCATGATGTGGTCTGAGTTGCTTCAGAAATAACCAAAACAACCTCCTGTTAGGTTAGCCAGTCTTACAAAAATAGCTGCATATGTAATTAAAAGTGTAAAAGCAGTTTTGCATGGCTGGTATTTCAGATGCAGAAATTATTTTCAGGGGTGTGATTCACGTAGCTTCCTCCATGAGAGGTTTTTATATTGAGCCTCTGTGTGCCACTGTCTCTCTGATGAAATGAAACCACCACCCTGCCAGCAGGATGAGAGCAACAGAGGGATTCTGTAACCAAGTAACTGGAGGAGGACTGCAGAGAAATTGTCAATATAAATGATAATTTGACCCCAAGGCAGGTTTCAAGAACTGGGTCATTATGGGGATGGGGGAAACACACAGCAGTCAGCCCAACTGTGCAACCTGTTGGATGTTCCAAGGGAGAAAGACAACAATTAAAGTATTAACATTTATTTTTTAAAAAATAAAGTCTATCACACAGTACATTTGAGCAACTGCCCTTATTCAGTTAAGGTGGAGAACTCTTAAGTTATTAGTCAATATTTTCCCTTACAGATATTTTGCTTAGGACCTATTAAATTTCTGTAAGGAAAAACTCATCTTCACAGATTCGTTCTTTAATATGCATGATTTTTCATAAATATTAATCTAGAATGGGCCCCACTTACGCTGTTTGCTTAACTGCAATGTAACACAGGTTAATAATTTGGAGATTCACAGATTTTTCCTTCCCACGAACATGAACATGTCAAGTGTATGCCTGAAATATATGTTATGGAAGTTTCTGTGACTGAGAGCACTGCTGCATAGGAAATTCCCACCTCTACCCTAAAAGTGCTGAACTCTTCTCTCTGGAGAAGAGAGACAGAAGGGAGGAGAGAAGTGGGACAGAGAGGGAGAGGGAGAGGGAGAGAGAGAGAGAGAGTGAGTGACTGGAACATGGCAAGGACCATGAAACCTTCTAGGATCCTTTCTGTGCTCAAATGAATGATAACTGGAACACGAAAATTGTATGAAAAATGGATTTTATCATCTTGTTTGATTACAATGAGTACAAGCAATGAAGGCACAGTGTTATACTCATTTTGATGGCATTTCTTATTTTAGATGAAATGTAGCAGTTTTGTAAACATAGATCTGACTGGCTTCATTTGAGGTGCTGCTCTGTTTGTCTATTGCTTGACAAACAGGTCAAAAGAAATGTGAGGGCGGGGACTGCATGGGAGAGTCCTTAATCTTTTCTCTATATTTTTTTTCTGTAGAGATTCGCCACCCAGAAAAAAAAAATGGTCATTAATGACAACTACGAGATACATCAAGCAGAGAAAACATCTAACATGAAGGTAGCAGAAAGAACAATTTGTACAGGCAGAACCTGTGTTTTTCCTCTCAGGGTATTCTTAGAGCAAATAAGAATTGATTTAGCTTCTATATACATATGCACAGGACTTCCTACATGTTTACTTCTTGTAAACCAGTAAAGGTCATTTGCAAAATTTATGGGGTTTGTACAGTCAAAAAAGCCTGTTGCTTTTTCCAACAGCAGACTCATGACCACATTTCTCTCTTGCCTCATTTCCAGTTAATTTTTTGTTTTCTGTGACCAAGCTAACATTCCTCAGTGGAGAGGTCCTCAGGCAGGTGCTAAGCTCGAAAAAAGCATGGAAAATACTCCATGCAACAAAGTGTGTGTGTGTTCAGTTGAGTCACAGTAAGCCCAGATGTAAGTGATTGTGGGCCATACCATATTAGCTGTGAGGATTCTGAAAGCACATTATACCCTCTTTCCTGCAGAGGGGTACTCTACTAGCTGAATCCACGCAGAGACAGTACAATAAACCTGCTTTCTGAGCAGTAAATATATATGGGTGAACAATGTTATATTAATTGTTACTATTGTATATTCACATCCTTCAACTGTAAGAGTGACCAGAAAAACAAAAGAAAATTAGGAGTAATTAATGGGTTGAATTTGTTATAGGGATCCCCTGAAATACCACTTTAACAAATGTCTTACCTGGTTCTTGATTTCAAAGAGCTTGCTTCTTAAAATTTTGTTGCTCAGGTCCATCTTGGGGTACATAAATAAGAGGGCACCAATAAGGAAGTCCATTTGTATTTTGGCTGGACATCTCACTTTCCATTCCATGAAGGAGACCTGTCTTCTGCTATAGCTTTCTTTGTGGACTTTAAAGTATTATTCATGGACAAATGCCAAACTAGTAAGCAAATATTATGTTATTAACTATCCCTTATACTGTTCTTACCAATCACCTCACCAACCTTGCCTCATCACTGGCCTCTGAGGGAGGAACCAGTTACTGATCACAGCAGCCACAAGCAGCACCATCTTCTCTTCAGCCACTGCTCAGACTTTCCTTCTCACTGTCCAAGCAGTTCTCCACCATCACCACACAGCAAAGCGTGGTTGCATTAATTATTTGTTGCCTATGCTTTGGTAATTTAGTTTATGATGCAGACATGTGCTTTTGTCACTCATGCCCATCTGCCAAAATCTATGAGGAGGGGAAAGGTGCACTTCTATTCAGTTTTCATAGGCAATTTCCTTCAACTCTCGATTAATGTGTATGCAGAAAAACCAGCTCCAATTCCTTTAGGATACCTGAATGTTATGGTACCAGAAGTTAAAGAGCTTTGTATCTGTGAAAGAAGCTTTCCAGTTGAAATACTCTATCACCAGCATACAGAAAACAGTGTCTTAAAATGGGAAAGGGAGGAAGGAGACAAAAGAATACTGTTTAGTCAAAAAAATTACCCTGCAAATTGGCAAGCACAGAAAAAAGAACTGCATTAATTATCCTGATAATGGTGGAAGGTGCCTCCTTGGATGCCTGTGGTAGGTGACAGAAGCAGGTGTACCTGCAGATACACCTAGCATGGTGGCAGAAGCATTCTCTGTACTCTTCTGCCAATATATATCATCATTAACCGCAAGGGATGGAAAAGGAAGAATGCAAAAAGAACATCTATTTTCAATTGCCTCTCCATTTGTAGCTCTTTTCTGGACATTCTGCCAAGAGGCCAATGGATGCAGTTTATTTATATGAATATAAAAAAGAAGAATAGAAACAAAACTGGACATTTCACCAACGAGGGTGGTGGATATTGTCTGATCTGAGGTCAGACTGGAAACCAACTCAAAACAAAAAGCTATATAGACCTCAGTCTAGATGACCATGGTCCTAACAGCCTCACTCATGCACATGAATCCATGCACATGCTTACTTACCCTTAGCTGGGGCTAAGTTAGGGCTGACACTAGATTCTATCTCCCAAAAACACCTGTCTGCAACGGCTGGCCCCAAAATAGTTACATCTGATCATCATTTAAGAAAAGGGAAACTTCACATAACTTAACAATCTAAAGTCTCTGTCTCTTTGGAAAGTGTGAAGAAGAATAAAAAATTACACCACAGGACCTTATAAGAGAGTTAAGAGCATATTCATTAGAAATGAAATACAAAATACAATGATGCCGCAGGACAGAGAGCAGCACGCAAACAAGACACCCCCCCATTCCCTACCCTCACCCCAATCCAAGGAAATACACCTATATAGTACAAATTAGAGATCTCAAAGAGGGGGGAGAGGAGGGGGCTTACAAAGTAATTTTCTTGCTATACAGAAAATATATTATTTGCTGGAAGTCACTGCTGAGTTGTTAGGGGCCCAGAGTCAGTCACTGCTCAGCAATGCCCCTGAAGGCACGCTGACCCCTACTGCTTCCCCACCAGTTTGCTGAACACATCATAGATCTCTGGCTTCTCCTGGGCAAACTGCTCGGCTGTATTTTTCTGTAGCCAGTCAGATGAACGCATCTGTTGCTGCAGGAGGCCAATGAGGTCACCAAGGCTGGAGCTACTGGCACAGGTAGGCTCCTGGTGGCGGGATACAAAAATGACTTCATCTGTGCTATCTGCTTTGCCATCCTGATCTGATTGACAAGGCTGCTCCTTCTCCTCAGCCAGTATCTCCTGCTCACGCTCTTCCAAAACCTTGCGTATCCGTTGCATACCTGCAGTGGTATAAGGAGGAGAGACACTAGTGGATTAGTTCAAGCCACGAGTGTCTCCAAATCCTTCAGATCCAGAAAAGGAAGATGGAGAAAGTGAGAAGAAACAGAGAAGACAAGAGGATAATAATAGACTGAGTTTAGGATTAAGAAGAGAAGGGAACAGTGCTGCAGAAATTGTGGTGGGAAGAAAAAGAGAAGAAAACATTACTCACCTAACTGCAGTCGGTGGGTCTTGTCAGCAAAGATGATGCGGAACCATCCAGGTTCACCACACTCAAAGGCTTTTCCACAGGACAGGAGGACCTTATTATCCAGGAAACGCTTCCAGAGCAGCAGTTCCTCCTCAAATGTGCCTGTCTTAAGGTACTAGGAGAATCATCAGAAGGGCCAGAGGTTAGTAACACATACACTACATCACTGAGATCCTCATGAATTTGTGATTCCCATGAGGTCTGCAAAGGCCAAGGGAGACACCTTTTACCTCTGAAGTACAGCAGTTGTGATACAAGGGAAGAAATGGGGAGGGAAGTGGCTTGAGAGTAGTAAGATTCCTGCAAGGAGGGAAGTTCACAGATAGACGAAAGGAAAAGAACAGACTGAAACAACTGGCAGTCCTTCCCTCTCTTCATGAGACAACAGATTTGATAAAACAAAATGCTTGTCACAGTATTAACCTTTCCTCTAGGTGCAGTTGCATTACATGCCTGCCCTCACCCCAGGAGAAGCCTCCTAAGACTACCAACCTTTCGGAAGTCAATCCAGACAAAGAAGCCTGCGTTGCGGTTGAGAAAAGGAACCCCAAGTGTCTTCAGCTCATCTGTCACATACGTATGGGCAGCTTTTAGGCGGGCATGGTTGGCCCTCAGGTACACCTGGTTGATCCAGTCTGACCAGAAGATTAAGAAAAGAATCACAAACTGAGAAAGTATTCAGATCTGTTCAAGCTTCCAAAACACTCAGTGTCTTTCTCTGCTTCACACTTCACCTCCTTTTGTTTTCTGTTTCCTCAAATAACAAAAAGACAGGCAAGAAGTATTTTGCAGTTTCAGGTCTGTGCAGAAGAGTATCTCCTCGACCTTCCTGAGGAAGTTTCCCTACGTTTATAGTTCTTAGTTGTCATAGACTGTTAGCATTCCATCCTGGGCAGAGTTAGAAGGCCACTTCCATTTCTCTTGTCCCACAAGCCTGTATTTTTTTGTTTCTGCTCAGCTGGTTCTACACAACACTAGCAATTTCTGTACAAACAGCTACCACACTTCTTTCAAGCTGCTCCTCTAACCCTGCTAATCAGGAGCTCTGCAGATACAGTCCTTTTCTGCAGAGCTGTCAGCCTCGTGTTGCATGGGCAGCTTCAGGCTAACAGAAGACTGTCAATTAAGCTGCACAAAGAGGACACACTAAGGAAAGTAAGGAGAGGGGAGATCTCCCAGATACCAAGACACACAGAATGGCAGATGATTGTACATGCAGCTACTGACTCACCTCTGTCTCTAAGCAGCTGTGCAACCTTGTGCTGGACAGGTCCACAAACCCCGTGGAAATAACACAAAGAAGCCACTGCATTAGCTACATCTTGGTTCTCTGTATATAAAGTACCAAAACGAATCCCAGAAACAGCAAAATCCTGCAGAAGACACAGAAAGACTACTTTATTACACTGAATGACTGGGATCCTATTACTACTAACTTGATTTTTCCAGCACGAGGAACCTGAGGAGCCCAGACCTACCAGCCACAAAGGCACAGCATGATAACAGGCAGCACTCACCTTGCTTATGCCCCACATGACGTGAGTCCGCTGTGGATCAGGCAATCTGTATGTAGAAGGATGCAGATGGGCAGTTAGTGTCATAGGTGCTGAAGCTTTTGGATCACCAGTGCAGCATTGCAGAAACAGAGAGGCAGCATTACACAATGATAGACAGTGCACTACGGAACAGCAGTCAAGCAGGGAAAATGCAAAGGCGACCTAACTTTAGGAACACCCTGGAAGTAGTTTCAGACAGAATTTTTAAATATTTCAGAGACCCAGATGCTTACAAGTGCTACATTTTACACACAGATTTCCTGAACATATGAAGCTTGTACGTATAATGCTAGAAATCTGGCTTCTGCCAATGTATTTGTCAAGAATCAAAAGCGATGTTCTTTTATGTTCTTTTATATCTAAGCCCAGCAACACTGAGCTAACACTTAACCAAGTATATTTTACTTCCTTGCAAATGAGCACAAAAAGAAAGCTGGCACCACTGGTGAAGACTAGAAATTTAAAAAATAAAAAAACCCTCAACACCACACCTTACTATAAAAAAGATTTCAAAAGCTTTTCATCTCATTAAAACAATACCTAATAAAAACCATTATCCAGTCTGTAATACTACTGTGCTTTGGGACTACTCTATGGAAAAAAAAGGAAGCAAACAGCAACAAAAAGTCTTTACAAGCATCAACAGAAACATGGGAAAAAGATGTTTAGGTAGGAATAAAAGCATCACCTTCAACAAATGAAAAATCTGTTTTCAGGTTCGGAGACTCTCATAACCAAATATTGATTCACACATTAAAAAGTATACCACAATAAAAAGCTAGCTACCATTTTTTACTTGCTAGATTGTATTTGATAAAATGCATTTGCCATTCAGAAATTACCAAAAAAAAAAAAAAAAAGAAAGAAAGAAAGAACTCAAGGCAAGGTGGATTCAGAATTTGCTAGCTCATGACTTAACTTCCAGTCACAAGTTCTCAGCAAGGCAGCATGTTGAACTGCCACTGGAAGATGCCAGGGAAGTAGGAGCTGCTTTTACCTGTCCATGCCTAGGACACTGTGAAACGTGGCTGATTCATCAAAAACTGACAGCATGTAGATCTCATCTACTATCACATGCAATTCATGTCTGCAAAAGGACAAAATGGAGATTAAAAAAGAAGGCTGCTTCTGGAAGCAGAGATAAATTCAGGCCTGCAAATACTTGCTTTATACAAAGAAGAGGAGAAGCCAAATTTTGCAGAAATAAAGTAATTTTTCTCAACTTATCTATTTTGTGTACCTTGAAGTGATTTGAGGTATATCCACTTAACTGTCACCTACTGCAACCATATAACAAGACAAAAATCCTATCATATCCAATGTACTATTGAAAATTAATTCCTGTATGTACTATCCATGTAGAAAAAGTTGCACCATCATGCACTCAGCATCTCATAGATTCTAAATCTCAGAGAGTATTATGATCCATGATGAAGCTGGGAACCCATATTCATATACTTCTTTGTCTTTAAAATACAGAGAAACTGAGGGGAAAAGAACTCATCTTCCTACCAGCGAAGCACACCACCATAGTGTTTCCTAGGATTACTGAAATAAAACTTGCATTCTTTGATGCAAGTTGCTTTGCCACCCCAAATGACTGCACGGTCCACGTTCCCAGCACTCCCCTCTCCCTTCTTAAATCCACCAATGTGTGTGAAGAATAGATTGTCTGCCTGACTTAAAAGGTATGTGCAGATAAATTCAGGGACAGCAAGTAATCCACCAGATTCTGAAAGCTGTATCTGACTCAGGATATCTCAGCCTTTCAAAGTAACATACCTTTTAGCAAATTCCAGGTAATCCCGTAACTCTGACAAGGAATAGATGTCCCCAAGGGGATTTTGGGGATTCAGAAGAATTAAGGCCCTTACAGTGACACCCTGCAGAACACAAATGACACAGTACTAAGAGAGTGGCCATCATGAGATACATTTTCAGTTCCTATGCTTGAGCAGTCCCTCACTTGAGTGTAACACCTGATTCCCCTTAAGCTTCCACCATGACTTTTGACCTCAAAGGTTATTTCTGCATGAGAAAGCTTTCAGCCACAATTTAAGACTTTTTTACAATTAAATCACTTGCACAGTGAACTGAGCAAAATATCATTGAATTAATCTATGATTTTGAAAAGAGGGAATTGCCACCACCAAGTAATTGGTTGCCATCTGGTCAACCAATTAATGAGAAAGATGGTCTCACATGCTCTTGGCATGGAAGCACTTTCTCTGAGCTGCATCAGTAAATGGGAAGTAATAAACTACTGAAGACTGCCCATGAATGTGGCAAGAAAGATGAGAATTTGAGTTAGGTGGATGCAAAGTGTACTCATTTAGAGCACAGCTGGCTGGAGATTTAGAGCTGGTAACAATTCAAAGATGCAGCTAAACATACATGGGATTTGGGACAATGCCAAACTCACAGACTAACTCTTCAGAAAAGTGATATTCATTTGCATTTTCTGCTGTGTAGAGCAGTCAGTGTTCAGGTAACTCAGCTGGCCTTTCTGAGGGAGAAATCCTGGGTAGTAAAAACTTTTAGTGCATGGCCAAGTACCTTTTATTTGGTGATATGAATAGCTTCCAGTGCTTTGTGAAGGGTCTGGTTTATCCTTCCTGCTGTGACCAAAACTGGACAGACACAACACTGAGGGATTCCCCCTAGAACTGCCACTGAGTTAGAAAGCAGCCTCATCTCAGTCAGTCTACAAGGACAACCAGAAAGCCAGGTGCTAGGTTCTGAAAATGCTTTGATCTTTAGGCCACTTCTGGGATGTGACATCTCCAATATATTGTAAACTTAGGTGGTAATGTGAAGCTCAGCTAAACTCACCTCTGCCCGGGCATCCTGAAAGGCTTTTTCCAGTTTTTCCACTGTAAGCTGAAAAGGCCGAGTGCTTGTTCCAGTAATCTGCAAGACATAAAGAAGATAAAAAAGGAAAAGTTGTTTCGATAGAGAGTGCCTTGAGCCAATCCACTGAGATATGTTCCCTGAAAGAAAATAAACCCCCAACAATATTGACCTAGCAACCATCTTCTTATCCATTTATACTACAGAAATAAATCAATAAATAAAATCAAATAAATGGCCATCTGTTCCATAAACAGAATTTTCAGGCTATGCTTGAATAACTAAAGCACTGAAAGATCTCCATCTGCTCTTCCACCCTGGGACCAGCTTCATTAGGACAGGACATACTTCTCTCTCCAAGGTTCAAAATGGTCATTTTTTTCCTTTCAAGGACTCTTATTGGAGTAAGATACAAGAAAAGGACAAAACTGGAATCCAAATTTACAGTCTCAAATAACTTTCTTATAAGCTATGTGCCCATTTTCCCAGCAATAAACTGTTTAAATGTCCACTGTAGTGTACCCTTGTTCTGAGAACTGCTCGCAGAGTTTCCCAAAGCTCAGCACTTGAACTATTGTTATTCCCTTCTCTCAGATCTTACCTTACTGTCTAAATAGACATACACCAGCTTGACATTGCCATAGAGGAAGACACTCTGGGTAATACCACCATAAAAGGGAGTAGCAATCAGAACAGCTTCTGGAACCAAGAAAACAAAGTTGGTTATCAACAGGTCACAGTCTTCTCTCCTAACGTGCTTTAGCTAAACATGAAGCGTTTTTACAGCTGTGTCCCCTGGAAACACTGTAAGGCTACTGCCTCTTTCTTCACTTTATTTTTACATTAATTCTCTAATTTTCTGCAGGAGCCCAGGCAAACATGAGTACAGCCCATGTCTAGTTTCGCAAACTAAAACAGGGCACCACTTCACCACAGTGAAGGCAGACAGGGCAGGCACCAAGTGTGAGTGCAAGACATCTGCAGACCATGGAAATGAAGAATTTCATTGAAGAATTTCCTGCAAGCAGAATCTTGCAGGAAAAAAGGAACTTTGCAATAGGCCACTACTTCACTTCTGTCAAACAGTATTTAAACAAAGTAACACATTATTACCCAGAAAAAACCAAAACTATGTTCCAACCATCCACTTACCCCCTGGATCACAAAGGACTGTAGCTAATGCAGAAAATAAAGAGCCACAACCATTTAAAACAATCACCTAAGGAAGAAAGAGAGAAGCTAGTGATAAATCCTTAAACAGAAAGTTAACACTATAAAATAATAATTCCTGACAATGTCACTGAAATAAATTTTCTCCCCAACTCTCCATTAGAATTTTCCTGCTGAAATCCCACTTCTACCAGAATAACTTTAACCCTGTTCTTTGCTTCAGAGACACTTTGTTCTGATGCCATTCTTGATGCTAATCAGTAATTTTGAAAAAGAATAGGCTTTAAGTAGGGAAAAAACTGTGGAGCAGTTCTGAGCTCCTAACAAAGCAAAATACTTTTCAACAATTAATATGTGTTATCATCTCTTTGTGGTACTAGCAGTTTAGATCTCCTGCCAAATTTGTGCAAAAGTGGAAACTACTGTCTAGTACAGAAGCAGGTTTGACTTCTGCTTCTACAGGACAAATGCTCACAGGTACCATGAGCTTCATTCCAAGAATCAGGAAGAATCTGGTGCCTTGGAGAGGCAGTGATCAGCAAACTGATCAGTGGTAACCCCAGTTCACATGAAGTATGAGGTTCTGTTGAATTATTGCAGCCAGAAAAGCAGTGGCTGCAGCAGCTCCTGCTGCCTTCAGCACTCAGCAGAGGCAGAAGTCCCTAACCTCCACAGGCCCCTGCGTCCAGGCTGTATCTCTCACAAGTCAGCAAGTCCTGCAGAGACTCAGGTCTTGATGCCTTTCTAGCAACTTTAGCACAAATTTACAGGCTAAAACTAACTCTTGGTTCAATTACAAATCTTGGTCCTGAGGTATAACGGAGGAATGGGATGACATGAAACTCAGCTGAAACAGTGGGCATTCTTAGTCAAGGCTGAGGGGTACAGGCATAGTAGGTCCCTGAGCTAAATAAGGAGATGAAGATAGAAGGCCCCACTGAGAGCACTGGAAGGAGGAGTTAGCACACACAAGTGAAACATGAGGCAAATATACAATCGACCTGAAGTGTTTTGGCTGAAGTGTGCATCAAAAGCTACTGAAATGAAGAATCAATCTCATTTACATGATAACAGGCTACAGTCTTACCAAATCATTTGTTTAAAAAACCAGAATTTGAAACTGTTTCCCAACAAATGGCAATACATTAGAAAAGACACCAATGGACACTGGGTTACCTACATTCTCTGCTTTAAGAGGTGCAGGGGCCTTGCAGTAATAGGTCAAAAATCGAGCCACTTCCTCCCGTAAACTGGAAAATACACAAAAGCAAATATTGAATCAAACATTCTCCAAGAGGCTGGGCTTCCAAATCAGGTTCACATCTTAGGAAAATAAAGTCAGGGACAGTAAAGTCTGGTGAAAACAGCTAGAAAACAGGATAGTTCAGGCCCATGGAATAGACTTGATTTTTACACCCAGCAGAGGTGTCACAGATAATGTCTGTAATGGTGCATGCATTTAATGATGAGCTTTAACCCAGCACAGAAGAGAAGGATTAACATCCCCAAGCGTTCACTATGTTTCAAAGAATTGTTTGGAGTTAAAATTTGTTAATGTATACAAGTGCTTTTAAAACTCTGTTTGCTTTAGAAAATTTGCATCTACTCTCATGTAAAAGGATTTTTAACTGGATGAGCTGGTAGGAGAGCTAATGTAAAGTTTTGCAAAGAAAAACTGATTAAATGGCCTAGAAAAGTTTTAACTATAGAATGTAGCAGAAGA
The DNA here is from genome assembly GCA_013397915.1 of Daphoenositta chrysoptera. Taxonomy (NCBI): domain Eukaryota; kingdom Metazoa; phylum Chordata; class Aves; order Passeriformes; genus Daphoenositta; species Daphoenositta chrysoptera. Next base: position 861,100 of record VZRO01000437.1, on the reverse strand, counting down.
GGTTTGTGTTCATCCACTCTGTTTATTAAACAAGTAGTCAAAAAGAGAAGTGTTACAGAAAAGACTTACAACAGATGTCCTTTCCAGTCAGGATACTGAAGCAGTGGAGGGTCGATCACATTCATATCAGCCTGTGTCAGCTGGGAGAAATGAGAAGAATCATTAAAAGCACAGTTACTGATAAGGGAAACGTGGAGATAGGATCCATGTACAGGCACATGCCTGCACAGACACTTAGGCGACTTCAACAGTTGTAAAACTGGATTGGAAAAGCCACTGACCATCAAAATTAATGCAGCTTGGAGAAGCAAGGACCAGCAAACTGACCTGTGAGACCTTCAGGTTATAGGAACTACGGGCTTCTGATAAGTTATTGCAGCCAAAACTTCACTGCACAGAAATCTACAAAAAGGATGCAGAACAGGCAACACACGATGCCCATAACCAAGGTGCCCGCAGAAGATTTTCTCAGCAAATGAAGCAACCCCAAGAGTGTTTTGCCCAAACTCTGAGGACAACAGCTTTTGGCTGGAAAAATAAGCCCCAGCTGTGAAAGTTCAGGTCTAGACTGTCAGGAGTTAGAAAGGAATTTGAATTGGAGTCAGATATGTATTTTCTTTAATAAACTTTCAATACATTAGTTTTTTTAATGAATTACAGCTTTCATTTATGTATCAGTTCCAGGTTGTTGCAGCTTCTTCAGATTTATATTTCTGATCAGTTTTGGTAAGTGTTGAAGTGTAAGAAGAGCTTTCAAAAGACAGGAGAAAAATGAAATTATCTTCTTAATAATTATTCCCCAGGGCAGGTACTTTGTTCCTTATGAGAAGTTCATTCTGATCTCAAAGACAAATTGACCTGAACTGTGGAGGTCCTTTTTAATATTTATAATTATATAAAGTGTGCATACTGCTTTTATTATTATTTATTATTATTAATAATATTTTAATATTTCCAAGGTTATAAATATCAGGGTTTCACATAATCCAGTTCTGTGAAGTTGCAAGAGAAAGCACAGCATTGATAGAGGCAGAGAGAACATTTTAGATAAACAAAAAGGCAATAAACAAGTATTATGTACAGTGTACCTTCCAAATATTTAATGGCAACCAAATCTATGAGTTAATACTAAAAAAGGTAACAATGGAGGTGACACAAGTAGGTGATAGTGCAAGGGAGGAGGGAAATTCCACATGCAGTGTGAAAGTTTCGCACATGATAACAAAACCATAACATTTTCTAAAGGTGTTTTAATAACTGGTGCCAAGCTTGGGAGTTTAAAGACACTGTCCTTATCCCGTGCAGAATTACAACCTGATATTTTATAGGATTAAAGTTCCTTTATTCAGCTGTAGATGTTCTTGGAGCCTACATAGCTCCAAGAACTGTGCCTCCTTTCATCTCTTTCCTAAACTTATCTAGAGAATGAAACACCAAACATATCAGCAGACTTGGCCAAAAATGACTATGAATTAATAAGAAGAGAACCCCTGAAAGTAATGTGTTAAGGGTTAAAGAAACCAGATGGGGTAACTTAAAGGAAGAGCATCTGAGATCTCACACCACAAACTATTCTCTAATTTAAGGGACAGAAGTTGAAAACAGAAATTTGATACATTATTCAGTGGCAGCAGTAAGTATTTTTAATCCCAAATAGCAAAAAAAATATGTGCCTACAATCCCAGCTGATGCTGCATTCAGTGAATCCATAGTGTTACTCAAGGCTGCGAGGACTGAGAAGCTGGCAACAATATCTCTGTTCTGCTTGCTGCCACAAGCATGAACACTATAGCTGACAAAGTCTCAACTCACTTTCACAGAAGGGCTATTTAAGATGCAGCTGACTACTGTCTCCCTCTGTGCTACTTACTGCAGATGTGGAGTTAGTTTAAAGGGGAAAGGACAGCGAAGGGAGGCACCACCTACACAGCCTAGAAGACACCTTTCCGTGCAGGCAGCAGCTCTGCCTTACCTGTTCTTTTAGCTGGAAGGCAGAGTGGTGGGGTAGCATCCCCCGAGTCAGTGGAGTGGCAGGCAGAAATAAAACAAGGAACATTTTGAGGGTGGGAAGTGGTGGAACGGGAGCAACCATAAGCTTCAAACTGCAGAGACTGACTGTCCAACCCTGAGCCACCTTCCCTCCCCGCATGTACCTTCAGGTAGGAAACAGTGCCACCTGCCCACCTCAAAGGCTGCTTGCCACCTGGGCAGTGATTCTAATGGAAATCTAGAAGCATTCCTCTGCAGCCCAGTTCTGTTGTTTCCTTTTGACTTTTTCTACTTTTTCAGTTGTGCTATGTGTTCCACTCCTCTGCCTGATGCAACTGAACAAAGCCAGCAGGTAGCAGCTGACCCAGTCTGATTTTGAGAGATTTCACTGCTGCCACTGTTGCACATTTCAGGTGAGTTCAGAACCGTGAATCCAAGTTGTGTGACTTTATAATTGACAGATGTGAAGATCCTCAAAATTAAATAGAGTACAAAACTGATTTCAAAACATCTGTATTAAATCATCTACTGTCAGCAGGGGAAAATAAAATTTATCTTATTTTCATCTAGTTTTCTGAAATAAGTGCATCCCCAGAGAGAAGCCCATTATGAAGAGGAAGAGAAAACACGCATGTTCCTATCCTCCTGGAAAAATAAAATAAATAAATGTACAACTTGTTGGATTCAAAAGTGACTTCCAACAAATTTAAAATTCACAATGAAAAGCTTTACCAGAGAAACCTGAGTAACAGCAGTAACTCTAGGAAAGTGCAAGCTTTGAAGAGGAACTGCAATGTAGATTCCATGTTTTATTCTGGAATAGAACTTACCCGCTTGGACATCAGGTCAAAGCAGAGCTTGTTCTCACTGGTGCCAAAGTTTATTATACCCTAGAGAAAGAAACAGTGTATTGTTTATAGACATATAAAACATGTGAGTACATCACCTTAGCTATCACTTTACTAAATTGCCCCCAAAAAGCTTACCAAGGAAAAGTCAAAACACAGTTCACATAAACTTCAGCCATATATAACCCAAGACATGCATCTACGTGTGTATGTTTCCATATATATTCCAGGCACTTGGCTTCTTAGTCAATAAACTGTAAATGAATATGTACTAATGGTTTATACTTCTTTATAGAACATGTTTAACTTAATCTTGAATTCATTCTCTGTTATACATACCTAAAAAAGAAACCCTAAAACAAATCTGAAAAAAACCGAGGTTTACCCTTCTGCAGCAGTTTTAAACAAGGCTTTGGATATATTTCTTTATCTTAAAAGCATTTGTTTATCAGTAATTACTATTCCACTCTACTGATTTGCTCAGAAGCCATATAAACATGTAGTCAAGACAAGAAGTTAAAATCCTGAATTTTCCCCTCTGCAGAGATGACCCTACAGTTCCACGTTTATGACTTGGCCATATATAGTATGGCATTAGATCCTGAAGAGTTCAACTCTACTAGCACATATTGGAAGAGGTTGGGTAAATAAATTTTTAAAATATGAAACCAAATCTAAATAACTGTACACTTCTGATGTTATTAAAGTAAAAATCTAATTTTAGGTATTTGTTTAAAAAAACTACCTCCTACATAGACAACAGTAGGTAGAAGCAGCAGCCTGTACCTCATAATACACCTTGTAACAAAAACTTCCCTGTGTGTTCCTAGTTTAACAATCTAGTTTTCATCACCTCAACACAGGCGACTAAAGTCTGGGCTAATAAAAAAATATTTTTAAAGTTTCAAGCAGTTCAGTATGTGAATGAAGGATCTATTTAAAAGTAATCCACATATAAATTATTATTTATATTTACTATATTTGTTACTCAGTAATAATTTGCCATGAAGTATTAACACTCAGCCTTTGTGCCACAAGAGGGCTATGACGAGCTACTTAAAACTGAGCAGCTGAATGTAAACGGGCAGAAAAAGTGCTGAGTGTTATTAAAAGTAATTGAAAAAAAAAAAAGGCTACTGCTTAGTAGTTCTATTTCCTGCACCCATCACCTGCAATAATCAGATGTAATCAGATAATCAGAGATGGTCCTCAGTGGGCAATAGAGGTGATGAGGTGGAAGGAAGAACACGAGTTGTGTCCCTGCAGATTTTTTACATCTTTCAAGGTCTGCTACTGCTATTATTACCCTGGTAGAGAAATCAGAGTGTTCAAACCTGAGCTGAGCACAGCATTCATTTTTGATACCTAGATGATCTGCAAAGCTACTTTTAATTTCTTTTCCTCAAACAAACAGTTTGACTCACCTTGTATTAGTGAGATCAAAAAAAACCCCACACCTTTAGCATATCTGTCAGCACACCTCTATGAAACTTTTACTTCCTAACAAGGAAGCCAGGAAAACACTTTGAGGTTCTTACTCACATTGGGGTTCTTGTCTTCATCATACTTGTCAGCATGATAGGCTTTGTACCCTTCCTCAGAGGAGCCCTGAAAGATGTTGGCAAAGTTGCCACGAGCAGAGAGGTAGGGGCTTCTCTGGAAGCCGCTGGGGTTACAGAAGCCGTGCATGTCAACCCTCCTCTTGGCAAGCGGCCGAACCCTCGTCTCTTGCAGGTTGCCCCCTCTTCTTCCCATTTCCTCAATTTCGGACAGCGCCTGGCTGAAGTCCAAACCCCGAGGCATGGCAACAGAGGAGGGGGAGGAGCCACTATGACTCTGCTTGAGGATGCTGAGCATTTGAGCAAAGACATTGAACATGCGAAACTCATGTTCCCGCTCCAGTTCAAACCGGCGCTGCTCCAGTTGCATCCGACGCTCCTCCACGTCCAAATCTCGCTGAAATCGACGTTCCTCCATCTGCAGAAAGCGCTCTTCCATGGCCCGCTGAGATGTCAGAGTCTTCAGCAGGAGATCATCGAGTGGGTCCCTCATGCGCTGGCCTTTCCGCTTTTTTCTCAGCCGGTGCAAAGCAGAGAAGCCAGGCCGGGGAACAACATTCTGGATCCGTGACGAATTTGCCATGTTTGGCTCACTGAAACCTGTGAATACACAGAAGGAAGAAGAAGTGCAGCAAGCAAAGTGGCATGGGTATGCTTTGCTGCCTTTCCCTGCCTGTCTGAAGAACACCCTTTGATCTACTGTAGGGTTTACAGAAAAAACAGAATAAAACCCGTCAGGTACATCCTGAGGTTTGCAAACATTTTTTTAAGTTTGCTTTTAACATCACACATTGGGCACACCATGATGCTACCAGCCCCAGCCCCATACATGGACTCTATTGACCTGAATGATCATCAGTTCCCTCCACTAGGCTAACTATGCAAGCACCACAGCCAAGGTGACATACCATTTCTTCCTGACCTCAGACATTAACCTCACATTCGTTATCACCTCTTCTTCTCTAACAATTCATGGTCTTCTATCAGCCTGTCCTAGACCGGTTTGAAATCCCCAGGATTCCCAGACTGTACCCTTTCTGGCAGGTAAGCAATGCCAACTGCACTTTCAGTGCAGGAGTCTCATCTCCTGTAAAAAAATATGCTGTTTCTGCCAGTGACTTTCAAAAATATCTTCTTTCAAAGTCAACTGAATAGCTTAGAAAGTCAGGCAATGATTATTCCCGAGTACGAGTGGGCTAAAATATTAGATCTGGAATATATTTTAAAACAATGCAAGGACAGTTTCACCTGCAGGTTTATAGTGCAACCCTGGCAGAAGAGGGTCTCTCAATGCAGCATGAGGAGCACAGACAGCTCTGGTTATGTTCAAATGATACCAAAAAGCATGCAAATGGGTTTTTTCCAATGAGGCAATTACTGTCAGCATTATATGCAGAAATCTAACTAGCTCAGCTTATGGAGCCCTTTGGACTTCATACACAGTATTTAGCCTAGCTCAGTAATTCTAGACTATATTTACCTGCAGCAAGATACCTGCATTTTGGGAATGGCCAAAAGACCATAAATTCAGATACCAGCCTTCTACTTCAACGGTTTTTGGGATGTGGAAAAACAAGGATCCAAAATGTCATTGAGAAAACCAGGTGTCTATCTCTGCACCAGAAATAATCTTATCTCTCTGGGAAAATGGGCAGAAACCTTACACTGGAATGTAAAAGGCTATCCCTACCTGAAGGTGAAACACTTGTTTCAATGGGAATCTCCACCCTGGAGATGGGAGAGTCGTTCTGGGCCCTCTCCAAGAAGGCTCTCTCCATCTCCTGTTCTTCAGGGGAGCCCTGCTGGTAAGACATGGCTTGTGGGGGCTCTGGGGTCAAGCTGTGGTCATCAGAGTTCACCTCCTCACATTTGATTTCCATCAGCTCAGGGTGCTGGGAGTGTCCAAAGGGCAGGGCCGAGGAGGCGAACTGGTGGTGGTAGCTCTCCACCATGCTGCCCTGCAGCACCTGCTGAGCCATCATGCTGCCGCTCAGGGAGCCATAGGCCAGGGCCGGCCGGCTGGTCAGCACCCGGTCCATCACCTCGTAGAACTTCCACGTCCGCCCGCCCCGCGGGGTCTTGCTGTTGTCCTTGATCCGCCGGTACTCCAGCTTCATCTTCTTGATCTTCTCCCGGCACTGGTCGCCCGTCCGGTGGATGCCCTTCTCCCGCAGCACCTCGGCGATGCGGTTGAAGACGTGCTGGTTGCGCAAGCAGCTCTCCAGCTCTATCTGCACCGACTCGTCGGCCCAGAGCTGCAGCAGCTCCACCACCTCCGGGTCCGACCAGTTGCTGCCGCGCTCGTACTTCTTCCCACGAAAATCCATCGCTCCCGGGGTCCCGCCCGCCGCTCGCCCCGGGCTGCGCACCTGCCCCTGCCCCGCCGGGAGGGGCTCTCGCACCTCAGCCCTCGAGGGCGCCCGGGCGGCCCGGCCTCCCCCAGCCCCTACCGGGCTGCAGGGCCTCGGGCACGGCTCGGCACGGCACGGCTCAGCCCATCCGCTGGAGCCAGGCGGAGCGAGCTAGCGGGGAGCCGGGCCGGCATGTTCACATCCGGGGTGACGCACATGCGTGCAGCCTTATTCCGGGATAACTTTATCCCGTGCCAGGCGCTTGTCGCGCTCCTGGGGCCGGGCCGGGCTCCCAGCGGCGCCGTGGGGTCCCTCCCACCCGGCCTCTTTCCCTCCCTCCCAGCCTCCTGCCGTCCGCCCCGCCGCACGCCCCGGCCCGGGAGGAGGCAGCACCGACGGGGCCGCTCCGCATCACCCCGTGCCG
>VZRO01000437.1:790080-853755 GCA_013397915.1 Daphoenositta chrysoptera | reverse complement strand
GGCAGCTCCTGACAGCGGCTGTCCCCGCTGCCCCCGCGTCCCTCGGGCACCGCCCGGGGACACGCACGGGGACGGGGCACTGCCCGCGGTCCCTGGACGCCAGCGAAGGGCTTGTGCCTCCAGTCTGGCCCTCCGGAGCGACCAGGCATTACAGCAGGTCCTCCTTTGTTTACACCCCACCATCAGTGAGCTGCGTGGTTCAAATCCCTCCGGGTACCCAGCCCGTCCTCTGGCACATCTCTTAGTGGGCTACAGGACTGTAGAGAGCAAATGCAAGATTTCTTCCTTTTCCTCTACACTACCAGATGAAATTCCCTGCAGGGATCTGTAATTGCGAACTCGACCTCACAGAGCTATCCTGCCGCCTCAGCCATGCAGGTGGCCTCAAGCCACGCTGCAGAACAGAGCCAGCAGCACCGTGCCACAGCGGCTCGGAAATTTCAGTCCAGACCCCAGTCTGGCAGGAGAAGGACCGAGCCCTCAGGCAGCAAGTACAAACATAAACCAGTAATTAATGAGAAAACCAGAATGAAACATAGTGTGTCCATATCCTGTATCAGCTGTGGCCAACGTACAGGTGGTGAAGCACATACTAAGTTTGAGATTTTCCTCTTCGACCAAAATTTCTACTTCATAGCAGCACTAGGTTTTTTATCCAACTGTTATTACCTTCACTCTGGATTTTAAAAAGTCATTCACAGCATCTATGATTCCATTTCTCAGTCTGGGAAATGAAAACAAAAATCTCCATCTTTGCTATATTTCATTAAATACTTTGAATACTATCTCGGGGAGGGAACAGGGGGGCGGGAGGCAATTAAAAAAAAAAGGAGGCAAAAAGACTTAGCAAAAAAAAAAAAAACCAAAAAAAACCTTAGCTTTAAAAATTACGCTACCTTTCTTAATAAATTACGACCAGAGAGTAGTTTGGATTTTTTAGTGGTCTGCTGAAATAGCGTTTGTATTTCCACACACCCATAAGATGTAGTTTTACTTTCCTGGCTTTTTTTTCATGGAAATGGTACTCTGTGCTCTACAAGTACATAATTATATAAGGACTTTTACATAGATTGTGTACTGGAGGACACAAAGACCAGGGCAACAATGAATAGAGCCACTGATGATAGAAGTTTAATAGTAAATATAAATAGATTAAAGACAGCATGGAATAGTCTTTTTAAAAAGCTTTTCAAAGAAGCCTGAGAGCTTGGCTACAGCCTGTTATACCTGAGGGCCATAACTTAGCCAGGAAGCAGCAGAGCATTCTTAAAAGTAACTTGACATATATCCTGACTTCAGAAAGAGCCACTGTTTCAAAATGCAAACATGAAAAGGAATGGAACCTACATTCATGATATAAAACAATATAATAAATCTTGAACTATTTTTCATGGTTCAGTTGTTTTCACCTTCCTATGCCTTGTAAAGTGGAAACTTGATTTTTAAAATGAAATTGAGAGCTTCCATTGCAACCATGTGTCAGATAAGCATGGGGTTGAGCAGGAACATATCATGTGCTCTTTTATTGCTGAGATACTTGTTTGACCTGCCAGTTCTTTGAGCTGCTTTTCCAATTCAAATGGAAAAGAGGATTAAGAGGGGTTGTGTTTCCAAAGTGCAAGAAGTGATATTAAAATGTGCACAGAGCAATCCACTGAAAATTGCAAAACCAAAAAGATAGACTTTATTTTCTGAAGTGTTTTGTACACCCGTTTAAGTGACAAAAGTATAGGTGCCACCTAATTTGATGTATCCAAGACAGGCTAACTCTTTTAATATTTCTTTGTCGAAAAAACCCTCTCTACCTTTCCTTTTCATGCAGCAAGCTCAGGAATGCAAACTAAATGCTGTCCTGGAGTTCCTTCCCTGTTTTCAGAGAATTTCATGCCTCAGTTTCATCACCAATGACAGCCGAGTGCCTAAGTCACAGATCATTCCTTCCCTGCAAAGTGCATATCACAGCTCCATTTCTAACAAGCCATGACATGTGATCCTGAACATACCACCTCCAAAAAATGGTATTAAGCTTCACAATTTCATTACTCTTAGCTTATTATAGGACTCCAAGGCATTGATGCAATTAGTTGATGATCAGCTAAATCTTAGCAATAATGCTTGCCCTACACAGTGCAGGCCATTGGAGCAGGGTACTGTGCTTCTCTCCCAGTGCCCATAAGCAATGATATTTAAAATAAACTTTTGTCAGATCTCTTCCTCAATGGCACAGTCACAGGCAGCACTGAAATGAAAGCCCTAGAATTTGTTTGTTTCCAGCACATCTGCAAGCTGGGAGGAAGGGGATCATTGAGTATCAGGCCTTCAGATGGGAAATACAACAACCAACATGATGGCTTTGGTAGCAAAATTTTACAAAAGTAATGGAGGCCTTGCAACTCAGTTCAGTGACAGATGGTAATAATAATAAATTATTTTGTAATTACAGAGGAAATAATAATAATAATAATAATAATAATAATAATAATAATAATAATAATGCCTTAGAATTATAGATGCCTTCATGCTGCAAAGAGGATGGCTCATACCAAGCAGCAATTGGGTTAGCATCTCCACTGTCGTGCTGCTTCCCTTGCCCACAGAAGGCCCTTTGCATCCCCTCCCAGAGAGGAGGGCATTTGGCAGCTCCCATTGCTAACACTCCCTGATCCAAGGCTTCGCACAGCAGGACCTCTCCGGCCTCTTGGCTCCATCCCCCTCGGCAGTGCGGAGGAGGAGCCGCGGTGGGCTGGAGGTGTCCCTTCCAGGCAGGCGTGGCTGGCGCGGTGACAGGAGGAAGGTCCCTGCAGAGGGTGCTCCAGCCCCGGCTACCTTCCTCTGCTTGGCACAGCAGGTTTGCATGGAAACGTGCGGGTGGGAAGGAACACCAGGGGGACCCTGGCAGGCTGGGAATGTGTTAGCAAGAGATTTAACAGGAGGGCCAGTTGCCCAGCAGGCCTGTTTTCCAGAAGTTCAGTGCATGGCTCTCCATGGTTCAGTGTAAAGGGAAGTTTCTGATGCAGTCAAGTGAAACACAGCTGTTTTCAAGAGCCTCCAGCATGGGAAAGGATGCTGGGTTGGCTGTTAAAATGCTGTAGATCAGAGGAAGGTTTCTTCCCCAGGATGTGTTGTGGCTGCTGGCAGCACTTAAGTAAAGCCCAGAAGCACCGTGACCAAAACCACAACCACCTGATGCCCGTTTACACACTGCCTTGGAACCAGACAAGTCGAGCAGACTGAGGTCTATTTATTAAGAGCTGGCTATAGTAAAAATTCATTGCAATAATTGCAGTTTACAAATTAAAGTCCAAATCGACCATTGAGACAAAAACCTTCATGCATCTCTCTAGTTTGGTAGACAGTGTAAATAAATATGATATTTTGCCATGTTATCAAACAAATGGGAAGAAGTCAAAATTCTCTTAATTCTGCCAGTTTCTCTGGATCTGAGCTACTGCTCTGGCCAGTGATTGTGCAGAGGAGCACCCCCAGACACTCTCTGTTCTGCATCTGATTCCCCAGATTGCTGAGAGGCACTGAGCAGCTGAAGCCAAAAAGCAGCCTTTATTTTTACATTCTTTAAAAACTGACCATTGTAAAGAAATGGAAAACACCCTTGCTGCTTCACAGATTTTCTAGTTGTAAAGCTTATTAGTAATATTGATTATCCACTCAATTTCCTGCAAAACCCCTCAGGCCAGCCCCTGAAAACCTGAAAATGCTGACTGAAATGAAGCACCTCAACCAAAACGAAGGCAGGATCTCATACATACCAGGATCTTCCTTCCAAACTTATTACTAATTCTTCTATTTCTGTCTGTTTATTTGGAGATGAGTTTATTATATCTCACTGGCTTTCAGAAGCAGCAAGAACAAACAGCCATTACAGATGCCTTCTCTTAGGCTTCTTACTGCATTGGCAGGCACATGAAGGGGTGGCTTTGTTAAATTAAGGTATCACTCTAATAAGCAGCTGCAGCACATGGGCATGAGAGAAGAGAAGCAAAAGTTTCTGAGGGAGTCATATCCCAACGCATGTCCACAGGGTTATTTAAGGTACTTCACAGTAAAGCCCACAGAGGGCAGTAGGACAGTCTTCAAAAATGTTTTGTAAAGTGGAGCTGGACAAGGAAAACTGCAGAAGAAAATAAGAGCTGTTCAGCTCCTAGACTTTCTGGGACTGATTCTTCTTTTTTTCCCCAAGTGTCAGTTTTGCACACGATTAAACAGCACATTGCATTTCCTGGGAAACTCTGAGCAGACCCACAGGACCTGTCCCACTGTGAGCACAGGGACCTATCGGAAGTGCTGAGTGTTTTCCACCCTCGAAGTCAATGTGACATCTACACAAACAATGAAGGAATTGTGGTTTTCACACTTTCTTTGCAAATTACTTTGATAAGAGCCAAGTCTGCTAACTCATCCCATGCATATATTTAATGGTATTCCCTGGAGCAGGAAGTGGTGGTTGGACTGGGATGTTTCAAGTACTGGCTAACCGTGTGACTGACAACAGAGATAAGTGAATCTGAATGTTTAAATTCATTTGCTAGAGGGATTCAAGGGAAGAAATGGATCCAGATTCTTATAAACCATTCTCTTCTTCAAGATATCTAAATTTCTGTAGATATAGCTGCCATAATATGATTTCTGTAAGTTGTGACTGAACAAGTGTGTATGTTACAGATGAAATGGTGGCAAATTTCAGGGCAGGAGCAGATTGCACTTCTGCTAAACTAATAAGCACACCACTAGGGAGTGACAGGGCCTGCGTTTTCTTCTTCAGGGTGAAGTAACAGTGACTGATGCCACAGACAAGAAATGAAACCAAATACATCTATCAGGGCAAGTAAATTTAACTTTCCATATGACACTGACACTTGTCATCCTATATGCAGAGAAAGCTCTTGCAGTGCTTCATGTTCTCCACTAAGGCTTGCCAGGCACTCAAGGCCAAGGCAAGCAAAGGCACCTCAGCACCTACAGATTCACACATACATTTAAGTTCCTTGCAGGGCTCATTGAAATCTTCCTTTTCTAAATACAGGGATTTTGCATTGCCCTAGAGAAAGAAACCCTGAGAGGCTTCACCATGAAGGACATGGTGTGGCATCTGACAAAGTGACTTCTGTTGGCACTTTCTTCAGTCACTGATAGTGGAAGAGTACTGCAAGGAAGAGTCATGTTCAAGGGAGTAGAGGTAAAGAAGAGCTACTGGCTCTAGCTAGAAAATGGGCACTAGAAATTGCTTCCCTCTTGATATGTTGTTTATATTAGTCAGGCATACATTTTTGTCTGGTTTCTTTCTTTTTTGGCTATTGCTGCTTCTTGGACTTACTCTGCTCTGGCAGTTCTTTGCAAATGTTTTCGTCCTCTCTGCTGTCAGAAGTCAACGTGGGTCATTTCAGAACCCACAGACACTGAGCCAAAAACCCCTCAGTCCCCTTTGTGGCCTCCAAACTCAGACTCACTGATCACTAAGGTAAATACAGGAGATAAAATTCCTCAAGTAACAACACAACAAAATCAGGAATCAACCCATTTCTCTTCCTGTGTGTGGTTGGACTGTGCCCTTCAGTTGCCAGGATTTTTTTTTGTCTGCTTAGTTTTATATAAGGCATATTCAGGATCTGTCACATTTGCCTTAAAAGAGAAAAGCCAGACCCAAGGAAGAGCAGGCTAACTGCCCTTATCTGATGCTAAAGATAGACACTGAGACCTCCATGTTTGGTCTCATACAATAAACAGTTGGAATTCAATTTTTATATAAAACCATGGGTGAGAATTCTTCTGTATTTTAATTTATAATATTGAGGAGCTTATACTGTTTTTCCCTGAGTTAACTACATGAGCTGAAACTGGGATCTCATTTCCAGTAGCATAGCTAAGAGCCAAGCAGGATACTTCTAATGTCCCCCAAAAGGACCTGTTCATTCACACAGAGCCTCTTCTAGGGAGGGATGATGGTATCAGTGCAGTTTTTTGAGCCCACCCACTGCTACAGGTGTCCTTGGTTTTCACGGGGCTCTGCCAGTGCAACTCAGTCCTGCTGGAGCCCCACAGCTTTTCTGCTCTAGCCTCACTGCACTGACAGCAGATCATCATCCTCACCCTGGCCTTCTTTTCTGCTCTGCCAGGCCTGAGAATAACAAATGGTCGTAACACTTACTGGTAGCCTTGTGTCTGAGGCTGAGCCACAAAACTCGTAACTGCTTGCCTTGATCTGAGAGCTACAAAGACAGCATCGATGTATCCAGCTCAGCTGTGCTCAGCTTCTGCTTTCCTGAGCCAAATATAATCCCCAAAAAGGGATGGTACCCTCACATATTGTCATGCTTTCTTAGCAACGGCTACTAAATACTCTTCTATTCTTTTTTATCTTTATAAGCTTTTCTTTGCAGTTGGTTCATGAGAGATAGAGACCTTTCTATTCTCCTTCCCTCATTCTCCCCATCTTGTGCAAGAGCTTCAATGGTGTTGTCCTTAAAAAGTCAGCAATTTCTCCCAGGAACATTATTGTCCTTGTGTAATTACCAATACCTCAGGGAACAGCCTGAGATCCTGTGGGTCAACACTGGCCCAGTGTAATGGCAACTGCCTGAGCTGTACAACTCTTTGGGGTCTCATCCAGCTATGCTATCATTATCTGAACTTGATCTGGCCCAAAAATGAAGTCCCATTTTTAAATACTATTTTAAGGCAAACTTCCTGAGAGCAGGCTGAATGGGAAACCATCACTGTCCAGCTGCGGAAGAGAGTGAATGAGAGGGAGGTTTTTGAGCTGCCTGAAATAAATTTTTAAGTAAGGCTGGCAGTAATTTTACACTAATATTTAAATTAAAATTACCGCACTGGATTGATTGCTGTCTGGAAAGAAGAGATAACCAGAAGTCAGATTAGCACAAGGTTTTGATAGCTGTAAGTAGATATTTGCCAATGCTGTTAAGAGTTTATCTTCCCTTCAAAGTAGTGCATGGATGAAAAAAATTGGCCAGGAAAAGAAATGTGGAAGTGGCTGGGATGGAAGTCAATCTCCCAAGAGTGGAAATCCTTCTAATTTCTCACATGGATCCAGAACAAGAACTTAAAATCCCTTTAACGCCAGTGGCCCCCAGACACTAAAATTGAAGCTGGGGAGAAGATCCCCTTGTTCCAACAGTTGCACAACCTGTCATTAGTATTTGGAGACTAGAATAAGACAGAAACAGTCAACAGAAGTGCAGAGGTGGTGCCGTTACATTTGTTTCTAAACAGGCTGACAAACACCTCTTTTCTTACTGAGTGATTTCTCCTGCCCTTGGCACAGACTGGCAGGGACGCTGTCTGGTCTATTCCACAGTAAGATTACCAACAGCTCGAGACTGAAAAAGAAACTTTGCTCAAAGGCTTCTCTGGTTTGCACACTTATCCTATCTGGGTTCTCTGTTGTTCTCTCGTTATTTACATCTCTACCTGTGGCAGCACTACCATGTCAATTCCTAGAAGATGCAAAGTTTTTGAAATCTCACTTAAACGACTCCCAAACTCTCCATAGCAACTTATTGAGTGCTTTTTTCTACATTTGGAATGAGAAGGGCTTTCTAAAGGCCAACCCTTATCTCTCCTGCTACAAGGGAAGTTGTAAGGGAGAGTTCTTATCCTGTCTAGCACTGACTCAGAAAATTGCTTTTCTTCTTTATTTCACAACAAGCTGAAAGGTTAGTGTACAAATTGAAAAAATGTAGAGAACATCTTCTCTAGACATCTGATTGGTTTTGGTTTTCTTGTCTCAATTCTCTTAAACTAATCTATGGCTTTTGTGAAATCTGCAATCCTAAGGCATAACACTCAATCCAAAAACTCACCAGTGCTAAGCAGAGAAAGGAGACTGTTTCAGAGACTATATTCATGTCTGTTTTCTCCAGGATAAGGATGGTCTCTTAACAGTAGCAAAGCATTTGAAACATTCATTTTGTGATCCCTTAAAACCACTAAAACCTTCTTGCTGTCCTGCAAGCTGTCACCTACCTTGTATATGTGCAGTGGATTATTCATTCCTATTTTGTACCTCTCCATATTGAATATTATTTCATTTGGTCTTCCAGCACCTGAAGACCCCTTTGAATTCTGACCCTATTCTCCCATGTGCTTGCATGCCTGTCAGCATGACACTACCCTCACATTTGATAAGCATTATCTCTGTTGCACCTATGAAGCCATTAATGACAAGAGTCCCCTCATTGCTCCCTCCCATTTGATGCAAAGCTCCAAAGAATGTTCAGTGAATAAGCTTTTTCATGGGACAGTGACTCAAATTCCTGGAGTTTCACATGGGATCTGAGTCTGATCATAACTGCCCTATGAATATCATGTGAAGGAACATGGAAAACCTTAGCCGAGTCAGAATATCAGACATCTCCTTTCTCTCCCGTGGTTGGTTCCTCTGTCAGAAAACAGAAGGTAGGTGGCTCTGATAGGATTTCTTCTTGACAGGCCTGTGTGCCTGTGACTTACCACTTTGTTATCTTCTATAGGCTTATGCACAGCTCATTTGTCCCACTTTTCCCAGAAATTGCAACTGGGGTGACTGCTACCTAGTTTGTTTCGCTTCCTTTTCTCCTTTCTTCAAAGCTATCACTACATGCACTCTTTTCTTATCATACCTTTCCCATGATAGCTCAGAAATATTTCCTAATATTTCTCAGCCAGCTCCCTTAATACTGGACTTCATCAAGGGTGCATGAAGACATGTATCTAAGCAGCGCCTGAACAATCCTAGGATTGTGAGTGCTACTACACAAAGCCAGATCCAATCTTGCAGAGGCCCATTCCCTCTGGCACTGATCATGAGCCAACCCAGTCCTCAAAGCACAACAGTGCGTGTGTGCAATGTCGAGCCTGACCTCATTATCTCTGCCAGACCCCACTGTTTCTTCTCACTAGTGTGCATTACAGGGGTGCAGACCCATCCAGAAGACTGCCACAAAACTATTTAGATCTTCTGGTCCTGAGTTTGGTTTGGTTCAACATGCAATTTCTCCATCCCAATACCTAGTGTATTCTCCCCTACCAGCCAAACAATGGTGAGTTGACTAACACTCATCCCACTACACTGGTCCAGTTCCAAAAGAGTTGGCAGATGGAAATAATTACTCTTAAAAATACAACTGGTGGTCACCCCAATCTTGTTTTCTACTATAGAATAGGCAAATGCCTTTTGTGTTGATGACTGCAACATTACAACACAGTCATACAGCTTGTTTCCACTTTACATTTAAGACAGAGAGGCACAGGGCAATTCAGTGACTTGGTACAGGTCAAAAGAAGTACCAACCAAAGATTCTCCTTGTGGAGAAGTACCAACCAAATATGCTGGATGTCTTCTCAGAGTTCAGTGCCCCATGAGAACAACAGTTTCATTTATCCAGAACTAGAATGCCCCAGAAATTAACTACACCAATTGTCTAAAGCAAAAAAAAAAAAAAAAAAAAAATTCCCCATACCTTACAGCTGAAGCAAAACACAAGTGTAGTGAGATAGTAATAGATTGCTCTTACCTGTAGATTTTACTGGCAAAAGAAATGAACTGACAGTCAGTCAGATTTTGCCTTATGATCCCGGGTACAGCTGCAGTTATAACTCTGGAAAAAGGCTGAGGAAATTCTCTCTTTGGTGTTTATTTACTTTGTCAGGTACGTTCATCAGATTGCATCAAGGAGCTACCAGAAAAGCATGTGTGAGAATCACACCCCCCCTTGCAAGGTTTTCCCAATCAGAGGCCATGTCCTTGTGCCCTTGGTTTGAGTCACGTGGCTTCCTTGCAGTATTTAAAGAGCAGAATGTGTGCTAGTTATCAATCACCAGGTGTATGCCTTCTGGGGTGGAAGGGAACATTCAGAATTCACAGCTATTGCTAGAAACTTTTGAAAATCTGATTCTTTGAAGGATGACAGGTGTTTTATTACATTAAGGAAAAGAAAAGTTTGTTTTGCAGTTTCTGGCAAACCTTTTCTTTGAAAACTCAGTCTTAGTTTGAACTGTGCTGTGTTCAAATCATTTTAATTGTATGATGTTTACTAAGATGTTTTTAAACAATGATTCATTCTAGGGAACTTCATAAATGGTTCTAGAAACACGTAAAAAAATTACTTCTAGGTCTACAAATGACAGGCTGTTCATCTACTCACTGGTTGAGACGTCAATAACAATCAGATGTTGGTGCCTTGAAGAATGCCAGTGCTTACTGTTTTTCAACCTCTAACTTCAGAATCGCGAAGAGGGTTTCTGCAGAGATCATCTCCTAACCCAAGACTGTCACAGCAAATCCCCACCCCAGAGCCTGCGGGAATACTCGAGACCCTTCTTTCCAAAGCTAATAAAGCTCTGGGAAGCTGAGGCCCAGCACCCTTTGCAGGTGTGTGTCTCAAGTCTACTGAAAGCCAGTCTCTGCTGCTGACATGTTGAGGTCACTTTCCAAATGTGATACACTGTGGGAGCAAAAGAATTTCCTCTGATTTAGTGAGCTGTTTCTTAAAATAGTAGGTAAGTGCAGTGGCAGTGGACTGAGTCAGGGTACTCATACCCGGAGTGCAGCCAAAAAGGGCATGTCATGTTCAGTCAACAAAGGAAGCTTTCCCCATGCAACTTGCCACCATTGCACAGCTTAAAACTGGTGGGTGACTGCAAGAGATGAAAGAGATTTTTTCAGTTTCTATTTAAGCCTTCAATGCATCTGGCAGGACTTCAGAAAAGGAACTGCTTTTGTGCCATGGGAGTTGTGCAGTGGAAACTGAGCAGGGGCCAGTTCCACCCAAATCTCCCCTCCAGACTACTGGAACATGTCCAGGAGCATCACCACCCTCGCTGACAGACGGAAGGAAATAGAGTTCACCAGTATTAAAGATGTGAGCTGCTTGGGTTGAATTTGAGTCAGATGTCTATAACCGAGACTGTAAAATCAAGAACAGGTGGGAGAGAGGGAACATGATCTCACCTGCAGTACTGTCAAAGACTTACAAAGAAGTCTTCACATCATTTTCCCAATTTCTCAGCCTTTCAGTCTGTCCTGTTATCTGACTGTACGCTCCTTGAGTATCCTCACCCTAAAGAGATTTTGTTTTAACTGAACCCAAATTTGAGGCTACCCCAAAGTTATCTTACTGATCACATTTAGTTCACTGTGCCTTCACCCCTTCTCCCCTGCAGTTTTGGCTCCACTGCAACTGAATAGGGTAATTATGAAGGAAGACACACATAAACTTTCAGTTTGAAATGTGTGCATTATTGCCATCTTTCTTCTCTCTGCTTTCCTGTTTTTCAGTTTGAGTGAAGCTGCTTTCATTCAGAAGTGACCAAAATTACAGAAATATTTATGAAGGAAATTAGTTACGTTTCGAGTGAGTTATTTAGGAATGATGAATACCTCACAGAAAAACCATTAATTCTGTTGTTGGCCCAGAGGTCATGACTCAAGCAGGCTGTTTGTCCCACAAGGGAACTTGCCTTTTTCCAATTAGAAGCAAGAAAGATTTTGGCAAGCAAAGGCAGCATACACTGAAATGTGTTCTGCCTGTACCTGGGCTGCTTCAGTCTGGTGGGATTTCATTCATTCTATCTCCATGAAACTCCTTAACCTTCACTAAATACAAATATACAAAACGAGAGAAATCAGAGTATAGTTATGTTCAGAAAGACATCACAAATTTCAAAACCAGCTCCCCTTATTATCATACTTTGAACTTCTTAGTCTGCAAACAGAAGGATACTTCTCTCAGAAAGTACCAGAGTCTTTTTAAGCTATTATTAATCTGCATTAATAGTAGCAGCTAGTTTTAAACCACTCCACATTTCATCTGCATTACTAACCTTTGAGGCAGGGACTTGGCTAAATGGCAGTGGTCACTTGGTACCCCAGAGGCACTGTTGTCTATCGCTTACATATCTCCAGGAGTGGAAGGCATAGGAGTAGAAGACCTCCTGTGCACAAGCAGGAGTCACCTTAGCGGTGTTGTTTCACCAGGCACTCTCTTGTGCTCCAAACCACTGGGGGAAGAGCAAGATTATTGCTGTCTCACTTCCAAATCCAGGTGCAAGCCACATGCCTGTCCCACGTGGAGAATATGCCAGATGCTCACAAGTGATGCTGGGGAAAAGGCACAGCTGATCCATTGATTAAGTGGTCAAGGTCTGGCCTCCAGTCTAAAACCAATCATAGTTATTTACAGAACAATTTGCAAGAAGGGAGGAAGAAAAGAACTTTATTTACAGCTTTCATAGATTTTTTGTCCTCCATCAGGTGCTCAGCTAAAAGAAAAATATGTATATTAATAGACACAAAAATGTGTAATTTCTTTATGTCTGTGTATCCCTATTACAATAAATATAATTAGAAATTAAACCAGCATCTATTTTCCATCAAAATATTGAGTTAGAAAACATTCAAAAATTATTTAAATATTATTAAACAAACACCGATCTCCATAAAGCTGGGGCATTAAAGAAAGCAAAAGCAACCACAAGATTGATAGAAAAATCCAGACTTTGGTACTGCAGTGCTAGTTCACTTCTCCCATTTGCAGTCAGTCAAGCCTTTGCCTAAGCTCTTCCCTCTCTCTCTTTCTTTCCTCCCTTTTATCCACTGGCAATATTTATTTGCATGTGACCAGGCTTCAGATGTTTCCCATAAACTGAGGAGCTGAGAGTACATTGCTGTGCCTGGGCTGGTGCAAAGGTACTGCACGTCTGTGTAACCTGCAGCCCAGCTTCAACACCAGATTGTAGCCCGGAAACAAACCCCATGGCAGCACTCGGTGGTGCTGAGCCTATCTTGAGATATCCAACAGAGGCTGGAGGTGGGTGTGCAGTGCTTGTATTCCCTCTCTCAAAAACTGCAAGGCCTTGTGCCTTGGCAACAGGCAACAGATTCAACACAGTGTTGCTCTTACTCGATTGAAGAAGCTCTAAAAACCTTTACTATGGGTAAGGAGGCAACTGGAAGATGCAGCATACCCCAGTCACTACCAGACAGAGCAAACACAGACAGGCAGCTGGTCTTTGTCTCTCTCACTCATCTGGACATGAAGGATCCTCCATTTTGAGTTACTCCAGCATCACTGGGGATAAATTGGACCTCCTTCTCAAGGGAAGGGAAGGGAAGGGGGAAGAGAAGAGAAGAGAAGAGCAGAGAAGAGAAGAGAAGAGCAGAGAAGAGAAGAGAAGAGCAGAGAAGAGAAGAGAAGAGCAGAGAAGAGAAGAGAAGAGCAGAGAAGAGAAGAGAAGAGCAGAGAAGAGAAGAGAAGAGCAGAGAAGAGAAGAGAAGAGCAGAGAAGAGAAGAGAAGAGCAGAGAAGAGAAGAGAAGAGCAGAGAAGAGAAGAGAAGAGCAGAGAAGAGAAGAGAAGAGCAGAGAAGAGAAGAGAAGAGCAGAGAAGAGAAGAGAAGAGCAGAGAAGAGAAGAGAAGAGCAGAGAAGAGAAGAGAAGAGCAGAGAAGAGAAGAGAAGAGCAGAGAAGAGAAGAGAAGAGCAGAGAAGAGAAGAGAAGAGCAGAGAAGAGAAGAGAAGAGCAGAGAAGAGAAGAGAAGAGAAATTTGCTTTCCATTTCTTCTGTGGCCTTCACATCCAGGCCATGTGTCAGTAGAGGAAAAAAAGCTGCTTTCATGGACATGTCCAATCTGAAGGCTTGACTCATACAGGCACTAAAGTCCAAAGAAGATACTCCAAACCTCTGGTACTTTTTTCAGACTTTGTACTCTGGTTCACACTCTCTGTCAAAATTAGCTGGAACAGTATAAGCGAAGCAGACAGTCCCATCTCTGTTCTTTACTTTTCTGCTGAAGTTCACCACTCCTATGGGTGTTGGTAACCTTTGGCAAACTTCTGCACCAACTTCTATGAGAAGTTTAGAAATTTCAGAGACCTTTGCCAACAAAGTCAATGGTGCCAGGTTCAGCACCCATAGCAGTAGGTGATGTTTGTCTCAGCAAAGATGAGCAGTACAGTGCCTGTGCTCCAAACAAAGCATGCTCATCCATAATTCCTCTCCATGTTCATGGAAAGTACTGAAAGATTAAAAGAGGAATGAGAGGAAACAGCATAAAGATCCGGATGTTCAGTGAAAGAAGCTGATCTGTGCTAGGAGGGGTTTGGGATCCTACAGAATTAAGTCACTAGCACACTGATATTTCAGTGGTCTGGAGTTAGAAGTGAGTTGAGTATGATGGTGCTTTACCTCTGATATCAGACTTAAGGGAGATGCTATATTGATTACAATGATTCATAGTTTAAGTATAAACCTTTCCTAATCTGATTCAAGACTTTTCACAGAAATTGTGTGACATTTCTTTTTCTGCACATACTAAATTATTTCATTTTATTCTGAGGGATATTTAGAGCTTTTTCGTGACACAGATTTGTTGCTTTCTCCTAAATATTTAGCTGTGCAAGCTTATGCTGTTCAGGTCTGGAATGTCTAAAGATGGAAGAGGGAAATGAGACTGCCTGGAGCTGAGCCCAGCTTTTCTCCGGCAAATGTGCATCAATAAAACAAAACATTTACACACGTAAATAAGAGATAATGGGGAAAGAGGAGGTGGGAACCCAAATATCTGTCCCATTGTGTCCAGCTTTAACTCAAACACAAACATTAAGAGATGGGAGGAAGGGGGCAGAGGAAGAGGATAACATGATAGATAGAAATGAATGTGAAAAAGCTATATTCCAGCACAATCTAAAACTTTCCAGGGAGACAAATGGGGATAAGCAGGTAACACTGTGTGGCCTTTTATAGGAAGTCTTCCATCTGTAGGAATTCTCTTAATTTCTCCGTGACCATGTCTCACTGCTCCTTTTCCCCACCATTGTCTGATTCTGGATTCACAGGTCCTGTCTACAGTTAAACACAGCAAATATTTTGAGCACAAGTCACTTGGCATCTCAGAGAGTTTTGGAAAAGAAACCTGAGAGAGACCTACCAAGGGAACCTCCAGAGCTAATAATTTATTTTAATAATAAAATTATCGCTTTTAAACTAGCGTGTTTAACGTAAGTGGAAAAGGATGCAATCTTTCATCTACAGATCAGAAGGCAATGAACTCTATCTCCCCCTCAAACTTCCCTTTCTGATGTGATCAATGAGACAGAGGCTGTGGTGGTTTCTGTCTGGAACAGAACTGCCCCAGGGAACATGATTGAGACATGCCACTAAACAACACCAGGTGAGAGCTTGATTGCTATGACCTCAAGAAAGAGTCAAGAAGGTGACAGAAGCAAAAAGATCATCTTTCATTCCAGGGCTGTCTTAAGATAACAAGGTTTTCGTGGACTTTGAGTCAATGTGTTGTGTTCCTTCAGGGAATTTCAGCTTTAACTTACTTTCCATGAAACCAAAACGTCATTGTAGTCATATTCTTTCTAGAAAGCAGGAATGTCTCTGAGTTACTCTCAGAGAGGCATAAACAGGTTTCCTTAAAACTAGGTGATATTGGGATACAAATGCTCATCCAGATAATTTCAAAATACCCATTTCAGCAAAAATGCAGCAAGTGGAAATCTGGCATAAGCAGTCATTTTTGGCATAGAAGTATCTGAACTAGGAAGCACATCATTTACCCCTGACAAGGGGAAGCCTCCTGCCTGACTTCTCTGAAGCAGCTGAATTTCTGGGGCCACAGCCTCACTTTTTCAGTAGACAGCCTCACATTCCAAGTCAATCAGAGAGGCCACCTCTGTTCACTGCTGAATTTGAATTTAAAAAAGGCTTGTTCTATTCATCGTTGTTCAATGACTCTGGAATTTTAAAGAATAGAACAAATTGCAGTGGCCAAATTTCTGCATTCAAAACAAACTAGCACCAAGAAGGGGATAATTAGTCAGATGAATTAGTCTGTGGAGAGGGAGTCAATCTGGGAAGCTGTGCTTAAGAGAGCAATCACAGAGCTCTAGAGATGGGCTCATGGGTGGGTTTTCCAGGGACTGGGGAAATTACTGAGGCAGCCAGACCAGTGACAGCTGCTGTAACAAAAGCACAGACTGGATGCCAGGCCCTGTGAGCTCAGGAGAAAATACAAATGAGGATCCGACGCTGAACGCGAGAGGTGCTGACGTCAACAGCGTTTCACCAGGAATGCTCTTGGCCCCTGCGCAAACCTAGCTCCACCAGAACTCCCCCTGCAAATTCCCTGTGACTCCCAGCTGTTAAAAACGAAGTCCAGTCACCTGCTAAATTTAAAGGTTTTTAATAAAGAAGAACAATAAGGGACAAAAGATAGAGTAAAAGGATTACAGCATCCAGGTGATGCTGGGTACCCTTGGCACAGAGCCAAGAGCACAACTGCCTTAGTGAGACACTCTCTTTATATACATTTCTATTGCATCAGCCTGTTACATAGTCATAAGCAAATATGTATATTCATACTCTTTCCTGAAAAACATATGGCCTTTAAGATATGAGAGGAATTTTTCTGTATGTTGATTCTTAGAAGATTTGTAGGTAGAGATGTCCGGTAACAGGAATCTGTTACATCGTGCTTATCTGAGATTGTCACTTTTGTGTTTATTTGAGATTGTCCTAGGGCTGGAGTTATGACTTCTGTGTTTCCTGGGGTCTGGAGTTATCTTCTCTGTGTTTATCGGAGATTGTCCTTGGGGCTGTTAGAGTTATTGCTTCCTAAAAGCTGAAGTAATCACATCTGTGCTTATCTAGTTAAGCTTATAGTTTGTTAATAGCATTTCAACATATCTTTGGTTAGCTATTTTTCAACTATTTTCTAGGGTAAAACAAAAGAAAAAGCATTTAATAATGATTACATTTCTACAACGTAAGGGTTAATACCATACACATAACATTCATTATTTGCGAAAAGTCAACACAATAATATGTATTTATAACACAGCCAAACCCTCTGCCCTTTGAAGCCACTGGACCCCTTCGGTGTTTGTCTGTTGAGAACACAAGGGGTTGAAAGCCTGTTTTCCACTTTGCATCCCACTGCACAGCGTACGGCGTCTGCAGCAATTAAACCCAACTGGCTGAGGCTGCAATGATCCCAGCTGGGGAGTGAAACCCAGCCTGGAACCAGGCAACCCACTCCTGGTTCAAGGTTTTGCGGCAAGCTGTAGTGAAGGCCAGGTCTGCTCAAGTTCACAAATGCTTTGTCAAACCGGGTTATGCTTTGATCACATCTGACTGTTTTGAGAGGAAAAAATGTGCAGCGTGGAGAGATCCAGAGCCTTTTTTTTTTTTTTTTTCCCTTCTCAGAAAAACCCGCTCTGTGTGTGAGAGCTCAGTAAATATCCAGGCAGCTCAGGGCAGCCACAGTTGCTGGGAATTTCACTCTCATTTCCATGGGTGGGCTGGGTTGCGAGCCAGGCTCTGAACTGGAATTTCAGGCCACAATTTGGACAGGCACGTGAAAATTTTGATCTCAATAAGAATGAGCAAGCAGAACTTGCCTAAAGCCCCTTTCCAGATACAACTGCATTGGAGGGATAACAAAGCCCTATATGAGAGTTTGAACTTGGCAAGTTCAGTCCCATATCTGAGATCTGCCTGGTCTGGGATGCTCTCTCTGGAAGGACAACCTTTCCTCTAAGACTTTTAGCTTTCTGTATCCTGGTAAATATTGTAGAAGGTGATGCATCATGCGCAGTCTCACACCTCTGTGTCAGATCCTTACAGACAGCACACACTGAGAAGAACAGATATTTTTCAAGCCTACAGCAGTAACAAACACCTGAGCATTTTGGATTTTCAGAGGTCTGAGCCAGCAGAGGTTCTAGCAAGCGGGAGCAGCTCTGTGCCTGTTCCGTGTAGCACATCACACCAGGTCACAAGGGACGTTTTCTCTGCAGACACTCCAGGTTTCAACAGGTCCATTGCACGCAGGGCCCCGCGGAGCATATGACAGTACAAACAGGGAGCAGACGGAGCCTCAGTAGCCCATGAGACGTTTCCAGCTGTGAGACTACACGCAGCCAAAGAGGAAGCCACGAGAGCTACTGTCCCCAGGGGACCTGCCAGACCCCCAGGCATCACTTGCAAATCTGGGGAGAGCTCAGCCAGCTCTGATCACCCTCCTCATCACCCCTCTTTTACTTTTTGCTAAACCGGGTGGGAAAAGTTTTCCCTTCCTACTCTATTCTTCATAAACCAGCCTGTCTTCTGGTCAACTTCGACTCTCCTTCGCTTCTCCTTTGGTTTGGATTTCACCTATGTGTTTGTCATGGTTTAGGAATGCTACTCCCCAACTCAGTGCCCCCACTGAGACTGTCTCAAATCACATGCCACTCTCTTGTTCCCCTTCCCCTCCCTCTTCCCACTCTGGCGGGATGGAGTTGAGAATTGGGACACAAACGATGAAGATCATGGGTTGAGATAAGAACGATTTACTGGAAACAGCAATGACATAAGAAAAAAACAGTAACAGCAACAATGTTAATTACAAAAGTATACAAAAGAGAGGGTGATTCACTCGCAAAAACGCTCACCACAGACCCCAAGACAATGAAAAATGGTGGCCAGCTACCCTCCCTCTTCCCCCGCCCACCACATTTTTTCAACCAGAAGCCGCGCCCTTCTTTACTAACCCAGAGAGTCCCTTTCCTCCACCCTCAACAACCATGTGAGGTGGTATAGATTAACATCTGTGTCGTGGACAAAACTAGTACAGAGATGCCACTGCCTCACAGAAAATATCAATGAGTGCATGCGCTTTCCTGGGATGGTGTGCAAGGGCAATTCTTATTCATTATCCATGCACCTCAGTTTGAAAACCAGCACTCATTCCATCTGAAACACAGCCTTTGCACTCAACAATTTCTACTGCAAACAACAATCTGGGATAACAGTACAGGTTACATAGGCTGCCAGAGAGAATATTCTCACAGGTTATGCAGCTTGGTAAAGCTAGCATTTGCAAAAGGAAAAGCTACATGCCTTCTAAGTCCACTAGTCTCAAGGGATTCATCCTTACTCCCAAAGGATTAGCTATTATAAGGATTAAAAGCTACAGAAATAAAACATAAGGAAAGTGAAGGGGAAAATAAGGTGGGGCAGGCATATTTTTGACTTTCTCTATTATCTAATCATTTTGAGAGTTAGAACATTGAAGTTTCTGGTAATCATTTGTTAGTTTTTTATTATTGTATGCTTTCTCAAAATATCTGAATATACGCTACCATTTTCACCCACACTTTCAAGGGTTACAGAAATAGAAGGGTCTACATACAGAGTGATATCACAGCCAGCATGGAAAAAATCTCTGCAGCGTGGGAAGATTGAACTGAATTTTAAAAAAAGTTACTAACTGAAGAAAAAGGAGCTGAACTTCTTTTGCCATGAGAAAAGGAACAGAGAAAACAGGATAAAGGAAGGAAAGAAAGTAGGACAGAGCTCACTGGGGAACACAGTAACCAACCTGACTCACCAGTACTCTGGCACAAGTGCAGTGGGGGTCCACGACCTGATTTGGTATCCCCGGGGGTCTCTTGCCCTAGATCTGGCAGGGTCAAAGCCTTCCTCAGCTAAACCTGAAAAAGTCAAGTCTGTGGTAGTGGGGGGAAGCTATTCTGCAAAAGTTTTTTTGACAGAATCTGAGAAAATATATCCTGCCCTGAAGGACAGAAGGGACAATCCTTCTGGATAAGATCTGTGGGTGACATTCTCTGGGATACTTTCACTTAGTTGTGTGTAGCACATTGCTAGTAAGACATTATCAAAGTGCAGGTTCAGAGAGGAGAAACAAACTCTAGCCAGACTCTCAGAACTGAGCTGTATCTGCCATTTGGCTGAGAGACAAAACAGATATGCTTGTAAGTCTGCAAATATGGCAAAAACAAGCAGAAGATTTTTTTATGCATGTGAAAAGGACTTAACCAGAAAAAAAAGAAAGATGTGAGTAGGGAAAAGGTAATGTAATACAGTAGGTCTGAAAGCTTCAGTACTAGAGTATTTTTCAAGTCAGACTGGACAAGATACTAAGAAATCCTGCAGAAGGACTGGGTTTGTTTTAGCAGAAAGGATGGGAGGGAAAATGAATGATCTGTGATGCTGGGAAATCAGAATAAATTAGGTTGAAAAAGAGCTCTGAGATCATTGAGTCCAACCTTTGACCGACCATAACCCTCTCACCCAGGTCAGATTATGGCACTAAGTGCTATGTCCAGTCTTCGCTTGAACACCTCCAGGGACAGTGACCGCACCACCTCTTGGGCAGCCTATTCCAATGTTTAACAACCCTTTCTTTAAAGAAATTCCTCCTGATGTCCAATCTGAACCTTCCCTGGAGCAGCTTGAAACTGTGTCCTCTTGTCTGGTTGCTAGTTGCACCCAAAGCCTTTCCCTCATTCACTGGGCAGGTCACCTGATGATAAAAGTCAATCAGGTTGGTCAAGCAGGACTGCCTTTGTTGAACCCATGCTGGATGGGCCTGATCCCTTGGTTGTCCTCTGTGTGCTGCATGATCACGCTCAAAATGATCTGTTCCATAACCTGCTCATGCACCAAGGTGAGGCTGACAGCCCTGTAGTTCCCTGGATCTTCCTTCTGGCCCATCTTGTGGATCAGCATCATACTGACCAACCTCCAGGCACCTGGGCCCTCCCCAGTTAGCCAGGGCTGTTAACAAATGATGGAAAGTGGCTTAGTGGGCTCTTCTGCTGCTCCCTCAGTATCCTCGGATGAATCACATCCAGTCCCACAGACTTGTGAGCATCTAAGTGGCTCAGCAGGTCACTAACTACCTCCTGGATTGCAGGAGGTCTGTTCTCCCTGTCACTGTCTACCAGCTCAGGGAGCTAGTTGCCCTGAAGATAACTGCTCTTAAAGACTGAGGCAAAGATGGTATTAAGTACTTCAGCCTTTTCCCCATCCTTGGTGACACTGTTTCCTCCTGCATCCAGTGAAGAATGTAGATTATCCTTGGCCCTCCTTTTGTGGTTAATGTACTTATAAAAACACTTTTTATTATCATTTTTTACAGCAGTGATCAGATGGAGTTCTAGCTGAGCTTTTGCCTTTCTAATTTTCTTTCTACATGACCTAATGGCATCCTTGTACTCTTCCTGAGAAATCAAAGTGATCCATTTTTTTGATGTGTGGGGAAAGAGTGTCAGGTCCTTGGGTACTTTCAAAGACCTAAATGCTTTTTCTGGAGTACTCAGCTCTGATTGTCTGGGAAAGTTATTCCATTTCCTGAGTGAGGATTTCTTGGAAAAGAAAATACGAAGAACAGCACTGCATCTAACTACCTGCTCTCCAAAATCTTCACATTTCCACAAGAGACATGGCATATCTTAGCTGCCCACTGAATGCCACCTCTCCATCCTATTCCATGCCAGCCTATCAGCCTGGAGTTCACAGAAGTTACTAAATCACTCAAATGCTTAAGTAACACAAAGAACATGCAACAGAGGAAAGGTTACCTGAAGCCAGCTTTCATCACCAGCTCTGTTTACCTGTCCAGCATTTCTTCCTGTACTTCACGCCCCTAACTGAAGCTTAACCTGAAACAACCTGTGTGTTTTTTAAAAATCTTCCACCCAAGTGAACAAGAAATCTTGCTGATTTCAGCATGAAGGAAGAAACCACTTAATGTAAGCAATAATAATGGAATCAGACCCTAAAAGTTTAGATTAAGCTACGGAAAATTGCACCAGTGACTCATTCTGCCTGGTGACTCCTCATTTAGGATGCTGAGAAATACAGCTCTGCTTGGAGATGATCTTTGTATGTGAGGGTACAAAGAGGAAGGAGAAAGGATGTACAACATCATCTTGCAGACGAGAAGAGAGAAAACCTGCAACACATGTTGGTGCAATGGGACAGTGAAGTGCAGCAGACCTGACTTCTTCCCAGGGTCTGTCCAGATTTCAGTCTCTGTGAAATCATAGAACCACAACAGATCAATAACATCACAGAAGCAGCTGTTGTGTATCTGAATAGCTGAGCAGTGCAGCCCATCTACTCAGAGTTTAGCACCTTGGTGTGCCCCGGCAGCACAGCATCAGGTGGAACAGCAGAGCTGGACAGGCAAGTGGTTATAGCACAGGGCCTACGGCAGAGTGCTTTAAATCACATAGAAAGAGAGGATTCATCAAAATAATTCTTAAAAAATAACAAAAGGTGGGGAAAGACCTGGACAGACCTTCCAAGCCCAAGAAACAAACAAACATAACCCAAGCCTTTGCAGTGTGCCTCAGGGCAGGGCTGCATGCCGTGGTTTCCCAGCAGCAGGGTCCTGTGCTGGTCCGTGCCTCACAGCAGCAGTCAGGAAGAGCATTTCTCAGCTGAAGACAGGCAGGCAGCGTGGCAGGTCACCCAGCCCTGCCAGGATAGTGGGGACAGAGAGATGTGGTGGCAGTCGCTCCACAGAGCAGGGAGGGAACACCCAAGCACCATAGAGCACTGCAGTAGGGTGGGAGTTGGGAAAAGCAGAGCATTTTACCAGCTTCCACAAGAAGGGAATAAAACTGACAAAATGAGAGCCTTAATTGCAGAGTAGAGACTTATCATCCCCTCTGCTCTGCACCCCTGTGGGGATGTGCCACACAGATGTCTCTGACTGGGGTGGTTGCCAGCAGGGTTTTGCAGAGGCTTTGTCTCTAGGCTGTGCACTGGCAAAGAAATTATGGCTTTTATGAGCTCTCTAACTGCAATTGCAGCTCCAGCTTTATGTTCCTGCTTTGCTGGAAGACAGTTCGTTCCTCCTCTCCCTCATCTAGCCCTTCTGAGGAGCATAGGGGTGTTATCATGGCCCAAATGACAGATGGGGAGAGAAAAGACTGATGAGTAGAAGCACAGATTTGACATTGGAGGCTGAGGTGAAGGTATCCCCATAACACAGACAAGCATCATGCCTGCAGGCAGATTTGCTGGGAAACAAGAGAGCCAGAGGCAGCAGCTGCAGGGGAGGAATATAACTGAGCCCACAGCATCACCTTGTCCTTCCTTGGACACCTTCTGTGGTGCCGGGAGGAAGGTCCCTGTCATGACATCAGGAACTTCTGTCCTCCCTCCTGTTCAGCAAGACAGACAACTCGAAAGAAGGAGCACTTCAGTGGCCCCAGGGCATGTGAAGTGAGCAGTTCAGCTGTCAGTGGGTAGAGAGAGAGGTGCCCAAGGACAGATGGTGTTGTGAAATCCATCCGTTGGTCAGAGGACGGCCCTGAACCTCAGAACCTCTGAACTGCTCGTATCTCTTCCTGCAGGGCTAGTTTTTCACTGGGAAGCAAACAGGCAGGTGTGACTCACTCAAACATGAGCTCGGCCTGGGGGTCAGAGGGTGCCCCTTTATCACTGTCCCCAGTGCTCCCAGCCTGAGCACATTTTGCAAGGTAAGGGCAGATAGTGCTGCCACTTTTGCCACATCTCCTTTAGCTGAGAGGAGGTGAGGCACGAGTTAATTAATTCTGTTCTCTCATGGAACAGGGAAAAAAAAAAAGGAAGTGTTGTTGTCGGTCCCCTTGAGAATTACTTATTTTGGAATATCTGGCAAATTGGAAACATTTGGCTTCAGATTAAGTGAAATGTTTTATTAGGTGGAAATCAAGTAATTTCCCTTGGGAAGCATTTTCTACAAAAGCCAAAGAAATCAGACAGAATGGCTGGATTCCCGAAAGAACGGAAACTGTTCCTGGGCTACGGAGATAGGTGGTACCACTTGGGCTGAGCTAAGCACCTGGCCATGGAACCCACTTTGACCTTAGGAGTTATTGGAAATGAAGAGGAGCAGCTCCAGCAGAGACAGAGGGCAGAGTAGCCCCGGCACTGGTTGTTCATTGTGTAGGAGAGAATCCCAAGTTCATGTCCTTCTATTTGCCCTAACTACCCTTCCTCTTAGAGGATCCTGGTCAACAAGCCATCAGATATGCTCCCTGTGTATTTCAGGCTTCTCTTCTGAAGCCATCCCCCATTTCTACAACAAAACCTAATGTAGACCCCCAGTGACTGAGGAACCTGGGCAATCAGCCTTTGCCAAAGGAGGCTTGGATGTGGGTCTCTCACACCAAAGGATCTTCTGCCCCAGGTGGGTGGACTGAGAAACCCAACAGTAACTGCTCACCAGTTCTGCATGGGAATCCAGTCTGAAAAACATGAAACATCCTGTTACAGAAACATCCAAAAAATGGATCAGTCTACATTCAACCATAGATAGACAAAACAATCTGCTTGTTTTTACATAAACTAATCAATCATTTTGAGCAATCGAGTACTGCAGTCTTTGGCAAAATTAAAACAAAATCTGGTAAGGTGGAGCAAAAAAATGTAATATGCACATATTTCTGGATTTCATTTTTCTCATATCTTTGCATTAATTATTCTTTCCTTTGGTCAGTGATGAAGATGGATACACTTTTTTTACCCCATGCAGCTTTGACAGTAACATTTAAATAGGCAAACCAATTGTGTGGCAGAACCCGAAATTGTGTCGTACCAGGCAGACGTGCAATGCTCCAAGAGACATGAGCAAAGCCTCCTACGTTCCACTCGTATGTGGGATCAACAAGGTTATTTGGGATCCATGAGGGTGCTGTAAATACTAGAAGGAAGGACAACCAGATTTTGCAAAAACAGCATCAAGGTCCTTTTGTGTCAGCAGTCAGCACCTCAGAAAATTACCTCATGACAATGTTTTCAGGGACAGAAAAGTTCTGCACAGATTTCTAGCTTCCTTGACGTAAGTGCTTGCAACACACACTTACTGAACATGCTCTTCTTCAGGGCCAATTTATGCTTGTTTTAATATCCTCTCCAAAATATCTTACTGGGGTCATGGGAAGTGCTACGCAGCCAAGTCAAGTGACAAGCATCAGCATGTTGTCAGCATGTGAAAGCAAAAACAAACCTTTTTAAAAGGAATTAGAGAGTCTAATGACTGAGCTAATAAGAAACAGTTCCAGGAAAAAATGCATCTGGTAAAGGAGAGAAACTAGAGGGTTTTACCTCCAGTTACTCCCCTAGGTGAATCTCCTCTGCACCCCAGATACAAAGCCAAGCATAGAAGAGACAGCAACAGGATGGCCAAAGCAGGGATGTGGCATCAGAACATGCTATTCCCAGACTACACTGATTAGTCCATCATTTCTAGCACAGCCTCTGACAAAGCCAGCTCCCCACGTTGCCTTTGCCATCTGTAAAATCAGGATAACAGGTGGATTTGCCATACTTCCAAACCAGCAATGACCAAGCCTCACAAGCTGTACTGTATTCCCACGCCTGTGAGACAGAAAGGTACTACTGCCCCCGCTTTGAAAATGAGGAGCCGAGAATAGGTGAAATGTAACTGATTGCCCAGATTTTCACATAAAGCTGATGACAAAGCAGCTGACTCAAAACCAGTTGTCCTGTCCCTAGGTCAGGACTTTAATTCTCAACACCTTCCTCCACGCCTGACCTGAGATTTGGTCTAGAAGGTAAATACTGATGGCTGTGGGTGAGTTTTTCATTTTTCTTACAGGACTGCAGTTCTTGGAATTCATTTCATTAAGGTCTCAGTCTCAGTTTATTTATGGGCAGCAAAATTGCACACAGAGAAACTCACGCATCCCACAGCTAGTACAATGTCAATATCACTTGGAAATGAAGGCGGTAGGCATGCCAAGGCTTTAGAGGCATAATATTCCAGATTTGATTTTGGTCTATAACAGGATAAGACTACATAGAATTGGGTTGTAGGATCTCTTTAGCCAACAATTAAACTTCCCTAGAGGTTTTGGTTCTCTGAGGTGGGGTTTTATTCAAGCACTAAATATACCTGTGACCAAATTCCCAAGAAAGGAACATCTCCAGAATGTAGAAAATACTAACAGTATTTTTCGTTGGTGCTGCTGGGCTTCAAACTCATTCTGTAGAGACAGAACAGAGCAATATTTTATCAGAACTTGTAAAACAATTTTCTTTCTTGCAAAGAATTTTAGAAATGGCCAAATTTGTTCTGCCCTTAGTCTCCACTGGATGAGTCTCTGGAGCCTGTGTGCAAGTAAACCTCAGAGTAAATTATATTTTATACAGCAATAAAAGCAACTGCTATCTAGGAGTATAGTGGTTGTCACAACATCTCCAGTCTTATCTGCTCAAAATTTCAGCAATGATAAGGTGGAAGTCAGATCTCAGACTAGCTGAATAATAGGATTTCCTTTCTGTAGACATTTTCAATAGCTTGAAATGTAATTTCAGATAGGCATAAAAAAAAGTTTGCAGGTTTCCTATGAAGCAGCAATCCTTTAAGATTTTATTTCAGAAATGCTGATACATATAAAATATTAGATGCAGGCCAGGACTTCAGTAGCTGTTGAGTAAAATGAGCATAGCTGGGTCTTTTTCCAATATCATGGCTGCTCAGCACTGAATAAGGACAGCAAATGTATTTGGGAGTAAGCAACAACAAAACTGAAGAGTCACATCAGCCTCACACAAGAACAAAATTTCCAGGTTCTAAGGAACCAAAGAAGTCCTACCTCAGCCAGCCAGAGGATGCTGGACTGACTACAGGGCAGCAATTGCTGGGCAAACCTCAGCAGATTTGCTTCTGTGCAGTTCCCAGATCAAACATGTGATTCAATAGGTGAGTTATCCAACACAAGACTCACTATTAAAATTTGTCAAACCACACATGTTTGTTTCCATGAAACATTTCTGCTTCAGCACATACACATTTTCTAACTGCATCAGCTTTGTTGAAACATTCCTACTCGGTTCCTACTCAGCTTGTGGAAACAAGCTCTACTTGGTTCTGCTTGCTCCCGAAATTTCTTCTCATAAAAGCTACAGGAGAGCTGTCATTAGGACTTTATCAAGATCCTTTGAGCATGCAAATGGACAGGGTAATTCTGTTACTGTCATTCACCAGCTGTAGCAAATCGTGTACATGCACTCTCTTAACCAATTTGTCACAGTACTTAGAAACACACTAGCCCACACTAAACAGAGAGCACTGACCAGCTCTGCAGCCCTCCATTAATTACTGTGGAATCATAACCTAGCACAGGTAGGTGCTTTTCAGAGTGGAGCCACAGAGATCAACTCTGTTTTGGAAACAGGCACCTGCACAGTCCATAAAAGCACAGCTAAGAAAGGAAAGCGTGTTCCAATTAATCACTAATGACTGACTCCTTTGTGTTGAACAGACTGTGCTGAACAAAGCAAACCTAGAGCTTGGAGTATTTAAACAAAAGCAGTAGTGCACTGAGAGACTATAAAAGGAAGCAATATATAAGAAATCGCATTTCTGCATGTTTTCACAGCACCACCTAGGAATGCACAGTACTGGGTACAGCCACAATACTGGGGGTGTGGAGATCTCACACTTCAGTAGACAACCTAGGAGGCATCAGATACTCTGCAAATTACTGGATTCTCTATTAGAGAGAATACAGTTCTTTCTGTATAACAGGAAACCCAGTCACTTCGGTTCCCACAAACAAAGAGGTCCATCAGTGGGTGAAGACCATCAGGTCCCCACTGTCACCACAGTCTTTGCCAAGTCACTGTTGGCCATCACGGATGCTGGTACCCAGAGTAAAGACAGAAGCATCAGGACACAGTGATAGGGTCTCGTAGATACATGGTTACATCGTCTTATACGGTATGAGTGGCTACAGGTACAGTGTGCTTCACCACCTGCCCCTTCACGAGCAGCCCCCAGCCCGACTGCAGAGTAGCCTAAATAGGCGTGCCCAAGCACAGAACAACCCAGGAGATGGCCTCCAAACCCACACTGAGATGGCGTCAGGGTGCTCATCAAGGAGTCCTTCAGCTACCGTGTCACTTACACCTCTGAATTCTCTTTGGAGCAGGGATTGTTTCCTATATATAACTTGTATCATGTTTGAAGCTTCTGGATGTTACTGACACGGGGGTGACTCGGACCAAGAAGGCCCAAATTAACTTCTACTAGATGCAATTAAGTAGATGTGCAAATGCACTGAAGAAATTACTGTGGCTCATTACTGAGCAGGGGACAGATTTACTGACCCGTGCTCATCTGTACAAACCATGTATCAGGCACCACATTTCATCCAGAAGAAGACAGAGCCGCCATGAGGGATTTTCTCTTCCACAAGTTCAAACTTAGAAGAGTTAAAACAAAAAGGACCTCTGCCCCAGCTGCATAAATAAGAATATTTCCACTCAGAACACAACTGAAATGGAGGTTAGATAAGCAAGGCCTTGGCAGCAGGAAAAACAAACAAAGCCAGTCCCTGCTACGCCCACTGAGAAGCAGCTTGTTTTGCTGTGAAGCAGTTTGTCACACAAGATCTGCAACAACTCACTGGCAGGCAAGAGCAACCCAGCTAGGTTTCTGTGAGCCCAGACAGGAGGAGAAATGGCTCCTAATTATGATGTTTCCAGTGTTATTCCAGGAGGGCAAAGCTGCCCATCCAGGCACTAGCAGCACACCACCAGGTAGAGGTTCCCCGGACAGAGGGCTAACCTGGAGGCTGCCCTGGTTCCAATACACCAGGTCAGTTGAGAACAGGAAGCCAGTTTTATCAGACCATGTAATTCTCTGGCAATCCTCACTTCCCTTAAAGAGGTTTTCCAGTAATAACAGCCCATCTCGGCTCAGACAGTAGTGGGAAGCTGGGGTTTTTCTGCTGAGATCTCAACACTGAGTTAAAAGCAAAAGATATATCAGACCTCGGCAGACATCGGAACACTCACCTCCACACACCTCTCTAAGGGATGCCAGAGGTTTAGGAGAGAGGTCTGAGCTTACCCCAGTGTCCTCACAGAACTTACACTATTCGCAGTCACTCATGGAGGAGCTTCAGCCCAGCAGCCTCGTGCTGCTGACAGCAGCAGCATGGCTGTGCCGAGCCCAGCTGCACCCACTAACCCCCTCTGCCCTCTGGGACACCCTGCCCTTTTTTGCCTTGGGTAGGCTGGCTGATGAATAGCTCCTTGGCTGAAGGAATGATTCAGATACAGCTCTAGCAAGAAGAAACTCTTGTGCTATGACAGCAGCACAGAATGCAGCATCTCTGTTTTTGTTGCTCAAGTGTCCTTTCCCCTCCTGCACCTCCCTCAGCTCTCTCCCTCTAATTTTATTCCCAGAGCTGAGCAATTGCTTTTAACAGAGATGGTTGAGTCATTTCCCAGCTCTGATGTGCCATCTACCAAATGCTTCAGATGACTGATGTCTTAAGAAAGAATCTAGCCTGTTCCCTTGCTGCACATCTTAAAGCCGCCAAAATGGGGCAATTATACCCAATTTCTGTGACAAAGAACAAGAAGTCCTGTCATTATCACAGCTTCCCCTTGGAAAGGCAGTGGGTGAGAGAAGGAAATACATGATCAGTGTCACAACAATAACAGGCTGATGTATGCCATGAACCTCAGCCGGCTGTGGCTCATGGCATACAGACCTCCTGAGTCTGCATCAGGAAGGTGTCTCTTCTTGTGTGCAAATAATAAAGCCCGTGAGAGACTGACCTGGGCATACAGGAGGGAACCACTGTTCAATAGTGGGCCCAAGGGAGCAGTGGACCCTCTGCCAGACAGCTGCCACTAGACCTGTGGTCCAACTCAGGACAGACTCCAGAGGACATTAGGTATGGCACACCTGACTCCCCACACCGTGGAGCATGGGCTCAGCAGAGCACACCCAGCACCTCCAGAACAGGCAAGGCAGCTCTCTGGGGAGGTGCATTACACTACTCTGACTTTTCAACACAACCTCCACCCTAACAGGGATAAAATTCTGTCAGACAGCTGCCAAGTAACCTTTGTTTAAGGCTACAGAACATTTCTCTGTAGCTTCACATCCACCATGGGAGAACATGTGTACCTGTAGCTTTTATTCCCTCTTATACATAGTCCCATAAGGGATGCTGGAGGTTAACAGAGAAATGGCCATGCCTATGATCCCCAGACAACACTGGCATCTGTTGTGGATTTTGGCAAGGCAGTGTAGACAGCACCTTGCTGGGTACTCCCCTGACTACCTCAAGCAACCAAAGCCACACAGTGCATCCCTCCCTCCCCACCTCCTCGTGTTCATCCCCATAACTCCCCCACCCTTTCTCGGGCACTGGTTTCTCATGGATGTAAGTGATTGGCTGCTGCCTGGCTCAGAAGATGCCTGAGTGCTCCAGTATGCCTCACAGCAATGATGAGTCCTGCCCCGGGAGCAAGGAGAGGAGGCAGCAGGTCCTGTTCTCTACACAAGCCTCATGTGCAGCAGGTTGGAGACCTCCAGCTTTGTTCAGCCATAGTGTGAGCCTGACAGATAAAGGAAGAACAAGTAGAAGAGAAAAGGCAAATGGGCACGTCACACTTCTCATACCTGAGCTTCCTTGCATGTCCCTTGTGTCTGAATGCATAATTAATATTTAGAACTTGGATGCCATCACAAATTTCAACAAGAACACAGAAAATCTTTCACCTGCCTGACCACTCCCTTTGCAGGAGGTCTGTACCACTCCAAATTTTCCCTTCCTTCTTTCCCACTCCGTTTTCTCTGCCCTCACATTCTACTCCCCACCCTTCTCTCTTTTCATAGGCTGTAACTCTTCCAGCTCATCACATGGACTTCTAAAACACAGGACCCTTTACACCTGAGTCAAGCACTTTGCATCTCATGGCTAAGGCTCTCCTCTCCCTGCTCTTCTCTCATGAGCCCAGCAAAGCCCCTTTCCCCATTGACTGCTGTCTCCATTTACACACCAGTACAACCACTACCAGCCACTGCTCCTCATCCTTTGCTGTTTTAAGCTCAAACCAACAGAAAATAACCATGCAAGTCTGAGGCAGACTTTCCTGCTCCCATCTAACAGGAGTTAGATGCTGTGATTTGCTAAGGTCTGATCCTGAAAGTCAAAGACCAGAGAGACCTCAGTTCT
The DNA here is from genome assembly GCA_013397915.1 of Daphoenositta chrysoptera. Lineage (NCBI taxonomy): Eukaryota > Metazoa > Chordata > Aves > Passeriformes > Daphoenositta > Daphoenositta chrysoptera. The sequence goes on along the minus strand of VZRO01000437.1, from coordinate 822,947 downwards.
CCCAGTCATTTCCCTGCACTCAGCCTTCCAGCTCCTGACTGGGTCCAAACAAAACAAACTGATGAGAAGCCTATGGCTTGAGCCTGCCCTTTTACTGGTTCAACACTTTATATTGCTGAAATAAAAGTGTAAGTGAGAGCAGAATAAAGGTAAAGACCTACACTCCAGAGTCTGGAAAGCTACATACTATTTGTATCGTTGGCAGGAGACTGGCTTTATAAGTCAGCCCATGCTTATGTTTTCAGGTTTGAAAAACCTTGGAAAAAAGCAGAGCACACCTTCCCATCCACAAAGGAGAGTCCCAGGGAACAGCTCTTTCAGGCATTTTGTATTTTTTAGCAGTATGAATACCCTTGGACAAAAGTCATCATTGCTGTGTGGCAGGGTCACTGATGCAGCCTTGCTGAAAGTACAGCGAAGTTTTCTTTAAAGCTGAGTGCTTGTCTCCCCAGAGCAAGTCTCTGCCTCAGACACCACTGCCTGTCAACTCATTTCTCTGTTGTCATCTGAAAGAAGGAATAACAAGTGAAAATCACCAACCAGTGTGGGCTGGGAAAATTCTGACAGCTTGACAAAGGAAAGCAGAGGAAGTATCTACTTGTTTATACATTTTCAGATCTTTGAATAAAGATTCCCCTGAAAAAACATCGTGACTTCCTCTAACCAGATGAAGAAAAGATGTCAGATTGTATCTCATCAGATTTTCTGGTGTAAAAGCTAAACCAGGTATTTAGATAGATGATGCCATTCAATGACAGAAATGTCCCTTCTGAGAAGCACTACCTGCATTTAAAAACACAGACTAAACCAAACCCACTGAAAGAACACAGTGTACAGAAACTACGTACCACCCACTCAGCCTTACAGATGCAAAACAACTGAACCCACAAGGAAGAAAACAAACAGGAAAGGCAGCCGGAGCACAATGCCTGGCCCAGGCAGCAGCAACCAAGCAGCAGCTGTATCACAGAGGTGGGTAAATGGCTGCACAAACACAGCCCTGGGCATGTGGTCCCCCATGCCACCCCAGAGACCCCTCTGGAGCTGCCAGGGGTCCCAGCTGTCTCCTGCTCTGGCATGCTTCTCTAGCACCAGAGCATATTTCTCAACATGAAACACACTTGCAGAGCTGTAGTGCCCCAGACTCCCTCGAGTACAGGAAGTACATGCTCAGCCCCTGTTAGTTCAGGCACTTCAGGAAGGGCAGCAAGACTAATATGGGAAATGGAAGGGAAAGTTGATATGGGAATACGTTGGAAGATCTCAATAAAGAGCACACCAATAGGATTACATGCAGTCAGCAAAGGACAGAGCAAGGGAATTTTCCTTGGGTATTAAGACAAAAACCAAACCCTGATGAAGCTGGTCAAGCAGTGCAAGAGGCTCTTGGAGAGGCTGTGAATGCATCATTAATGAAGATACTCAGTAATCAACCAGATGTGGCCCCAAGCAGCTTTGCAGTTGGTCTTGCTTTGAGTGAATGGAAGGACCAGGCAATTTTCAGAGATCTCTTCCAGTCCAAGTTAAATTCTGCAATGGCGTTTGATCAAAAGCTACCATTAAGCATTGGAATAAAACAGGAGCTTGAGAATGGTTATTCACAGTATTTAGGAAGAGAACTGATCAGGGGGACAAATAAAATGCAGAACAATTTGAAAATATTCTGTTATGAAAATAAACTTGATCAAGTAGGTTTTATTGAAGTCACAAGCCACTCATACGTCTGACATTCCTAATATTGCTGGATGCATCCAGAATGGGAAAGCCAGAGTGAGGGGAAAAGGAGAAGCACCTTTCTCCACCTTCAAGAGATGTCTTTCCTGCCCACCACGCTCTGCATGTTGGAGAGGCGAGGGTAGGGATCCGCCCTAGGAAGAGGCAGCTCCCTGTCCAGTGCCGGCAGGTTCCGGCAGGCAGGAGTGACCTCTCCTGGAGACTGCCAGCCCGGTAGTCCTGCTCCGGGGACGGCAGGAGCCCAGCCACGGGCTCTGGTTGCCTCTTGGAGTGCAAGAGAGAGGCCCCTGACAAATCTCGGCGGGCACCCCAGTGTCAGCCCCCAAGGCACACTGACAGCAGACATCCCCCTCAGCCTGCAGAGAAAAGCACCTTTTGGAAGCACCTCTGTTTTGTCTTTGGCACGAGCAGGATTACCTGATAATGAAGTGCTCTCTATTCCATCCATAAACACAGTTCTGTAAGTAGATTTGGTACAGAAGATATTTAAATCTGCAGGACCTATTCCAGTTAACCTGTTTTTGGAACAGGGTGAAATGCAGAAATGTGACTGTAGAGAACAGTGACAGTTATTAAAAGTAGTGACCTAATTTGTCACATAATTATATAATTACAGAAAAATTGGAGTTGGGAGGGACTTCTGGAAGTTTTCTCATCCAAGCTTCTGCACAAACAGGTGTGATTAGCTGGTGAGGCTGCTTAGGGACTTGTCTGGTTCAGTTTTAGTATCTGCAGAGGCAAAAGTTCCACTTTCTCTCGAGGAAAGGTACTTATCTTTTTATGGGATGAGGTCTTACTAAAACAGTCCCATATTTGGTGACATCACTAGTTTATTTTATGTAGATAACTCTATCAGTATGTTTATATCAGGAGTCATTTTACAGCCTCGCTTGACGCTGTCATATGAAAACAACAATCCACAACATTAGTGTTGCTCATGGAAAGCAGGTAGCATTAACCATGATAGAAAAACAGTGAGCTTGGAAAGACAAGGAGCCTGCTCAGATGTGCAGGCCCACCTGAAAGCCTGTCCAACATGACAAAATAATTTGTACATTATGGTGGTTAATGCATCCGAATTTGGATCACTCATATGGTAGGAAAGGATGGTGAGGGTTACATGGGTACAGGGGAAGACAGTCCCTTGCAAAATGGCATCTCCATAAGGGATGATTAAAATCTGATACTACCCAAGGGTCATGGTACACAGTTAAGCATGATCCTGTTGCTAGAATAAATGTGATTTTTGGACCTACAAGCACAAAAATATCCTGCCATAGCAGAGGTGTGGCATTATTTTAGTATACACTGCCGGGGAAGCAGCAGCAGAAACTTCTCTGCCATATCGAAAGAGAATGTGTAGTTTCATGTCAGTGTTCACAGTTTAAAAACAACACAGAAATGGTCAAGAGTTCAGGGAAAAGCTTCAAGGAAGACACAGCATCTGGAAAACATACTTCTAGCACGAATCTTAAGAAGGTCAATGCAAGTTTACCCAACAGAAGGTCAAAACATGATTTGAGCACTGTCTATAATTACCAGCACCAGAAGAAATTATAAGAAATAGGGATTTTTAATCAGGTGGAGAAAAAAACCCAGGAATATAATTTGATGTGGTGGTTGGAAGCCAAGCAAATTCAGAGGAACTATAGGGAGCACTGTTTAACAAAAGCCATTAACTATTAGAGCCATTTATGTAGGAATGGGATAAGCTTCCACAGTTTGAGGTCTTGAACTGAAGACAAAACAGCCTTTTTTCAAAGACAATGCATCTCAAGAAATGTTGGAGCAGAAATTATTGGGTGAGATTTATTGTCAGAACAGATAATCATAAAGATCCCTCTGGTCTTAAAAATATGAAAAGTGCCCAGGAAGAACAGAAAAGACCTCTGAAAGCATTGAAATATATCAGAACAAATTGTGCTACGTTATGAAAGAGATTTTAATTACTATTAGAAGTTGCAAAAGAAAGTGAAATCTTTTTGAAAGCCACAATTTCTTTAATAAATATTAAATATCCAGTGAAGAAATCCTTCATGTACCTGCCAACAGCTGAAGAAAAGAGAAAGGATATGTGTAGAAAACAAAAAAGAGGTCACAGAAGTGTTTCTTTTCTGCAAAACTTGAGTGTAAATGTAGATTAATTTTGATGCAACTGAGAGCAGCACCTGGCCTCTCATTTTAAACAAATAAGGCAGAGTTTTGTACTGTCATAAAATCAAACACAGAAAACAAAGGAAGGTATAGAAATTAGAGTCTAGAGATTGCTCAATGTTGTTGAGTTTGCCCTGCCCATTTTTTGAAAGCTGGCCTTGTGCCTTTTGTTTTTGTGTACTTGCAGAGGCTTTGTGGGTGCAGAATGCCACCAAACCAGGCACTTTGTGCTGGTGCCAGTGACAATGTGCAGTTGCAGGCTGCGAGGGAGTCTCAAGCTCTGGCACAGGATTGCCTGGGAAACGCTGTTTTGATGTGAAACCAGATGGTGTTTCAGTGGTGTTTTGCTTTGAGATTTCTGGGTTTGCTCAAATCCAGGAAACTCAGGAGGAGGGAAACCATAAGCAGATGAAAACATACCCAGCTAACAAACAGAGTTTGCACAAGCTCCCCTGCACACAGTCTGGGGAGATATGTAACCCCAGCCTTTCCCACTGGAGCCACACGGGGACCCAGCACAGAGGAGCCGTGCCGTAAGCAAGGACATGTGGACAGTGGGAGACCTACAAACCCAGCTCCTTGGGCAGCTGGGAAAGGAAACAGGAACTGAAAACAGAATTATGCTTTACAGGAGATTTTTTTTTTTCTAAAATAAATCCCAACAACCACCAGCTGGTTCTCATTTCAGTCTACAGATGAATAGATTTCAAGCAGAAAAGCATCAACAGATGCCTCGCTGCTGCTCTGCAGGAAGCAGAGGCAATTATCCACATGGAACTCACCCCTGGGACTCACAACCCAGGAGGCTGCACCGTGCCAAGCTGGCCCACAGCCAGAGAGCTGCACCCTGCCAATGCCTACTGCCGTTTCTCTTCCAGCCCTAGGTGCATCCCTCTGGGGCATCACAGGGCATGGCTGTGCTGTGGGAGCTGGAATAAAGGCTGTCCTTTCCTTTCACTTCCTCAGAACTGCCCGTGAGCTGGGGAAGTGTGCAGGGAGGCACAAGAAGAGACCTGGGACAGAGAAGGCAAGATTTTCACAGGTATCCCCAGGAGGGAGGATAGGGCCTGTGTTGAGCTCTCAGTGGTTTTTTGGGGACAGAAAGCAAAGGTGAGCTGCCAGCTATAGGTTTTACCTACTCAAGTCCCCACGGTTTTTCACAACTTAGATGCAAGGGAGAAGAGCTGAGGTCCATAGCCTTTCAGGAAGCATGTCACCTCCCTCCATGTGCCCCTTACTCTGTGTGAGAAAGCCCCTTGAAACCAGCTCCACACAGGCCCTGCTGGACTTGCCCTGGGAGCCTCTCTGCTTGGTCTGCAAGGCTGTTTGACCACAGGGGTTCAAGTTGCATCAAGTGACACACGGGAGTTCTGGGACACGGCCCAGCCACCCAAAGTCAAGCACCCCCTGCCTGGGGCTTACCGTCTCTCGTGCCACCATCCCGTCCTCAGCCACAGGGGCCTGCCTGATAGAGCAGCAGTGGCCTGGGCACCTTCAGCACTGAAGCCAGCAGTGGGAAGCCAAGCAGGGAGGGAATTGGCTTTGCAAGGCGGCTGCATGTTTCCCACACTTCCAAAGACCACCCCTGTGCCAAGAAGGGGGCCTAGGAAGCTGGGGCTATTTTCACAGCTTTTACAGAGCCTGCAAACTCCTTTCTCCAAGGATGTGGATATAAGGAAGCTGCATTGGTGGATTAGTTGCAGCTGAGCCTTGAGGAGGAGACAACAGGCGGGTTGAGGCTGGGACAGGACACAGGTGTGTGTGCTGCAGAGGCAACCTCAGAATGGTCTAGCCCACCATTCCTGCTCCCCAGGGCTCTTCCTGGGGCAGCTGGCTGTAGGGGTGCTGCAAGCTTGTTTGATACCTGCTGGAGCTGAGAAACAGTATGGGTAGGGATTAGCACAGAGGGGTCTGTGTCACTGCCTTCTCTGAGGGTGGTCTCCTGTGTGTTTTCCAGCCATTCCCATCCGTGCCACAGTCAGCACCCTTTAGTGCTAAGCCTAGATCATAAGCTTCCTGGGATGGACTCGGTGTGAATTTGTATATAAAACAAAGGGACAGCACATAGATGCTTTATATAAACGGATATTGGGGTAAGGAACTCTGCCACAGTTAACATTTCTGCAGGTCAGCCCGAGTCCTTGTTATGACTGCAAATGGTTTTTCAAGTACAGCACTTCCCATCAAGGAATGCGTGTTCCAAGCATCTGTAACATATCGTGCACAGATACATCTCTATGTCAACAGTGCACATACCCATACACGCTCAATACTCCAGTACTACACGCTTGCATTCATCTCATGCTCTCTCCTGATCAACAATCGTCCAAAAGCCGGAACACTTTTCAGGCATTCTGTTCGGAGAGCAATGTGGACTTGCTAGCTAATGTCACATCAGCTTGTTGTGACAAATCAAGAGGATTGATTGACTTTCTATGGTCCTGGAAAAGCAGGTTATGGTTTCTGTCAGGCCAAATAGTCCAGTTTCTCTGACTGTTCCCCCCACCTTACAACTACCTGGCACAGAAAGCTGACAGTCCTGGTGAGGGAGAGGGCCACAGAGGAACACGAGACTAGCAGGCAGTAATTCTTGCACTTGTTTAGAGCAGGACTAAAAATAGAGGTTCTTGAACCCGTTTCACTGTAAAAAGCCTGCATAATTCAGACAAGTATTACCAGTAAATTGCAGCTACAAAGGAAAAACACCACAACCTTAAAAGGTCTCTGGAAGCCCATCCAAAACAGTGTTCTGTCCAAGTGCCCTTATGAGAGGGCGGTGGAGGACAGGGTGGGAACTCAGATGCTAAAGACAGCTCTGGCCCGTTGGGAAAAGAGCAAACTTTGCCCCCCATCTCTGGTGTGTGCCTGCCACCAGGACAGCATGTCCAAGTGCTCTGCACCCAGGGCAAGAGGCAGCGCTTTGCTTACTCATTTCTGTACTGCCACCCCCAGAACATGCGCACTCTCTGTACTGCCTCTGCCCTGGGAAATCACTTCAAGGGAACTACGGGAAATGAGGAGGAGTCTTTGCTTGCCAGACGGCAATGCAAGCCTTTTAAGATAAGTTCTACCCCTGTATTTATATAAATATCCAAAGACAAAACCAAACATTAAGTCCATTTGCAAAAAAAGCTAAACAAATACAACCGCCAGATACACAGACCTTGCTCCCCTCATTGCTCAGGTAAAATCTCCCCTTTGTTCCTGTAACACTGTGAGTGTAAGGAGTTGACATTCTCCATCAGTCTCCTGCCTTCAAGTGTCATTTCTGGTTTCCTCTCCTTTTATTCCTCAAGCCTCTGCTTGCTTCCGCCCTCCCTCTCACAGTCTGCTCTCAGCATTTCCTCAACACAAAACGGAGGCCGTGACCTTCTGAAGATGGTGTAGTAAAAATCAAACTCTGTCAGAGCTCATCCCTTCTCATTCGGCCTATAAAGAGTTTCCCTACAAGTATTCAGTTTCATTTCATCAGCTACCACTTTTAGATGTTCAAAGATGCAAACTTGCTTTTAACTCTAAATGTTAAACCCTCTACTTAAATTCAATCTTTTGAATGCCCCTTCACTAGGTGAGGAGCAGCACCTATCCCTGAAAATGCAGGGGAGAGAATTCAGCTGAGCCATGATCAAAAAGTTGGGTTTATTCCCCAGTTGAAAGCATTGCAGCACTTTTAGTAGTCATGAGGATGCCCAAGGTTTACTACATAACACACTTATCAAAGCTGACTTCCATGAAAAAACTGCATCAGAGTAAATCCATCTTTGTAGTGAGTAGGAATAGCTGTGACAAGGTAGTTGGCACTTCAGGCTCTGAATTCAGGAGTGCATGAGTGGAAGGGCATCTGTGACTCAAACCTGTTGGTAAGATCATAAAATGTCCTTTCCAGCTTTCCCTGCAACTATTTGGACTGCTGTCTGGCACTCCTGCCACTCCTCCCTGAGACAGGGATGCTTTCATCTGTATTTGCACAGGGGAATTTATTGAACTATTAAATCAGCAGCAGCTCATCCAAGGCTCCAGCTGGCACAACAAGTAAGGCACCAAGGCAGGGAGCAGCCAAGAATGTGGGGCAGCGAGCCAGGAGCAGCTGCCTCCTCCATGGGGCTTCAGGTGCCATCCCTGCTCTCAGCAGCGTGGTCTCTGACGTGTCCTGGGCATGCTGTCATGGTGCAGGGCCCCGAGTCACGCCACCAAAAATGCTGCTGGGGTTTCCCAGTGAGGCCTGCAGCATCATCAGAGATGGGTGCACTTACAGAAGGCAGACCCAATTTTTCCATTAAAGATCCACCCAGAAATAATGGGGGAAGCCCAGGCAGGGAGAACAAGCATGGTGACATTCAGCAAAACTCCTCCACTTTCATGATAAATTAATTAGTCTGGAGGCAGCAAGCAGAAGCATCCTCAGCTCGCTGCAGCACAGTGAGTCATCCCCTGCTCTTTCCACTGTTAAAAGACTACCCTGCTCAACAGCCAAACACGTCTGTGGAAACAGAAACAGAATTGACAGGAGCTGGTAGGTAAGGGCTGCCCTTTGGGTTTTGCTGGAACCCTCATACAATCAAATTAAAGGAGTAGTATTTAACTGGAAAGTTGTAACTGCCCTACTGGTGTTGAGAGGATGACACACAACTGGTAAGTCAGGTTTATTGGCCTTTTCCAGGCAATCAATGACAGGTCACAAGACCCTGACAGTGCATGCATGGAGGTCAACAGTAGCCACAAGGATTGTCTAGTCAGCCTTCAAACTTGACATAATTAGAAATATGATCTGCCTGCTCACCTCCGGCCAAGTCTTCTTTCCTCTCACAAAGACAGTGAAATAAAATAGGGAGAAAAAGATTGGCTAATATTTCTTGAAGGCTTGTTTGCATCTACACGTTAACATGTCTGATGGATTCTGTTGCTACCAGGCTTTACCCTTTTAAATAATAAAGAAACAAGAACTTAGCAACATTGTGAACATTTCCATATCATCCTGAAATGTTTATTGTGACTGTCAAAACATATGAACACATATTTTGCATGTCGTAAAACGTATAGCTGGGCCTCAGGTCAGGAGAGAGAGAAAAATGGATTGGTACCACTGTATTCGTGATTAAATGCAACAATTCCCCTCCTCATAACAGAGCATTTATCATTATTATGCTGATGCAGGGCCAGAATCATGGATCCCAGACTGTCTCAGGTATTACACACTCAACATGCCTTCTGCATAGTACTGCTCATGCCCCCCTTCTGATCTGCATTTCAGATGCCTGGTTTTGAATACAAAGGATATAAATAGATCAAGGCCAGATCAAGTGGTCTTCAAAGTCACTATGACAAATGCTGGAGGACAGCAATGCACCATGAATGTAGCAATATTTTCCTAAATTTCTCCTACGGCAACCTCTCTCAGACCCCAAGATCTCTCATGTTACCCTCCACCCTTCTGTTAGGGCTTTCTCCCTTGCCTGCCACCCCTTGCCCAGGGAAGTCAGGCAGTAGGTCACCATACATATTATTCCTAAGATATGTTAAAATTGATTTAGAATTGATGAAAGATAACAGCCCCAGAGTCCAAGACAGAGCAATAGGGCAAGCTGCCCAGGTACTGCCTGGTATCAAAATTTCTCCAGGGAAAGGGGGCATTTAACCTTTTAAATAATTAATCATTTAATCTTCAGCCTGCTCCAGGTTTCCTTCCCTGGGAATGCCAATTAATGTTCAATATGGCATTTTCTAAAATGTAACTTTGAACAGTTTGTGAACTTGGCAAAGATGGTGAACTCACAGGAGACCACGGAGTGGCCATGAGATGACTGTCAGCAAGGATTTTTGAACACAATTAGCTAGGGTCATGTTCTAAACAGTGACTCAGAAATGAGTGACTCTCTAACCTTTTTGCCAACCTTGCTTCTCTGCCTCCTAATGATTGCTGAATTGAATCTGAAGCAACCCCACTGATGACAGGAACAAGAGCTCTGATTCCTAGGAACAAGTGTTGATGACAGAGGAATTGCTGGTTTAGTAAAGCACTCGTTCCTGGGCTCTGCTCCATCAGATGAATGTTTCCTTACTAGGTCCCCAAAATCCCCTGGGCAGGGGAACATGCAGTAGAAGCACACTCGGTTATTTTTCAGAGACTTTCCCCTCCAGGCTGTCAAAGATCTGAAGGAGCTGGCAACCAGCCCACACTTATTCTGATAAATGCTATTTGCAACTAAAAATGGATTAAAATAGCCTCTGAAAGCTTGTCTGAAGGGGAACAAGCAGTCTTCTTCAGAGATGCCATTAGCAGGAAGATGTGGAGAGGACTATTCTGAGGGCTGCTTATTTTTGGCTTTCACCCCACTTTGTCATTTGCCCTGGCCAAGTATAAGGAATAAGGAAATTATAATTAGCACTTGGGGCACTGTCGATGGCACAGCATTAAAAAGGCCATGGCCAAAATTCAAACTCTGGTTTCCTCTGCTTCTTCATACATTCCCCTCCCCATGATATGGACTCAGGGAATCTGAGTTTTGGCCACTGTGTCCACCAGACAGCATGGATTCTCCATTTACCACAAAATGGTGATATATCAGCAACTAGGAACTGGCCATCTTTTTTGCCTGCCTGATCCTGCTCCTAGTCTTGTGGATATCCAAATTTTCCCTTCACAGCTATCTGGAAGTGAGAGAAATGCAGAAGTTTGAAGGGAGACGTTTTAAGGGTTAACAGAAGGAAAGTGCCAATTTCCCATTACATTTTTAATCACTAAATAGTCATATACAATTAAATGGTTGAACAGGGAGGAAGAGATGAGCTGATGCTGTGAGTAGATGGGTGCACAGTGAAAAAAAAAAATGGAGCCTTTGGCCTTAGAAGATAAGCTGGGTGGCAGTAGTATGGCAGTGGTTTTTGGATTTCCAAAAGCTCGTCCCCCTGCTGTAAGACAGTAGCTGACAACAGTGTTGGGAGCTTTGCCATGCACTACTAATGAGTAGTAATGGGAGCAGAGTGAGTCTCTTGGCCCAATATCCACCACAAATGCAGGAGCTTTTGCTGTTTCCAGAGTTAGCTGTTGCAGCTCAGCTCTCCAAATTAATGCTTCTCAGATGGGACAACCCCACCAGATCCCAGACATGACTAAATAGAGGAAGATGGGAATCCTGTCTCCACCTGATGAGCTGATTGGTCTGTATGCCCATCTCCTCAGCACCATGAGGGCCCCCTGGCCAGCAGACCAGATGGCCATTTCAATCTCAACAAACTGCTTGTTACCTCTTCCCAGCCTCCTGGGGGTCAGTGTACCTCATCAGACATCAAAGGTCACAGACAGAGCGATATATTTGGGCTGCACAGTGAGGTGGGATACAGTCTGTCTCTCAGAATAACCCCAGAGTTTTGTACCCCTACTGCAGCTGGGACCTAGGACACCAGGTTTGCTCTTAATCATTCATGTCCTGTTCTGGCAGCACCTCAAAGTTGTTGCAGGTTTTATCCTCCATGCCATAGGTCTGAAGTTAGTTTGCAATGACTGCACTGTGTGCAGGGAGTGCTCTGTGACCTGTGGTGGGGGGGGATGCAGGACTCAGGCAGGAAATTCTTCCAGACATCAGGGTACCCCACTCAATGGCAATTCTTCCTTAAGGCACGCTATGACTCAACAGCTTTGCTGTCTTTCCCAGTTTTCTACAGACTCCTGACTCTTCCTAGGCTGCAGGAGTCTCTAGTAAGCCTACATTACCAGCCTTTTCTTCTGCTAGTTGATATTCTGGCAATCATCAAGCCATGAACAAAAAATTCAGTTATAGCCAATCCTGATACTCAACCCAAGGTGGCCATCTTGCTACTGCTTAACAGCAATGGCCTCCTGCCTCCATGTAAATATATTTTTGCATTGAAAGAATTGTGCTTTACCTATTTATTAGTTAATTACAAATAAGGAATTAAAAAATTAATCCTGTGTGTGTAATGAATCATTAATTAATGTATTTTCCCTTAAAAGCATCATGGGTAACTGTAAGGAACTTGTAAGACATTAGCTGTCTGTTTCACACATCTTTTTAATCCTTGCCTTCCTTCTCCACATATTTGCTGACACGATTCTGTGCATAGTCTTCCTTTTGGTATAGATTTGCAGCTTGTGGATCTTTGCACTGGAGTTCACAATACTCTGCTCCACGACTGATCTACCAGGATACTTCCAGTCTTCCTGCTTAGAAATTCACATTAACTCCTGTATAAAGATTAAGGAAGTCAAAATGCCATTAGTTTTCTGTTGCCTTTCAGTTAACAGGAATAAATTAACAAAGCGCCATGGTTCATAAAAGGAGTAAACAGAATGGGTTGTTTCAAAACCTCCTCATCTTCCTCTGATATGAAACTGCTAGAAAGTCATGATTATTTTTTAATAGTTGATGCATTTCCCCTCTCTTTTCCCAGCCTACCAAGAATACTGAAATCCCATTTTAATGCTCTTTCTTTCCATAACAGGAAGTGTGGAAAGTGTTATAGAAGCAAAAGCAGAGATATTTGCCAGACCAGAGGCTTCCAGGAGCCAAGACAGTAAGAAAAAATCCTAAACTAGCATAAGCTTTACAGTCAAATTGCCAGAGCTGGGACTCAGAGCTGAGTTACAGTGACATGAGTTACCATAAGTAACCAGCCACGCACACAGGACGAGCCAGGACTATTGCAAGGCAAACGAAATTAAGCTTAGCCTGTGATGAAAGACAGTAAGATGATCTGCTCATCCTGGGCTGCAGCACGTACACTCAGACAGCTGCCCCAGCTCAGCAGCTGCACTGGGACTTGGCAAAGCCAGGGAGCGTGGGAGCCCTTTGGAACCCCGAGCCCTTCAAAGCAAACTGTCCCTTAGGGCTGTCTTTGTCACAAGGGACCAGAGCACACAACAGAAGCAGGAGAGATGACCACAGGACAGTCTGCTGCACCTTCCCAGAGCAGGCTGAGTGTGCACTCCTCAAACAGGCACCCCGGGAGCCAGAGGAAAGGGGCCGTAGCAGCAGGCAGAGCGTGCAGCCAGGGTCAAGAGCTGTCACTGCAAGAGGAGCAGTCACTGCCCCCAGGGTTTGGTCCCTTTGTCCTCTCACATGTCACCTCCACCCCTTTGCCATACCTGCAGCCAAGCAGGCTGCAGGTTTCCCTTTAAGAAAATATTGCCTGTCCAGCCTTAGGTCAGCCACCTCCTGCCCCCATGTAGCCAGGTTAAATAGCAGCAGTGACGCATCAACTGTACTGCAAACACCTCCAAACGTGTCTGGCTCTAGGAAGATGGAAAGCCAATGCAGAAAATCCAAAAATCCCCCTGGCCTGCAGGCCAGAAGCAGCACTTCATTCGTTATTGCCATGATGGCTCCAGGAAATGTTTGAAGCATGACAGGAACCATCACACTGCAGCACCAATCACATCATGTACTGGCACAAGATAAATGGGATGTTCTTGCCCTGTACTCCTTGATCCTATCAGCTATAAGAGAAAGCAAAGCTCAACCCTTGAGAGGACAGAACTAGATGTACCTGGTACAGCAGAAGAGACTTAGAGTGGTGGGACAAGTGTCCTGCAGTATCCAAATCTTCTCAAGACTCTCCCTGTGCCCACAGCTGGCTCTGGAACAGTTGAGCTGCTGGGCTTTCATTTTACAGAGTGGTTGATTTTAAGTGCTAAAAATTGTCCTGGAGACTTTCTCACCTGAAATGTTAAAGGGATGTTTTAGTACAAGTGCCCACCTCACTTGTTCCTCACGGCAGGGCACAGTACTGGGAAATATCCCACAGCAAAGTTTTTTACCTTGTCCCCCCACTCTGGTCCCAGGGCTGACAGACCTCATTGACCTCACAGGGCTTTTTGTGGCAAGAAGACAGGACTAGAAATCAGTGTCAAGAAATGCACTGCAAGGGATATATTTTGAGCTAGGCTAAAATTAGAGCTCTGACCCTGCTTGTTTATATATAGCAAGATCTATACGTGCACTTGCTGGCAGCAAGTCAGTGTAGGGGCAAAGACATCCCTGCAATACACACCCCAGTTCTGCTGGAAGAGCAAAAACGGTGGGTGCAGCTCTTAGGTGGCCCCAAAACAGTCTCCCAGGGGCAGAGAGCCAGCAGGTGTGGCTGCCCCATGGGCAGAGGTGGTAGCTCCTGGCGTGAAACAGCCCTGAAAGTACCTTCTTCTCCAGGACATCAGATGGGACAAATCCACAATGAGGGGGAACACCACCAGCTCAGGACTGCAGCTGGAGGGTTCTGCAGCACCCTCCTGCACAGGACTTGTGTGGCCTCCTCACAGGCACCTTGAGAGAAGCTGCAGAGTGGGAAAGAAGGCACAGTGCTGTAATGTGGAAGGTGTACCCCTTGCAACTGGGGTGCAAACTCCAAGTGCAAGACTTCTGGCTTGTGGCTAACAGAGGAACAAACCATTTTCTTTCACCCCACTGCACCCAAACACTCACACTCCAGTCTGGCACTTAATCCAGACCCATGTGCCTTGGGCTTTTATCATGATAGCTCAAGACACATTCATTACTATCTTTAAATCCCAGTCTTTGTCTTTTCACAAGATTCTTAGTTTCTGCTCAGAAAAAACCCACATTTCTGGTCCTCCTGTGTATAGAAAAGTGTTTGAGTCTATTGGACTATAGTGGAAAACAAGAAAAAGAAACCAAAATTAATACTTTGTTTAGTCTCAAAACTTTTTCTGCACATTTTTTTCACAGCCTGAAGCCATGGCTGAGCAGGCAGGGGCAAATGGGGCTGGTTGCCTGTGAGTCCTTTATGCAGAAGCAAACCAGGTGTCTGATCCTGTTACATCAGGACATCGCTCTGCTGAGCCTGTATGTAAAGAGTAATCCTCTCTCTTGCCTTAGGCCTCTTGAGTCCTCCTTGTGCCCATGGTATTAAACACACCAGAAGAATTGCTTTTAAAACCCAACAAGATTATAAATACCAAAGAGCAATTCAAAGCCCTGTACCCTTCCTCAATACCTCATTGCCCATAACGTGTGGACCCTACAGACCTCCGCTGGCTGAGACCAGCCCTGTTGTTGTAGGAACTTCCTGAGATGCCTGCGTGTTCCAGAATCTGGAGCTGGTTTTGAAACCATCTCCCTTCTCTGTGATTCTTTGAGCAGCCATGAAAGGCTTAACTAGTTGTGCACTGTGCTGCCTCACCACCACCAGCTTCCCACATGCTGCTGCTGTGCTAAGATGTGGCTGTAGCAATCAGGGCTCCTAAGTAGCCCACAAATAGCTCACAAGTTGCCTGGCAATGCCAAGCTCCTTGGTGTCTTCCCACAGTTATGGGGTCAGGCCAGTCTGAGACTTCAGACAGTGTGTTGGGCAGAAAACCAGAAACTTGATTATTGTGATTAGCTGAACATCTCTAGGTTTAAGGTGGAATGATTGTGACACTTAAATATTAGGTACAGAATCCCAGAGACATGGTGTGTCCCATCTGGATTTAGTCCTTCAGGACTAGTACATGCTGACTTCAGGGTGGATGTTCAGCCTTAGCTTTGCCCTCTGAGATCTGGCAGGACAACAGATTCAATATCTGGTATTGACATGACTAACTTTAATGCCTGCACTAAGCAGACAACTGAATGGAAAATGCATTAATAAAACAAAAAAGGAAATGTATTCAAGAAGAAATACATAAACAAAATTAATATAGATCTGTAAAAAATAATGAATTAAATAACAGCTCCTGGAGTCATCTGGTTCTGGGATCCTGTTTTCTGAAGCTATCCCCTAAATAATAAACCTGCCCAGAGCTGAGCACACTGGAGGGTCTCACACCTGCACCATGACTCCAGCACAGCCCTGCCAGCCAGCCCAGGGAAGATGCACCCTTTCTTTGACAGCAGTAGCCCCATGAAGTCTGTGGTGGCCCCAAGGCCACAACGAAAGCTTCTGCCACTGCACAGCTGCAGCCACAACTGCTGCACCCTCAGGTACCACATGGTCATGTGTAGGGGAGCTTGCCTGGATAACACAGAATACATCCCTAAGGTACAATACAATCACCCTTTGCCGGTTATACAGGCAAGGCCCACCTATACAGACTGATGGCTTTCTTACCTGAATGTTGGATTGGGATAGCTCCATCCTGTCTGGGCTTGGACGTCCTGCCACACCAACCCAGAGAAAAGCTCTTCTGCTGCAAGCCAGGCCCCCATGCAGAGTGCAACGTGCTTCAATCCACATCGCTTCCTTTGGAAATACCAGCACCTCCTGGGAGTTGTTTCCTACCCAGGAGATAAATGCTGGATCAGACTTGTGGAAGAATTACATCCAGCCCCAACCTGCTCCCCCAGGTTCATGCCTGCAGACAGGATGCTGATGTGCATGAAGCCCATACATTGCTATGGTCAGGCTCTTGGGAAAAGACACAGGCACATAAGGAGAGGGAGCTGTACTTCCCATTCATGCAGAGACTTTGGAAGAATCACAAATAAAACACTAATCACATTCCTCACCTCATCGTAAAACCCCCTCTGCTGACCCCTTGTTAGCAGCAGAAGTCACAAGCAAGGCCCCAGTGAGAAGCAGCAGCCTTAGGTCTGCCATGCAATGCCCTGGCTGTATTTCAAAAGCCAGCATTTGATTTTATTGCTAAAGATACAAAGATATGTGGTTCCCACAGCATGAAGAGCATTTTGTTCTTTCCACTGATCAATAACCCACGACTGAGCAGAAACCCCTCTTCTAAAAGCCTTTTTGGATCCCCGTTTGCTGGAACCTGATATGTGAGGAGCTGAGCATTTTGTCTCCAGGGAACATTGCACAGAGGGAGAGCTGCTGGTTGTTAAACAACAAATCCAGTTCACTGGAACACGCAGAAAGGATTAACAGGCACCATTTATCTCTTGGATTTTATTTGCTGTCTTCTTGTCCCAGCTAACTGCAAAAGAAACCTGACCTCAGCTCAGATACAGCCCTGCAGACAGCGTGGAGGGCACAAAGTGGGGCTCAAAGGAGGCTCAGTGGTGTGACCAAGGGCAAAACAGGTCACAGAGGACACTTCTGGATGTGTATTTCCATGCTGCCCATCTGCACAGCAAGCCTCCCAGAGCCCAACCTGCCCTTCCTAGTTCTTCCATAGCCTGGTGCTGTCAGACATCATCTTCTTTCACAGTGTCACCTTTGGTTTTCCTAGGGTACAGAGCAGCACCTCTTACCACAGCTTCTCACAGGCTCAGCGTTGCTGTGCATCAAGTGTCAACAAAGATGCCCACAGTGTCCAAGCCTTTGTAGCATTCACCCCGGTTTTCTTCTAATATTACACTATTTTTCCTGCCACATTTAGCCTTCCTGAAGACAGAATGGAAAAGACAGTTCTGACACCTTCATATTGCCTCCAGCAAGAATCCTTCCTAAAATGTTGAAGTTTTTTGGAACAAATAGCACTTACTTCACCTGACCATTCCAACCTTAAATATTTGAGCACCAACGGTCAGAACCCAAAATTACCATAAGGTAATGCTGTTCTGATTTCATTTTGCAGGAGAGGAGCAGAGTGGCGCATGAGTGATTATGCTAAGAACAATATGATTGAGGTTTCTGTTCCTTATTTTCCATCTCTAAGGCCTTACATGCAACTACTCATGCCTCCAATTTTCCTCCATGGAAATTTACTCCTATTAACAGCCCCCTGCACACTTAGTCTTGTCCTTGTCTTGCTGGTTGTTCCTCTGCTCCAGTACGTACACAAAGTATGAGAAACCTGGGGTAAAACCTTGGCTCTGAAGCATGCTGGGACAGTGGCTCTGCAAGAAAAGAGGAGCGCTAACCTCCTGCCTCAGCCTCGATGGGCTGACAGATATATACCATGATAGAGCTGAGCCAGCAGGAGCCCAGGCCACTCCGGACACTGTCTCAGGAAAACCCACCTGCAGCCCTCAGTTTGTTACATGGTCACTTCAAACTCCTGGGGCAAGAGAAGTCCCCAGAAATTTCTCCCCCAGCCCAGAGAGATATGAAATCAAAGCTTTAGGTTAAGTCCTTGTGAGATTGCTGCTAAAACACAATGAGCATGATCCAAGGGCAAGCAGTCATAATTTGAGGGCCATTTGTGCTCTCTTTATGGTTTTCAGTTTCAAGGAGCACAAGTGCTTGCACTGTGTGTTCATAAGTCCCTTCTCAGCCAGCCAAGGGCTGATTTTGACTTGTCAGAAGTGCCTCTCAGTGCCACTGCCACTAATGGCAATCACCTTTCCTCTCTGGTTATCTCCTCACCTCTAGCCAGCTAATATCCTTTGCTAATTACAGAATCATAGAATCACAGAATCAACTAGGTTGAAAAAGACCTTTGTGATCATCAAATGCAACCTACGCCCTGACACCACCTTGTCAGCTAGACCATGGCACTCAGTGCCACATCCAGTCTTTTCTTAAACACTGCCAGGTACAGTGGCTCCACCACATCCCTGGGCAGCCCACTCCAATGCCCAATCACCCTTCTGTGAAAAACTTCTTCCTGATGTCCTCGTTCCTAACAAGAGGATGCACATACAGCATCCAGATGCTGTGAAACCGGAGGCTATCCCATGCCTAAAATCCCGGTGGCATTTCAGTTTGAGGTCTACACCCTGGGTATCCCAAAGAGCCGTGCCCACTCCTGTGCTGTGGACAGTGCCAGAGGCTGCAGGTTCCTCCACATGGATAGATTTTCGGTGCCAGTGTACTGGTGGCACTCAGGTGTGTGACAAGTGTTGGAGCTTGCACAGGGCTTTCAGTGAGCTGCACAGGGCACCTCTGATCTTACGGATTCACGTTTGGAAGCACACGGGAATGTGTGCACCGGGCATGCACTAAGCGCACGCGTTTCTGGACGGCTCACGGAGCTGGGCCTGTGGGTCGGGTAAATATTGATGCAACAGTTTTCTCTGCAGCTCAGTCTGGCCACAGCAGCCCCAGACTGCAAGGAGTCTTTGTCTTCAGCTGGCAGCTCTGGCTTTGGCAGGGGCCAGATGAATCCGCTCCAGCAGCACAGACACCCCGCAGGAAAACTGGGCCGGAGGCTGCTTCTCTCATGGAGCTGCTTGTGCAGCTCATCTTCTGCTGCACACAAAAGCCTGTCATATTCTTTGGAAGACAAACCCTATGCCATGAGGACACATTTTGCATTCAGCATACACATGGAGTGCCAGGGTAAACAAAGCTGTGGGCTTGTGTTTGTGCACTCAAGCAGGAGTGCATGGGATGTGCTGGGTTTGTGTTCCAGCATCTGTAAGTGGTGGCCAAAACAAGAGGGCCTTGTGGTAGGTTGTAACCCGTGTTTTACAAGGTGTGGGCTTGTGTGGGTGTTTAGGTGTGTTTGCAGGTGGTTGGAGGATCTCCAAGGAGCTGTAACGCAGTGAGAGCAGCTGGGGCTGGCACTGTATTAATCATGCTAGAAGAGCAACGCAAAGGGGTCAGAGCTCTTCCTGAGCTTTCATCAGGTTAAAGCATCCCCAAAGGCAGGCAGGGCTGAGGCATGCTGGGCGTGGATGTCTGCACGGGAAGACTTTACCCAGACCTGTGGCCCCATGGCTCATGAGCGAGCAGCATGCACCCCAGGACAGGAGAGTGTCTGTGCCTGTGCTGCTCCGTGTTCGCACACAGGTCCTCCTGCCTTTTGCTAAAGCAAGGGAGCCCTAAAGCTTTCCTAGTGTAGCAGCATTAAATAAGAAATCTCAACAATGCTTTTTTAAAGTCTGAAGGTTCTGACAGAGGCACTTGAAGAGTTTTACAGGAGTAATTGCAAAGGTTACCTCAGTCCGCTGTCTCTGCTGATATGTGGCAGCCTTCCAGCCCTCTGCCTTCACACCAGGCTGTCTTTGCTGGGCCTGAAATCAGTGGTGGCTCTAAGAGTTAGAGGCAAGAACAATTCCCCCCTGAAAATTGCTGTCTCTCAACTGAAAGAAACAAAAGCAGACATTCTGAAAAT
Source organism: Daphoenositta chrysoptera (assembly GCA_013397915.1). Lineage (NCBI taxonomy): Eukaryota > Metazoa > Chordata > Aves > Passeriformes > Daphoenositta > Daphoenositta chrysoptera. The sequence goes on along the minus strand of VZRO01000437.1, from coordinate 803,146 downwards.
TTGACTTTAATGGTCACTTGGGCATCTCCACCTGCCCTTTTTCCCAGGTGACCCCTCCAAATGTCCCACCGGCTTCCCCCTGGGCCACAACCCTTCCTGGGAGCTCTGCCTCAGGAGGCTTGCACAGTCCCAGTGTGGGGAATGGGATGCACTCATCCACTGCAGCCAAGAGAAGGGCAGCGTCAGGCCACAGAGCTGTGCCTCCCAGGAGACACTGCTGGAGTACAGGCACAATTAGATTTTTCCAGTTTTAATCAAAAGCAGGCATTTAAGCTGGGTAAAGAAAAATCAACAGAGCAGAAAAAATTATACAAGTAATTTCCTGGCCAAAGAAAAAAAAAATAAACTCTGCAACATTTTGACAGGAAATATTTACTTATTAATATTTTTATTAAATTCTGTGTGCTGTGGCAGTCAGAGATAGGATGAGAGATCTCCATAATGCATCAAGCATGACATAGAGGTTTTTTCAGGCACACACAAGGTGAAGCACGTGGAAGGCCTGATTCTGGCTGAGGCTGCATCATGGGAACTGTGAAATGAAGCTGGGGATGAGGGGAGAAGCCTCATCCCTCTCCAGGGCACAGACATCCATAACCCAGTCTGCCTGTGTGATGCTCCCATCTCATTAGATGGAAGCTGTTGGCTAAAGCATCTGTTGGCCAGGTCACTGCTGTGAGAGTTGCTTTCAGATCAGTGCCACCAGCAAGCAGAGGGAGGTGGTAAAAATAACCCCTTCTTTGAGAACCGTGATGTACTTACAAGCTGCTAAAAAGGAGGCTGAGCCTGATGTGCTGTCCCACTTGAGCAGGCATCAGGCCGAGAGACAGATAGCGAAATGGAAAAAGTGAATCTGCTGGGGTACAGAGACAAGCAGTCTCTGGGCTGTAAATCAGAGCTGCGAGCATGGGGCAGACAGGGGAGAAGCAGGCAGGCAGTGCAAACACTGAGCAGAGTTACAGCTTTCCGTGAAGTTTGTTCATTTTGGGCTGATGGCAAAAAAGAGCAGAACACTGTGCGATGGATGGGGCATACGGCTGTGGGAAGAGGTGCTCAGCTCTCCAGTCTCAGCACAGCTTCCTCAGGGCAGGTTATATTCAGCTAGGAACATTAACAAACCAGAGCTTTACAAAACAAAATGTACTTGGGAAAAGCTGTGCTAAGCATGGTGTCAACCATATTTGTATTTTGAGGAACACACCACTGAAAGAGGCAGCTTTCTGTGGGCTGGACAGCAAATACTCCTTTACGACGCCAAACTGGTGTTTCACAGGGACGTGATGGCAGGAGGTGTGAGAAAATAGTCCCCAAAGGTCCTGAGCCTTGTCCCCCTTTCCACACAGCCCTGCCAACGTGCAGGGAATGAACAGGGGCAGCCCGGGAGGAGCTTGGCACACAGCTCACAGTCTGCAGCGAGCCCAATGAAGCCCAGAGGAGCCAGATTTCTGCAGTCTGGCCTGGTGGGTTTTCCTTACAGACCTCGGGTGCAGCATTGTCTTAAGAGGTTCACAGAGGACATGGCAGCCTGTTGAAGGCTTCAGGTCACAGAAGCCTGAGTTGGACTCGGTGATCCTGGTGCATCCCTTCCAACTCAGCATATTCTATTATTCTATGATTCTATAGGCCTGAAGGATGGGCAGGTTCCAGAGGACTCCCAAGAGCCTGTGGATGGGCAAGGGAGCCATGACACTTCCTTGTTTTAACAGCATCCGGTGTGTTTAAAATCTGAACAGTATTAAAAAAGAAAAAAAAGCCTGAAGGCCCTGTCAGAGGAGCGCAAACAGTACCTGCAGGAAAGCCAACAAGACCTCCCAGCTCCAGGGATTTCCATAGGGAATCCTGCTCCTGCCCATGGTTTGCCAGAGACCACTGCAAACAGCTGCAGCCTTCCTCTTCAGCCTGCCTCCCACTCAGCTGGTCCTGACCCTCTGAGACTGTAAATCTATTCTAAAATGCAAGGAAACCACAGACACAGCTCTCCTGGGGAATCTGAGCAAGGAGGGGACTTGGAAAACTCTGAGCAGAAGGGCCCAATAGGCTCAGCAACACAAGGACCTGCTCCAGATTTTCACTAGCCTGGTCAAGCCTAGCAGATAAGGAGCAGGAAGTACGTCAAGCCAAGCTACAAAGATCAGCCAAGACCTTCACACGTGTGTGAGTTTGTTTGTGTAGGAAGCAGGGGCATCACACAGTGATAAGGGCTTTCAGCCCATGGTACATGAGCTAGGAACGTGCTTGATAAAAATAGGCACTGCACATTTGGTAACAGCAGGGAAAAGCATAATCCTGGCTTTCCACATACAATCCCAGTCTACCTGTTATTACTGTCTCGGCTCCAACAGTGAAGCCTGAGCCAAATTCTGGGATGATTTATCCCTTGCTCAGTATCATTCCATTTATTGAGTGGAGTTACTTAGTCATTGCAAAATTGGCCGAATTCTTTTTATTTGAACATCTATGTTATTTTTGTAATCATGCCCCCGAAATGTTAACCCTGCAGCTTATGAAAATAACCATTTTCTCTAGCAGGACCAACATGGCATTTGGAAAAGGACCATATGCTAGCACTCAAATTCTGCTTTATTTAGATATGTTCTGGAGGTGGTGCTGATGTGCACTTGAAGATCAGCCTCCAAGTGCCTACGCAGGAATTAAACACATGATAGGAGATAAAGCTCATGTCCATAGGGACGCAGACATGGCAGGACAAGAACATGAATCTTTGCTTTCCTCTCATAAATCTGAATTTCCAATCACTTGAAAGCAGACAAACCTGTCATCACAAGCACACACAAATGCACGCACTGGGCACAGCATCACTGCAGGGCAGAGAGAGACAGCACAGGGACAGGCAGCCTCTCACTTCAGCCCACCCGTGACTCTGCCCTGCCAGCTGTGGGGTCAGAGCAACCAGCCTTTGGGGGGGGCCTGGCTTCTAACAAAACTTCCCTCAGTTTTGGGTGTAACACAGCATTTGTGCGGCAAACGCCACGGCCTTGAACACTTCCCTCCATGGCAGGTACCGATAATGCCCTTGGAGGACCATGCCAGAGGTAGCTCCCTGCTGGATCCCTGCTGCATTCCTGGAGCCGTGTGCGCAAGGGGCTGTCGCTCCACCACAGCCATGAAGAATTCCTCAGCCAAGAGTTTCCCACCACCACCGGGAGGGCATTGGCAGGGGATTGGCACCCCTGACCTGCCCTTGCTCTGCCCGGATGGACAGCTGTGGGTACCACCCAGGATGGGCCAGGCAGATGGACTTTCCCCAAAGTGCAGGCAGCCAGCACAGCTGGCAGCAACGCAGGGGTGTCCAGAGGCTGCTGCCATTTGGATGAAAGTCCCTCATCCCGGCTGTAATTGTGGCCACGTGCACAGGGTGCAGGGAAGCACTAGTACATCACTCGGGAGTACCCACCTGGCTTCTGGACACCAGTGGTTTGGAGAGCCTGTGTCCCCCATCCATCCCCATACGATCACTACTAGCTGTGTGTAAACCTGTCTCCTAGGAATCTGCCTAACTGCATTTCGAGTGGGCTGCTCCTTTTGGCATCCACAACGTTCTTTGACAGTGAATTTTGGGATTCTGGTATTCATTGCACAAAAGATGTATTTCCTTTCGTTTGTCCTTAACCTGCTGTCCAATAACTTATACACTGCTCCAGCTTTTGTATTGTCAGAAATAATTAAGAAGATCCTCACTGATCTTCAAAAACTATTCCTGCATCTCCCTCCTTTCTTCATATTTGTTCGGATTTTTTTTTAACTGAAAGGTCCTACTCCTAAATTTCTGTCCAACAGCAGGAAATATAGATCCTTTTTGGATTTTTTCTTTTTTAATTTCTAGACCTAAACAGAATATTCATGATACCACACCAATGTCATTTTAGAAGGTTGCCAGATTAGGATTTTTGCTTTGTTCTTGATTTATTTCTGTCGTGGTTTAACACCAGACAGATACCAAGCCCCACACAGTCACTCTCCATCAGCAGGTTTGGGGAGAGAATTGAAAGGGTAAAAGCTGGAAAGCTCATGAATTGAGATGAAGACAGTTTACCAGGGAAAGCAAAAGCCACACATACAAGCAAAGAAAAGCAAGGAGTTAATTCACTGTTTCCCATGGACAAGCAGGTGTTCAGCCACCACCAGGAGAGCAGGGCCTTATCAAGTGTAATTGTTACTTGGGAAGACAAACACCATTGCTGCAAACATCTCCCTCTTCCTCCTTCTGCCCCCTCTTTACATACTGAGCACGATGCCAAATGTTCTGGAGTATCCTTTTGGTCACTTTTGGTCATCTGTCCTGGCTGTGTCTCCTTCCAGCCTCCCATGCACCCCTAACTCCCTCATCACCATGGCAGCAGGAAAAGCAGAAAAGGCTTTGGCTCTGTGTGAGCCCTGCTCAGCAATAACAAAAACACCTCTATTATCAACCCTGCATTCAGCCCAAATCCAAAACACAGCCCCATACCAGACACTACGAAGAAAGTTACCTCTACCCCAGCCAAAACCAGCACACTTTCCTAGAAATTGTCAACATTCTTATCACTTAATAGTTGCTGAGCAGCAAGTCAACTTCAGACTATCTGCAATGACTCCAGCATTTCTTTTGCCATCAATAATTGCTGGTTTAGACTACTTTGTATTGAATATATAGTCAAGTATGCCTAATTTACAGTGTTGCAGGGAACAGAGTTAGATTTTATGATATTGTCTTATTCTCCTTGAGTGTTCACATTAGTGTCCATTCAGCCAGTGGTCCAAAGACTTTCTAGTGAGCTTCCCTCTTTCAATGTGCTTGCAAAAGTTTATAGCAGAAACTTCTAGCCTTTTACAAATAATTCTTCAGAATCTTTTTTTAAGCAGATCTCTTTATGATTTCACATTTAGTATCCCAGTATTTATGATCCTTTCTGTTTTCCCCTTTTGGACATGACTTACCCTTTTTTTAGGATATCTTTTTACTTCTAATAATATTCTTTCATCTACTATTTAGCTATGCTAGCTATTTTTATTCTTTTTGAAAAGTCTTTCTGGTAGTTTATCCATTTATCATGGATTCCTAATATCCAGAGCCTAGATATCCTCAAGCTTTTTTTCCTCTTTTGGGTTCTTATAATTTTCATCCTTGAAGCTAAGACTTTAATGTGGAGGATGGGGGAAGGAAGTTTCACCCTACAGAGCTAAGAAATTTGAATGCTTTATTATCTCTATTGCAAAGTGCCTCTTCATTGTATCTGTACATTCCTTGAGCAAAATCAAGAGCTCACTGCAGCTTGTAGGTTCTCAGACTTGTTGCTCTAGGAAGCCTTGCTTATAGGAATAGTACAAAAACATGCCCTTTTGTACCCATTACTCAGTCCAGTCAAGTTAAGTGAAACATCTTGTTACTGAATTATTGGCTACCTTTGTACTCTGTCGTTCTGTCAGAGTAGCTCATCCATGGCAGCATCCCTCTGGGTGCTCAGTTTTGGAACCTGGCCATGTACAGATCCAATGGAGACAGGACATCTCTGCCTGTATGGACTCTGTGTAACTTGCTGGCACTGTTTAGCTCAGGTTTTCCTTCACTGGCTGACCTGGTCAGCCATCATGCATTTTGATGTCCAACTGGTCAGCTCCTTTCCACTATGCTCCTGAAGCAACCACATTTCATCTCAGGCACGATGCTGCTCTCTTCCCTCAGATGTTTACAGGAAGACCTTCCTTTCTCCCTGATTCAGACTCACATTCATGCTGACAAAACAGGCCCTTTTCTAATGTAGAAACGCCACGGGGTCACTGCATAGCAGAAGGAGGGAAGCCACCAGTCTTGGGTTCCTGAGCAAGGGACACCTGAGAAGGCCACATGCAATCCCAGTAAAATATAAATATCATTCCTCGGCCTGAAATCCAGTTCACCAACAGTGGCAGAACACTCTTTACTCCCCAGTTCCTATAAATATCTGCTGAGCAGCCAAAAGTGTTTTTGTGTCCCCAACGAGCAGGCGCCTCTGGCCAGCCAGGGGCTGCACACAGCCTCTGACATGTAATATGGGAAATGGTTTTAAACTGAAAGAGGTCAGGTTTAGGTTGGATATTAGAAAGAAATTCTTTACTGTGAGGGTGGTGGGAGCCTGGAACTGGTTGCCCAGAGGAATTGTGGATGCCCCATCCCTGAAAGTGTTGAAGGCCAGGTTGGACGGGGCAATCAGGTCTAGTGGAAGTTGTCCCTGCCCATGGCCGTGTGGTTGGAACTGAGTGATCTTTAAGGTCCCTTCCAGACCAAGCCATTCTATGATTCTGTGACTCTGGCCCAGAGGGCTTGGAGTCTGTGCCAGGCTCTCCAGCAAAGCAAAGCCTGCTTCCTTGGCACAGGTGATCTCACCCCACAGCTGGGATTTTATAAACCATGACATCCCATTGCTGGGCATTTGTCCTCTGAATAAATCCACGTCCTTGCCATTTGCCAGCCAAACAGATCTCCCGTGGCTGCAAACCAAAAGATCTCCATCTGCATGGATTAATGAACCAAGCCTCATAAACTCCCAGCTCTCCTATGTGGAAACTGAGGTCCAGAGAGAAGCAGTTTGCTCGGGGTCAGGCAGTGCATCACTAGCAAGATCAGGAACAGCACTCTCTTCCCTGACCCATCTCCCTTCATCTGTCCCTGAAAGCACGAGACCATATTCTGTCCCTGAACAAGAAGTAAGCCTCGGGAGGCCCAGCTGCCAGCACCCTTGCTCCGAGATCTGGAGCACGTTGGCATCTAAAGCTAAGCAGAAATCTCTGCAATCCTGACACCTTCCCTGATTTGCCTGCTTGCTTGCTTCATCGGTGTGGTAAAAATACATAGGGACATGGTATCCGGGAGTAAACACACACACAGACACAGTCACAAAATTCATTACTTAACTCAGAAAACTAGTGGATTTGTTATTTTGGTTGGATTATCTAGGAAAAGGAGGAGTTGGTTGATAACTCCATAACTCCCACATTTATTTTGGGAAAAAGAACCAAAAATGTCACATAAAAATGTCAATATGCTTCACAACTTGTAAAAGCAGGCAAAACTTAATTCTTCAGTTCATTTCATTGGATCCCAAGGGTGCATAAACTATGGGGTACTACTAAAGGAAGTTGATGAAAAACAGGCTCTTGTTTGCTGTCTTAGGCAGGCGGGCCACATCCAATTTTGCTCTGAGTTTGGGTATTTTTGTCTTCACTCTTCTCCTCAAGTGACAGAGCCATGTCCTTCCAGGTTTCTGTGCTACAGCATCTTTCTGCTCCTTCAAAACCCAACCATCCAATCTGCCTCCAAAGCACAGGGAACCTCAGAGCATACTTTCCCAGCCAATAAATGCCAGCCACTTACAGCTGAAATGCATCCAACTTCTCTTAACAGCAAATGTTTAACGGTAAGCACGTGTGATAACCTATGTTTCCAATGCTGCTTTCCTTCCGTTTGCTTTTACATAAGGAACAGTGAAAAAACCATGTTACCTTGCTGAATTTCCCCTGAAACATTTGAGTCATCAGATTGCAGACTCTCTCAGACATTAGAGGTTGTTGTGAAAAGAGCCTGAAATGTATCTTTAACCATCACGGTCAGGACCTCCAAATATTTCTCCAAGGGAAAACACTCACTTGCAAGAACCCAAGATTAAAAGTAACAAGCACATAAACATCCTTCACATGGTTTTGTATTAGCCAAGAGCTGTTTCACAAGTGAGCTGTGCTGCCTCCCTCCCTCTCTCCCTTCTCACCAGTCCCCTTTCCTCCTGCCCAAGAAAGGTCATTTTCTTCACAAGGAAGGAAAAAAAAAACCCACTTCTACAACAACAGTGTTTTAAATCACACTAAGGAAGAAAACTTCCCTTTCACCAGTTCCTAATAAATAACTTCAACCTCTTCAATGCAAGCATTTCCAAACAAAGAATCTCTTTTTAGAACAGAGTCATAAATTACTGAGGTAGGTCTTGTTTTATTTGAAATCAGATCCAGGTGAACCTCAGCTTGTTTTAAAAAAAAGTCTTCTGCAGTCTCATATTAATATGGACTGAGAGAGGAGACAAAGGACAGCCCCCTCTCCTCCTGCTCGAGCTCCCCCAGCCTTTCACCATTGCTGCTGTTGGCTCCTGCTCCGTGTGGGTGAAGGGAACAGATGTCCCAGCCAAGTGCACATACAGCATTCACACTGCTTCCAAAACACGAGGATGGGTCAAGTTGTGGAAGGGTGTGTGAAACCTCCGAGTACCCCAGGCATGATGGAGCAGGGGAGAAGTGCCTTGGACATTTCAAGCCAGTCCAGAAACATGCTCGGCAACATCAGCAAATAGTATGAAACAACAAGGAGCAAATCCAGATCGACTCCAGAGAACAGCTGAACCAAAGCCAATCTGACACCTGTACAGCCAAAATCAGGACCTGTCCCCAAGCTATTTGTAACATACCATGACTTTTGCTAACACTGGAGTCACAAATGCATAATTACCAAGTTCCCACATTTAATAGCCTTAAAGCTGATGCTCTGGCACAAGAAACCATTACATGGCTCCGATTTCACAGCTCTTGGTTTTGCAGGAATTATTTCCTTCTCCCCTGCTACCAGTTAAGTAATTGTACTGTCAGTTAAGTATCTGGAAGTGCTTTGTCATACAGTCAAGGGCTGGGCTGCTCTGCTGCTAGCAGCACTCACTCCAGACTGCACAGACCAGACACAGGGACACACACACACGCATACATGTGGTAAGATGCTGCTTGAGAATTAATTCATTCCCACGATTAATTAATTCTTCCAAACTCAGTCACCTGACTTCAGGTGGCTACTCAAGGAGAAGACCACATACTACGTGATAAAGCCCTCAGGGCTGACCTGGTGACCTGCCTGTCCTGTGCAATGGCCTCCTACTTCAGGAGAAGGGAAATCCTTTTGCTGTGCTGTTACAGGACACCTGACTATTTTCTGCTCATCGTGTAATCTTGCATCTACACAGCTTAAAAAAATACCCTAAAGTTAGGAGCTAGCCTTGCTGAAACACTGCTCAGAACCTGCACACTCTGTTTAAGATGGCTGTGAGAAGTCAAAGTGCAAATCCAGGGCACCATCACTGCACAGGCAGCCTGAGATCTGCTCAGGGGTTTCAGGCTATCTGCACCTCCCCAAGGTTTTTTTCCCCACAGAAATGCAAGCCCCATGCACAAAAGACATCCCAGGCTGAGCCATGCCATGGGAGCTGAGGTTCAAACAAGGCTGGATGCAGCCTGGAGAACCATGCTGGTCTCTCTGGTGGTGGCTCAAAAGCCTAAGACCAGAGGCCATGAAAGCTGAGGTCCACACACGCTGCCAGGGAGCCAAACCTCATGGAGGGCAGCCAGCAAACTGCTGGCACTGCTGACATTTGAGAAACCACAGCAACCAGATTTGCTAGAGCTCAGCCGTCAGCCTCTCTTACACTGCAATTTGTCTGCTGTCAGCCTGACAATTAAATAGATGCCTCGGTTTGTGTTTTGTCCCATGGCTCTGCTGTCACTTTGGAGGTTAGATAACAACAGTGTGGTGCTTCTTACCAACAGCAGTGTCCCACAGCCCGTCCACTGTGCTCCTGCAGGGTCAGATCCCCAGCACTGGTAAGGGTCAGGAGACGTCATCATTAACCAGCTCCTAAAGCAAATGCATTTTCAGGATCCCAGCACAAAAACCTGCAGGAATTGCAAGCACCTTCTCATATTTATTCCTGATAACAGCTCCACTCTGAAGTGTTGCCAGTGAATTATTGGAAACCCAGGGGTGAGAGAAGTTATGCAAGAGCAGAACTGGTGCATGCACAGCTAGGAGAAGAGATTGTCCTCAGCCTCTTGAGGTGGACACTAAACTGCACCCAGAAATCCTCCATTAACTGCTGAACAAACTTAGCTATAATGTTTGTAAAAAGAACAGAAAAAGCTTTCTCATAAGATGTACAGAGAGGATTTTTCTTCCCTGATTCTGGTAGATGAATGATACTGCACTGTTCAGATCCCCTCTACACTTGTCAGGGCAAAATAAGGCATGGAGGTACAGAGCCACCACACCAGCGTGATGAGCTTTACAGTAACACAGCATTTAAAAACAAGCACAGGGGAGAAATGCTGACAGGCGGGAAGGGGACTGGACACAAAACAGAAAGATAATAAAAGAACTGCTTTCAAGTTCAAGTTTTTACTGACCGGATGAACCTCTTGCCATGAGGACAGAATGATTTACACATAAAGTGATACGAGAATAACAGTCCCATTAAAGACAAATTCTCCTGTGCAATTTCCTGTAATTTGGAAAAATAGTGTTGAAGACACCCCTGGGGTGCTTGGTTTCGCCTCTGCCCTGAGACACATCCTGCTGCACCAGGAGCATTTGACTCCCAGCGCCTTCCTGTGCAGACATGGAATGCTCGTGCCTACTCACTGCCATGCTGAGCATCACTGTAAGTGGCATCTGTTGGGTGCTTTTAAGCTGTGAATTGCTGAAGGGAAGTGTACAACCCACATCTCAAGCCTAGGGAACGGATGACAGACTCAAACCCCTTTGATACAGTCATTACCCTCACTAAAGTGAATTTAATAGGTCCTCCTGCAATCCTTACAGGACAGATAGACATGATAATCATGATGCTAAAAAGCACTGCAAGAGAAACCTTCAGAATTAGCAGCACAGGAAGACTGGGAGGGAGGTTTATTTTCCCAGCTGCATTCAGGAAGGCCTCTCCAGGACATAGCTAAATCACCCTGGCTTTTCACCCTTTCGCCTTGATTGCAACTGTTTGGAAGATAAACACTAGCCTATCTTTAGCACTGGCATCTCCCATGTTATTCGCTCTGAGATGGAACAGAAAAATGTTAACAAAGAACAGTTGAAGAGAAACTCATTTATTCAGCCTAACCGCTGGAATATGACATTTTCCTCAAACATGCTACAGCAGATTTTCAAATACTCTTTGTAGATGTGTTAACATCTACATTTGTCTCTTGAAACAGAAAAGGGAACACAGCTATTCTCACCCTTCCAGGAAGAGAGTATCCGATGCTCCACTGCTGGCTGGTGCAGCACAGCCTCCTGTGCCTCCTGCGTGGTGGCAGCACAGCTGCACGCTGAAGGAGGGATGGCAATGGCAATGGTAAAGGGCCTGCTAGCAACCCACAGCTGCTAAAAATTAGGAGAGGGGACAAGGATCATGTGCTCATAGCCTCTTGAAGCTACCCCACACTTTGTGTACTGCAGGGATTTGTGTCAGACCTGAAAGCAAAGGGAAACTGAAAAGTAGCCTAAAACCTGCAGTATGGGAAGGATGCTGTACAATCTCTGGAAATCTTGTGGAGCTTATTAGCTGTGTACATTATGCAACATATAGGCACATGGCTACAGAGTTCCCACAGATGTTGCAAACCCCTTCCCATACCCAGAACTCCCAGAATTGAAGCAGTGTTAGGAATTTCTTAAGGAAAATTAGCCCAGCTGCTGGTAACTGATTAGGTCTTACTGATTCCAGTTTGCCTGCCTGACTGAAAGTTGTTCTGGAGGTCAAGTTGCTTTGCTTTGTGCATGGATGTTACGTACATGTGTACGACGCAGAGAAAGCAGCCATGAGTGTCGAACTGCACAGAGAGACAAGCTGTTTCACGGGCTGCATGCAGGGAGACACAGGGGGTCATCTAAATGCTTTTTATGAGGAGGTTGGGTCAGAGTCCAGACCTGTTTGCTTACCTGCTGAATTGCATGCACAACTCTCCCCTGGTGCTGGAGGTCAGCTGGAGGTGCTGGTACTGCAGGGGAGTTGTGAAGGACCTGTCCAAAAACAAGCCTCACCCCATGCCCCCCAGATTTTCCTCATCTTTAAGTTGGAAAGAGATAAGCTTTGGTTTTGCTGGAGCCTGGAGCCAGTCGCATGGGTCATCTGCTGTACTTCAGTGCCCAGAGGGTACAAGTCCATGGTTCTCAGTCCTGTCAAGACACCCTGTTCACCAGCACCATGTCCATCTTTTTGGTCTGCCCAAGCCCTCACCTCCCCGTACTGAACAGTATAATTGCACCTCAAACCATGACATAAGAAACGCCGTAAGTCCCCAAAAAATCATACCAGAGAAATATTAGCTACAGCTCAGTATCAGCTAATACCTACTGATTGGGAAGTTTTAATGGCCAGAGGATTGCCATGAAGGAAGGTGCTACCATAGGATTACACTATTAGCAGAGGAAAGTTTCAAGAGAATGGAGAAAATACGGGCAGAATATTCCCAGTCCAGAAATTTGCTTTCCATTCTGCAGAGAGCTTCTGATGCTCTTCAGCATATACCCCATAGACAGAGAAAATCTTACATGCACTTGCACACACACACATATGCAGCAGCCCGACAGAAGCCTCACTCATACAAATTTACCACATCAAAATCCCCTTACTTTTAAACTCCAAGAAAAGCATGTCCACATAGTATCAATTGCTCTAGTAAATAAAATTGCATTCTAACCAGTTACCAAATCTGTCTGCAGCACTAAATAATTTATGGGTCAGAAGGGGAAGGGGAGAAGAGACAAAACCAACTTGGATGAAAATATAAACTATATACACATTTTTGTGAATGCAGGAGGCTTGCCCGGTTGCATTAAGGTTCTTGGGCACCAGCTATAAACACTCTTTAAACCTCAATTCAGGTTAATGCAAAGATCTCAAATAAGTAAATAAAGTAGCTTAAAAATCAGTCTAACTTGACTTTTTTACACCTGACAGTACAGCCTGCAAAACCTCTCTGAGCAGCATCCCCAAGAAAAGCACTGCTGGCTCTGCACTAGCTACCGACAGCTTTTAAATCCCTTTACCCCTCAAAGCTGAACAAGGGCAGTTAGATCCCTGAAATAAGGACAGCCCAGTAAGTACTGTGCAAATATATCAGATTTATTACTCTTTTATGGAAATAATAACAGACATTCAGGTAGAAACATATTAAATTAATGCAGTCAACAGTTTAAATGCAAAAATAAATATAAAGTCCAGCAGCTCAATGCATCTAAAACAGCTCATTTCTTCTAACGAATAGAAAAGTTTTTTTTTGTTTTTTT
>VZRO01000437.1:757456-789569 GCA_013397915.1 Daphoenositta chrysoptera | reverse complement strand
GGGACACCCCCTCCTCCTCCGCCTCCTGGATCTCGTCGAAAGTCACCGGCTGTGTCTTGAAGCGCGACTGCCGCGGCCGCCGCAGCTTGCCCTTGGGGGTCTTGGCGGGGCGGGCGGGCGGCGGGAACTCCTCGGCCACGCAGACGAAGTGCGGCATCACCGCCTGGTAGCNCGGTGCGGAGCGCTGTGCGGAGCGCGGTGCCGAGCGGCGCGCTGCGGTACCGTGAGGAGCGGAGCGCTGCGGTGCAGAGAGGCGCAGTACGGTGAGGACCGGAGCGCGGTGCCGTGCGGCGCGGTGCTCCCCCGCTGCCTCAGCAGAGCCGCTGCCGCCGGCTCCCGGCGCCGCTATATAGCCGGCGGAGCCCGCGGGAGCATGCTCAGACGGCGGCGCGCTCGGGCCGCACGGAGCCCACTCGCGGCCGGCCGGGCGCTCCCTCCCGCATGACGTGTCCCCGCACCGCCGCCCCCGCGTCCCCTCGGAGCGGGGGATCGGCTACAGCCCGGGGCGGGGGAGCCATCGCGCTCCTTCCCGTCTCCCCTTCCCGCCTCCTCTCCCCTAAACCTCCAGGGCATCCCTCTCCTGCCCCGCGGCACCCAGTGGAGCTTCAGGCGGGTCCCGCACTGCCAGAGCGGTGCTTCAGCTTTCTGCGTCTTACCGCGCTGCTTTTTTGATCAATACCATGATTTCTGTGGCTACGAAAGAGTACCGACAGACCCGTAACATCAGCTTCCAGCTGATCGCTACCCGTCAGGGTAACAAACCCATGGTTAAAGGAAGCTCCAAGGCAAGCCCAAACCTGAATACCCAAATGTTACAGTGACCCAGATCTAAACTTCAGAGATCACACGGAATGGACCCAGGCAAGAACCATCAGCAACAGAGGGTTAAGCAGGATTCTGGGATCTTGTTCCCACGTCTGCCACCTTTAATGAAGCTTAAACACCTCCTTCAGTGTGATTCCATTTTTTTCCTTTTAGAAGGGATCCTAAAATTTTCCATTCCCTTGTGGACTCTGTGGTGCTGTTTTGATATGATGCAGAATCAGAGCCTCAGACAGAAAATGGCATACAAGTATTACTGAGCTGAAACAAAAGCTTGCAAATTAGTGACGGCTGGAACCACGCTTTAGAGCTGTGCGTGCCAAGCACTCTCAGTGATGGAAAAACCCAACAGCATAAGAAAAACTTATGATAGGAACAGGAAACGAGCTAGAGGGAAGAGGAGTAGAAAAGCATGAGGGAGGAAGAGACTGAAATGGTTAGTCTGTCCCCTCTTCAGGGCTAATGTTAGATGATTCCCATAAAGACACTCTCCAGTATAGCTTCACCCACTCGAGGATATTTTTGAAGCTTGGTTAGGAACTGGGAAGGAAGCGGAGGCTTAGCAACAGTATCAGGAATTGTGCTCTGCGATGCTAAGGGGACAAGGACAATGCACTCAGGCCCCGAGGTTTGCTGAGCAGTCACTCAGTACCCCCATGCTCGGTGTGCACATGCAGCACAGCACCGCAGGGTGGAGGCACCCGGGGCACTGCCAGCACAGGCTGCCAATTAGCCCACAGAGGGATCTACACTTACCCCAGCAGCCCTGGCTCTGTGCCCAAGCTGGGGCACCTGCAGCCAGTGCAAGTTTATTGTGTTTTGCCAGAAAACATGTTCTTTGTGCAGAGGAAGACAAATGCTCTGAACCTCCCCCCCCCCCCAGAATGTTACATACACAAACNTCCTCCAGAAGTTTACATACACAATACACATCCTGTGCCATAGTCCAGCACACAGAAATGGCCCTGTTTTTGTGACTTCACTATCAGAAAGTCTCAACCTTGTCTTTGGGTAAGCCTTAGAACTGGTCCCTCCTCCTTTCAAATTACTTTAGCAGTGGCAATGTTTCAGGACCTGCACTGAAAACAAACTGTTTTAATTGCAGCCCTGTCTCAAAGGGGATAAAATGGAACAGGAACAGAGTTTTAGGAGAGAGGGGAGCAGAGGCACTTGCTAGCGTGTTTCCAGAAGGCTGGCTGTTTTGCTCCTTGCCGGTGTAAAAGAAACATGAAGAGCCTTGGCTTTATGAAACACCTGGCTGCAATCTCTCAGCTTCTTGGCTCCCCCAAGGCAGCTTTAGGGCCAGGATCAGTTTAAAGCCTTTTTGCTGGGAGATACTATTCGCTTAATAAGGGAACAATTTTATCTTTGGTCAAATTGAATCATTCCAGCACAAGGCTGTGTTTTTTACTGTTGATTTTAGTGGCTAAATTTAGCCCATACATCCCTGCTGCAGTACAACAACTTTCTCTCCAAAAGCTCCATTTACAACCACGTAAATTCCTGACAATTTGATTCTGCAGCACAGCAAAGGCCAGACTCTGTTGCCTCAGTACAGCCCTCTAAGAAGAGAAGCCTGATGACCAGCTTGGAGGATTTCTGGGGCTGAGCTTGTCTCTCATGCAGAAACAAGATGACACAGGAGCCTTGTTCTGGCAGTGCAGAAAAACATTGCACATTTATTCAAAGCAAGGTAAATTTAATCTGCTCTAGCCCAAAAGTATCCAAGGTTT
This sequence comes from Daphoenositta chrysoptera, assembly GCA_013397915.1. NCBI lineage: Eukaryota > Metazoa > Chordata > Aves > Passeriformes > Daphoenositta > Daphoenositta chrysoptera. Next base: position 787,014 of record VZRO01000437.1, on the reverse strand, counting down.
TGTCAAAAAAAGGTTGGTTGTCTTGATATCTGACCTTCAACACACATCCCAGTCCAAACTGCCTGTCTGGTTTCCTACAGAAAGTTCAGTATGAAGGCAAACTCAGGTAGAGCAAATATTTAATACCCTCACAAATATGATTATAAAATGCTTTGGGAAATTTCAATGCTGAATTGGAGCAAGATCACCATGGTAATAACTGAGAGACCTTGAAGATATTATTTGAGAAAATTTAGAAAATATATCCTGTGACACAATCCCCAGAGTTAGATCTCCAAGGCGCTAACATAAAAACTATATTTACTAAAGTGGTTTAAATCATGGCCCTAATTTCACTTGCTTCCAGTATTATTTCATGAAAAGAAATGAAATCTTGTGATTTCAATGAGTGTGGGAGCCCTGAAAGCAGGAGTCTACAAATGAGTAACATTTTGGCAAGTTTCGGTCCATTTCACTGCACTTCATGTCAACCCATTCAATTCAATTGTTTTCATTTAATTTCAGAATTTTCTCCTTTTTTTTGATTGCATTTCATTTTATTGCAATTCCTCTCCTGTGCATTTGGCTCACTTTATTCCCTGATATGGAGAATTCAGTGGGTATCATTTAGAAAAGTTTTGGAACTGCTCAGTGCAACTCATGTCATCCCATTACTCTTAAAAGTTTTCACTTCATTTCAGAATTTTTTGGGGTTTTTTTCAATTGCTTTTCATTTCATCGTACTTCCTTTCCTGTGTGTTTGGTTCACTTCCATCCCTGGTTTGGTTTTCTTCATTTCGTGAAAGGAAAATTTTTAATTTCATGAAAGAAAATGAAATCTCGTGATTTTAATGAATATCATTTCGGCAAGTTCCAGTCCATTTCACTGCAAAAAAACCCCAAACCAAATGCACTGCACCACCACTGCTGTCTCCCCACCTTGCTCCATGGAAAGCCCCATGTGCTGGGCACCTCGGCCTCAGTAAAAGGCTGCTTTTACTGCCCTGCCTAGGGTTAGGGTTTCACTTAGGGTTAGGGTTGAGAAAACCACAAAGCCCAGAGCTCCAGGGACACTGCAGCTGCAAAAGGCAGGCCAAGGGCAGCACAGCATTGCCCCAGTATTGCTCCCTCCAGACTTTCCTCCTTGACAACACCCACACGCTGGGCATCTCTACGTAGGAAAATGCTGATTTTACTGCTCTGCCTAGGACTAGGATGGAAAAAACAACAAAGCCCAGAGCTCCAGGGACACTTCAGCTACAAAAGGCATGCCAAGTGGACCACAGCAATACCCCAACACTGCTCCCTCCACACCTTGCTCCTTGGTTCCACCCATGTGCTGTGCACCTGAGCAAATTTCATCATAATTCTTTTTCTGTCTCTGGTTCACTTCATTCCCTGATTTTGAGATTTAAATGGGTGTCATTTCAGCAAGTTTCAAAACTTTTCACAGCACCTTATGTCATCCCATTCCATTTAAATATTTTCCCTTCATTTCAGAATTTTCCAGTATTTTTTCATTTGCATTTCATTCCACCATAATTCATCTCCTTTGTGTTCAGTTCATTTTGTTCCCTTATTTCAAGATTCCATTTCCTTTCATGAAGCCACATTGTATGCCAGCACACTGCACAGGGGTAGTATGGAACCTTCACCAGAGCTAGGAACATTTCATATGCATATCTGGGGCTGTAGGTAGTTAAAACACTAGTTTTATAGGAGGAGAAACAATTATCATTGCTGAAACAGCACCATGGAAATTAGCTTGTCATCTGGTTATTCATTTAAAAATGTGATTATTGGAAACACACACACACAGCCTCTTAATTATTATCCTTTTGCTGGCTATCAGATCTCATGCCATAGAAGGGAAAGGAAAGATTAAGAAGAGGATGTAGAGAGATACTCACCTCTTCCTGTAGGAAAAGAAACTTTTGAAGGACCAGGGCTTCTACAGAAACCACCTGTAGTTGGGCAGTCACAGTGAACACCACAGTTCATGTCCCAAAACAGAGCAGTAACCCCACTGTCTGTCAGAGTTGATGGGGTCCTTTGAGAGCCAGCAGGATAAGCTGCTCCCCAGCAGGATGCCTTAATCCATACCCAGCATGTAGGTTTCAAATATCCTCCCAAAACCTACTCAAGAGTAAAAGCTGCCTCTTGCTGTCCTGGCAGGCAGCATTTCCAGCCACCACACAGTGCCTTGCTGTGCACATCTCCACTCAGCATCCTGGTCTGGGCACTCATTTCTGTCAGGAGAGACGAAGGAGTTGCTGTTCTCTCACCACTAGAATTTGTATCTTGGAACAACCATTTTCAAAATAGCAATAAAAACATTCAGCCAATTGCAACCTAACAGATTCCACTTACAAACTGGAGATGACACACCAATTAACAGGCACCAAATACAAACTACCTCCGAAAGCAGAAGTCTTTGTGTCTCTTTCTCTGCATGCACATCTGATTTAAATTCGAAATTGTACCTTTCTGATGGGGGAACCCAAGTTACCCAACAAGACCCAGCTGAAACCCACTCTTAGGCTTCTTCCTGGAGAAAGACAAACTGTTGTTTCTTTCTTGCTATCATAACAAAACTGCAGCACACAGAATGCAGCTTACCTGGGCAGCCAGGCCTCTCTCCAGCATATGTGAATGCATTTACACCAGGGAATTAAGTGGCTAACAACTCACAAGAGCTATGCACTCAGGTTTGTCATATCCCTTTCCCTTTGTATTTGGTTGGATATCCTTTGCCTTCCTTTCCAGTGTTTCGACTTCAGTAGCCTTTTAACATTTTCTCCCTTTGAAATAATGAAATTAAAGCCAAGCCAGCCCAGCAGCTGATTGCCTGAGGGTAATCCTACAATAAGGATCACACACCCTCACGCCCACAGTCAGGCAGCCAGCAGGGCAACACGCAGCCAGCATTTTAAATGCTTGAAGTATTTTTCTAAAGACGGATCCCTCATGTTCTCTAGGCCATGCCAAGGGGCATCCTGCCTGGCATCATTTAGGGGCAGCCATGGGGAGCCCTGCAGCCAGCAGCACAGGTGAGGAATAAGCACCCTTTGCAGCAGGCAGGTATCGGCAGGGTCTTAGCTTCAGGATTGGAAATCTCCAGAGGCAAGAGAAGATCTGGCTTGTTCTGCAGCACACTCTTCTTCCAGCCTCCTGCAGGCTGGGAGTCTCCTTCACACCCCAAGCACCATGATTTTTGTTCCCCACAGCATGAGATGAGGGAGAAGCCTCAGGTAATAAAACACGAGGAAATTCCCTGACAGCATTTCCCAATATTGGAGGGCAGCTACATTCAGCAAGGCACCTGTGAGTGGCAGCAGGAGCTCAGGTCCTCTGCTGGGATCTTTGCAGGCAGCTGATGAAAACTTATTTCTACTAAAGCTGCTTCCATGAGAAAGCTCTTCCCAGTGTAGCAGGGAGTTGCTGGGATGGGCAAGTTCTCTGAGAGATGTTTCAAACTGGGTATGTCCAGTGGACAGATTATAGGAGCACAGAAGGATTTTTACAGCTCACCAGGCAATCTGCTACAGAAATGGTGTCCCCTTGACACTTATCAAGGTTTTGAGGTGATTTTCTAGATAAAATAGCATTTTAAGAGAAAAGGTTTGTCCCATTTATATATGTCTCATTTTTATATATAACCTGGCCATTTTAGACGAAAAATTCCTTTCCAAGTCTCCCTAAAGTAATGAGTGGGAAATCCAGCCAGGTTATTGATTCCTGACTTTTTCTTTTTTACAGAGAGCTTCACGGTATGATCCTCCTCAGCCCATCCCTGAAGCCCGGCTTCTCTTTCCTGTGTGGTTCCTGTGGAACCCTGCTGTGGTTCCTATTCCCTGTTCCTCAGTCCCACCACAAGGGTCTCACAGGCCCCAGGTGAGCCTGGGCACAGCACCTCAGTGATGTTTACTGGCACAGGGACGCCGTGGGGTTCACCATCCCCAAAGGTGCCTCTCACTGGCTGGGAACTGACCCGGGACCAGACATGGGAGCAGGATCATTTCCCTCTGGCACAGCAGCCAGCGCTGCGAGGACACACCCGCAGCACGGCTGGAGGTCATGACAAACACTTGTCACTGCTTGTGAGAAGCTCGTGATTCAATATGGTTAATACAAAACGTGTGTGTGTTCAAAGCTCCTTTTCCCTCAAATATCTCAGTCTTGCCTGTGTTTTTACCAGCTGCAATACATTCTGCCCCATGCAATTAGGAGAAGGTACAGACTAAAATGTTTGAATGTATGAATGCTTCTCGCAGAAATGTGTTGTTTTATTCTCTACATAGAATCGTTTAAATTGTAAAGTGACAGCTGAAGTGAAAAGCCAGTGTTTCAGTTGTACCTCACAAGTTAACAGCATTTGGCTGTCATCACACCACTAGCAATAAATGTAGTAATAAAACTCTTTGTTTTGAAAGAGAGCTGCAAAGCGTTTCCTGACAAAAAACTGTTACATTAAATTTCCCTCGTTTGGCCTCACAGGCATCAGAAGGGATGGCAGCTTTTCCCAGCACCATTATTGATGCATCAGGACATGGGGATACAAAGATACAAGAAAAACGTGTGCTTCCAATAACTGAAGACCAGTGATTGCAGAAAACTCAGCTCTTTAAAGAATGATACTGTACCTTAAACTAAATAAGATACTGACTGCTTTGAATATTCCTCCTGGTACCAGTTGCTGCCACATAAAGTAAAACCTCTAACCTCCCATGGATTTAACTATTAAGGTATTACCATGTCCAGCTGTTACTGTGACCCTATCAAGAAAGCAGCACAGAAATAAGGATTTCTAATTTAGGACATTCTGTCTCAGGTTCAAAATCTGGAAGAAACATTTTGCCCCACATAATTATTAAAAATGTCTAGGAAGAAAAAATGACTTTCTGTGTGCAGGGAAGAACTTTGCTGATGAATCCTGGGAATTTCCAACCCTCCACATGCTCCACACTGAGCTGGTGGCTCAGACAGTGCTGATGGCCATGCATTCCCTGCTGCCTCCTGGGACACGAGTCAGCTGGAGAGCAGAAATGCTACTGGCAAGGCAGAGAGGACAGGAGGATTCTCCTGCTCCTTGCCAGGAAGGCCCAGGGTAACCCAGAGCTGTCAGAGCACAGAGCACTTGTCTTGGTTTCTCCTCTGTACCCAACTGCTGAGCTTTGCAAGAGCTGAAGGAATTGAATTATTTCTGAGACTTCCCAACCTCTCTCAGATTTGTACAAAACTGACCACACATCTCAAATATAACAAGAAAGGCCTGAGCAGCAGAGAACATGGTCACAAAGGCTCTGGCTACTTTAGAATTCAGGCAAAAGGAAAATCTTTTTGAGTCAAGAAATCTTTTTTTGAGTCAAGATTAAAAATCTTAAGTTGGTGCCACACATCAGATCTTAACACTTCTGATGGATTTTATCTTGCGTTTTCTTCTGCAGCTAAAAACACTGTACAGCATCCACTTATTTAAGCAGAATAAATTTCATTTTTTCTTTTCTTTATAAGTCTACTTGTAAGGAATCAAGAAAGGAATCAACAGTGGTCTAGAGATTAAAACAGAAGTTTATTGACAATTGAACAATCAGGCTTCAAGTAACCTAATCCTTGACACCTTTTTATTCAATCTCTAAACCTTTCTGGGGACCTTAGACAGAAATTGTAACAACCACAGTAATAAATTGCTGAGTGATGGTTCAGCAAGGGAAATCCTGCCTTGCAAAGAGGAGCCAGAGTGGTGCTAATGAGGACAGGCAGAATAACCCCATTCCTGTCAGATGAAAGCATACAGCACCCAAAGGTGAGGGATGATCTGTTTAATAGCAGGAAGCAGCTTTTCTAAGGTAACATGGAGCCACTTTAGTCTCTGTGAGGGAACTAAAGCCAGGAGATAACTGGTGAGGCCACCAGGATAAAATGATCAGTGCAAAATACAGGGATGTTATAGAGAAGCAGCCAATGCTCAGGACATTTTTTGCTACCTGTGGCTGCCTTCAGACCAAGATGCTGTGTCCTGTGTCCACCCTGCCCTGCCTCACTCAATCACTCTCCTTGCCCTGAGGCCTGGGACGATTTCATCAGGCTGGCTTGTCAGCTTATTCCAGGGTAACACTCTTCTCTGGCATGAACTGTCATGGCTTCATCAGTGCTGGGAAAGTGAGGTGTTGGCAAATTTTGCATTATGCAGCGTTTGTGAGACACTGTCTCACTGATGTGACCACCACTTCTCCTGCCTTTCCCTCCCACTGCTTCTCAACAGAAAACACCACCAGGCAATTTTTAATCCCTCTTCCACCACTTGCCCTTGCTTCTTCCAAAACACTGGGGAGCTTGCACCTCGTGGCCCCTCCTCTCCAAGCTCCCCCAGGTATCTCAAGCTAAAGGCATGCCATGTCCATTGGACAGACGGTCTCCTCCTTGGCACGGATCCACCCCCAGAAAGCAGGACATGGGGAGAGGAAACTGGGAACCATGTAGATTCTGCAGCCTGACAAACCAGCCAGGGAGTGTGGGTTGTATATCTAGGCCAGTACACCCTCTGGCAAGTCACGTCTCCGCTCACTCCTGCTTTATCTTTTGCTCTCTGCATCAGAAGCTCTTCAGGCAAGAAGCCTTCCCACAGCCCTCCCTAATGATGATGAGGACCCAATGATAATTCTGTGATAAGTCACAGCTACAAATCCCATCCCATCCAACACTAAGGCTCTTTCTAGTCTGTTCTTCTTCTAGTGTGTTCTTCCAAGTAGCCTTTTTTCTGCTCTTTTTTGCTTTAAGGAATCATGCTTTGGCAGCTTACTTCCCAAGGCCAGCCACTGCAGGCTGCACGGCAGCCGGCCTTGGCACAAGGGTGTTGCTGAAACACATGCCCAGGGGCAGAGGACTGGCACTGGCATTTCAGAGATCAGCTGTAATGTCAGCCCTCTCTTCAGTGTGGATCTATGTGATGCCTCCATAATGGGAGCAGAGCAACAGAACAAGTAACACCCTCTGGGACCAGCAAAGCAGCTGCACACACAAGTTTAGATGGAAACAACTTTCAGCTGAGCACCATTATGGATCCAGTAAGCACTGTCTGTCAGCACGATCCCCTGAGATGTGAAGAGTTTGCTCTAAGTCTGGCTCAGCCAGCAAAATCTCCTGTGTGAACAGAAACAATTTTTTGTTTCTGCTGGCAAACCTGAATCAAACATTGGGGGCCATGGAACAGACCTCCTTGCTCCTTATTCTGATTAAAATTCTTCAATACAGTCCCCACTTCCTTTGATTAAAGCAAGGCCTCCCAGCTCCCCCAGGAGGTGCTTTCCCAGCATGAGCCACCAAAGACCTGCCAGCTTCAAAGGAGCTGGCAATAACTCCACAAAGCTGTACTGAACGCTACACAGGAGGAGGAGGAGGTAAATCAAATAGGACAACAGGAGAGAAAGCACACATCTGTCACCTTGATGACTCCTTAGGAAGGGCCAGCGCTCTCATGGCCAAACCACACCAGTCACTCCCAAGTGTGTCAAGAGATGAAACCTGCAAGATCTCAGCAGAACTTAGGTGCAGGAAGGACGGGTCAGGATGCTCCAATTCAAACAAATTATCCAGGTTGCTATGGAAACCCCAAAGATGGAAAAGAAGCACTTTGAAAACAAACCATAGTGAGGCAGATTTCCTATCCACTCTGAAAAGGTTTATCACCAGAAAAGGCAAAGTGGGCGTTAAATGCTTTTGAGCTAAGGCAATAGTAGCAGCACTTGAGGAGAAGGCACTATGGATTGTCCTGGGGTGATTTTACGACGACACTTTATTCCCTAATCATCTGCGTTATTCCCAGAAATGTCTGTGGTATATTTGAGATGAACCACGGGCTGGGCTGGACCATGAGAACCCCGGGCACGGGCTCTGTTCAAACTCTCTGTCTCCAGTGTGGTCAGTGGCGACACGGATTGTTACTTCATTGCCTTTGATGGATTAATTTTCGAAGACTTAGGCAAGAAGCTTCTGGGGTTCTTTTGGTTTTTTTCTTTTCCCTGGCCTGGAAGCTTTTCACCAGCAAATCTGTTCACCAGCTTTTTGGGGTTTTTTGTCTCTCCGAGATGGGGAGCCTGGGGGGTGGCCCTGGTGGGTCCAAACCCCGGGAAAGACTGAGCCAGCAAAAAAAAGGGACAGCAAAATCCACCAGTTTCGCCTGCTCTGAGGAGGAAAACCAAGGCCAGAGGATCAACAGGTTTCCCATCTGCTCTGCTCTGGGCTGCTGAGTGAACTCCTCTTCCCGGAGACAAAGGGACCAGTTGCCATTTTGTTTTCCAGGCCACAGTGTCAGCCTGTGTATTTTTCTTCCCGGGCATTTTTAAGGTTTTTGTTTTTCTTCTGCTGTGGGTGGGTGTGTGTGTGTGGGTGGAGGGTCAGTTTCTGGGAGTTCATATCTAGAATTTATTCAATCCTCTTCTGTGCTTTGCAGGGGTACCACCTGCCCCCCCCCCATCAAACAGGGGTTTTTTTCACTTTCACCCACTGGTATCAATTCCTCTCATTGGCAGAAGAAAACGGAGTTATTTAAGCCCTTTCTCTTTACAGGAAATGCTCATTCCAGGGCGTTTTCTCCTGAAATTTGTCTCAAAACTGAGACATGGATTCACAGCACCCATCACACACATCTTTTATCCCAAACCCCAGGAGAACAGTCCTCTGTATTTTGCCAACACTACAGCATGAAAATTCAGACTTCCTAACCCCTTCCTGGCACCCTGTCTCCTTCTACATTACTATTGTACCTATAAATTCCTATTTGTAGCTATAAATTACTACACGTAGCTATACTAACCCTATCAGTCATGACAAGCAGAAAAGACAAAGGTAGAATTTATCTAATACAGATGGAGTAAAATTATCTAGGGATTTAAAGCTCATCAAAACTGAATGTCCTAGAATTCTTTTTCACACACACAAAAAAAAAAAAACAAAAACAAAAAAAACAAAAAACCCCCAACCCAACCAAAAACACACCAAAAAAAAAAAAAAACAAAAACAAAAAAAACCAAAAAAGCAAAAAAAACACCAAACACCCCAAACAAACAAACAAAAAACTGAAACAAACCCAGAGCAGAGAAGTGACAGAACTTTGCTATTGATTTTAAATGGTGCATGCTCAGATCAACCCATTGTGGCCCAAAAGTGCAGTATTGAATCAGATATACTCCAACCTCACCAAGAGTTTGTGCTTGAATATTCAAGTATTCTGTGATGGAATGATTACAAGTAGCATGGGGACAGAGTGACACCTGACATCAGTGTGGTTAATTAATAATGTTACTGCCTACCTACCTGTTAAATAAATGAATGGTTACATATAGACCCAGTTGTGGTTTTTTTTCAGAACAGCTCCATCCTGCACGTTCCCTGAGGAAGGCAGGCTACTGTCCATCCTTACCAAAGACAGCTGCCATTTATCTGCTCCTTATCATCAAATCTGAGGGCCATTACAGTTTGGAAAAGGTGATGGCTGTCTTGGAAAACGTAATCTTACCTGGGGTTACTAGTAGATTCCATCTGTTTGAAAGCCACAGATGAACAGTTTCGAAGAATGCAATTTTTGAGCATTTTTTGGAAGACACATATACTCTGCTGAAATCTTCAAGGTCCCTTCCAACCCAAACCATTCTGTATTTCAAAGAAAAGGAAAAACATAAACCCACAGTTTGTATCTTCCACATAAAAAAAATAATGACACAGAGGTGTTCTGTAAGCAAAGCAGCTCTTAGCAGCTGCTCCAGCACCTCAGATGGACAGAATCTGGTGCCAACCACAAAAACAGAACCTCCAGGCCAGCCCTCTGCCCTCGAATCCTCTGTGTACATATAAACAATATATTTTACTTTGCCTTAGTGTATTCTGAGTTCAAACCATTTTTCAAAGAGTTTTTGGCTGAGAACATTGTACTGTCACAACAGTTCTGAGAAGGAAGAAAGCAAGCTTTGTAACTGGAAAGTAATTCTTTTGGATGACATTTTTAGAAATACTGTTTTCAAATCCATGCAACTAGGGGAAAGGTTTCTCCACCTATCATTGGGTTACAGAATGGAACCTAACAACGTATTTACCATTCTAAACGTGGTGCCCTTTGCACCTGACTGCAACAGCAGAAGCAGATGAGCAGCAGCACAAGAAATTTGCAAGTTGCCCTGGTCTCTAGTGAACAATCTTTAGGTGCCATGGGAACACCACCAGGCTCAAATCTCACTTTTGTGCACACCCATTTTGAGAACTCAGTAAGAGTGCCTGTAGCATTCAGGAACAAATTTCTACCGACAGGAAAAATGTCCCTGCAGAAAGGTCTCCTGAGGAGCTCTGGGCTGGAATCTCCTCTGCTCAAAGCCATTTCCTGCTGTCTTGGCAGGCAGGAGGTTGCAATTTGCTGCCATCTGGCTAGCTGACTTTTTTGGGGAGGAGGTGGGGGAAGGAAGGAAGGACCCACAAGTTCCCAGCTGACAAAGAAACTTGACCTCTAGGCCAACTGTTCTTGCAGCCGGTACACACAGGACAGGCTGGGGAATGATGCCATATCCCTTCTCCTCACTGTCAACCAGATTTGGATACAGTGAAGATGACACGTGAGAGAAAACAGAACGCAGTAGACTCCAGCAACAAAAGGAGTGCTGGGGGATAGAACACTTCTCCTATAAATCATTTTATTTCTGGGGAGGAAAACCTGGTCTTTTCCCAAATCAAAGGCAGTAATGAAACTAAACCAAAACTTGCTACCATTACAAATTGAAACCAAGAAAGGAAGGGAAAAACTGCTCTTCCACAACAGTATCAGTCTCCAAGGTCCTGCCATTAGTTATGTGCCATAGATTCATCGAATTCAAATGAGTTGCAATTTCCATAAGCTGAGGTTTGGGGGTTTAAAAGTTTCCAACTCATCACCATCTCCTACTCTTTCTTGCAGCTTGGCTGCACTTAACACAGTGAAAACAAATGGAGCTTGTATGAATTGATATGGGCAAAAGTGTTGCCTTCTCAGAATACCTTGAGAAATTAGCACTGTCCCTTGGTTAAGGAAAACCACTCTCTGTCAGGACTGCCAAACCTGGACAAATATCCAGGGATGTGCACAAAGCTCCAGTGACCCAAAGAGAGTAAACAGGAAAGTAAGTGTCTGCCTCCTTCAACTCTGATTCCCATGAAATACATCATAGAGCCTAGAGAAAAGATTCAAATGCAAGGAAATAACATTAAATGTACTCCAAAAACATTTCTGTTCAAACTGGGATGAAAGTGAAGACATCATTAGATAACAAAGTTAAGTTTTCTAATAACATTAATTCATTTTAGGAGACTAATGTATGGTGATTCAGGGAGAGAAGCTGCTTGTAGGAAATGATTCTGCCCAATTTCATACCACAGTGAGTGAAATGGCTCAACGTTTATGTCCTTGATGTCATTAATAATATTAAAACATAGGCATAACAGAGTATTAATAACTTGACTGTTCTCAACAAATAAGAATTTAAACCACAACAAATGCTGGCTAAGAAAAGACAGATTTTCTCACCACCAATTTATTCTTACAGTGAAGAGGGATGTAAGAATACACCTTGCTGAGCAATAGCTTGCTGAACAACACTAACGTGTTACAAGGCATAGGGCATTTACCTGTGTTTAGATCCTACTGCAGGCAGACAGTGAAGTTGGACCAAACCTATGATTTGATCCAGTACAGTGATGATATTTAGCTGCAGTGAGAATTTAACCACCTGGGCAGCACTCCTGACTTAACATCCAGACTGCAGTCATCAGCCCACCGCTTCCCAGCAGCAGGTGAGCTGCAGCAGGCAAACTTGAAGGACTCCAGCAAGTCAGCCTGGAATCTGGTCTGAGGTGCTGACTGCTGATCTGGGACAGCAGAGGCTCAAAAGATAACCCTCCGAGTGATGTTCTTTAATGCAATATGCACTGACCCAGGAGCAGGGTCATCAGGTGTCTCTGTTGCTTGCCTTTGCCTTGTCCTGTCTCCATGGATAAACAGGATAAAGTCTGACCACAGAGTGCATGGCAGAAGAGAGCCTTGACCCTCTGTTCCACTAGACACCAGTATAATTCAAGTAGTTATTTAAATTATGAAACTGATTGCTTAATTTGAAAAGACTCTGCAACCTACAGATAAAAAGCAGTGCTCTACCCTTTGGTGAAATGAGTAATACCCAGAGATCATCACCAAGTGCAGCTTTCTCATTTCTGTACAGACACATGGAGGTGACTTTACTTCAAAGAATCCCATCTTGTCATTACTTCCAACACAGATCACGACTTGGGAGTAAAGGCGAGACAAGACAAGGCACAAAACTATCTGCTCATTGAATCTGTCTGCTCCAGTTGGGACCTCTCAAATCTTTCACATGCTTTGTGCTCTTTTAAGAAGAATCACTGTTCACAAACTTAAGGCCTGCGATTTAGTATCATCTAATAATATATAATTTCTGTCCACATAACACAGGCAGCTTCTGATTGCCAAAGATCTTCATAATATCAACTCTTGTCCCCATCACTTCAAGGAACTCTGTTCCTGTAAGGCTTCCTTTAAAGCTGTAGCAATCTAAGGCTCTAGATCTGCTGTGGGTGTATATCCACCAATGTCCAAAGTGGCTCTTCACTTCCAAACTCCATCAGGTTCTGGATAAGTTATCCTAAATGTCAAGTTTATCCGTTCATCTCTAGAATGATATTCCTTAGGTACTCGATGCTATAAGTGGCATAAGGGAAAAAAAAAAAAAAAAGAAGCATGAGCTTGTGCATTTAAAATACAGGTAATCAAACAAGGAATACAACCTTCATTTCCTGTGATGGCTTTTTATTCATATCTAGAAACACTTAGCTATGATAAAAAAATCATGTTCTGACTGCCATTGAAAACAAAAAGTCTTTGTACATTACTGTAGACTTCTTAAGTTACAACTTTTTGATATTCCAAGCTGCTATACTGATTTTGCTCTTTCCATTGCAGGCTGCAACCTTCATTGCTGAACTTTAATGCTGGAACATCTGAGCTGATTCTTCCTGCATCACTTGGCACATGAAAGCAAACCCATTATTTCTGTGGGTGCTCTGAAATTCTGAGGCAGAAAGCAACACTAATGCCTTGGAAAACAATTGTGCCACTGGAAGCAGAATGTCCCATATGTTCATGGGAGTGCCTCAACACATCTGGAAAACTGCATTACAAGTAAAGCACATAACCAGCGTCAAGGAGTTCTTACCTGCCAATCCTCCTGGGTAGCTCCTTCCATCATCAACAGAGTCCCGTGATCAAGTGGGATTCTAAGTCTTTCTACGTAAGTATAGTCTCCATCCTCTTCCTAAAAAGAAACATTAGACACTGAAGAAGTAGGCACATGCATTTGGTAGAAAACCAGTCCTCCAGAGCAGAGCTTAAAAAGCCTGTGAGGGAGGAGGAGGAGGAGGCTCTTACAAGACCAAGAAGTCTAAGTAAGCCTCTTTGTATCTGTATTTCATACAAAGTCCAGGAGCTGAGCATTTTAATGATGAAAGAAGCATTGTATCTCACTGCCTGGATGACACAGGCAAAGTTCAACAACCAGTTCCTGCATTTAGTGCAAAATTCTGGAGTGAGGCTGCAAACCTTTTGAAAACATCTTAAAATAAACAGTTCCGTATGGAGACATTCTGCAATAGCCACCCTAGATTCCAACAGTTAACTACTTCATCAAAAGTAACACCTTCCTGCTATTCTGAATTTGTCTTGTTACAACATGACATGCTGCTATGACATTAGCTGCTGGAAGAAGAGCTTTTCCTATTTAAAAAAAAAACAAACCTCATTTTCCTATAATACCTCGTAAAACAAGTTGTCTTAAACTTTATCACCACTAAATAAAACAGAATGCTAGACTAAAAGACAAATAATTTGCAAATTTGTTAAGCCTTTAGATTATGTACAACTATTTTAAAACTCAAATATAACCACTAGACATAGTGACACCCCAGCAGTGGTCTCACACATGCCACTTAAGTGGGAACAGCAACTCTCTATTGCTTTGCACTATCCTTTCCAACTTTAAATCAGATTCACACACTGCTAAGTCAACTGTGTAGTAGTCCACCTTGAAGGAGGTTTGTCCTTTTAAAAGTTCATGGCTTGCTGAAAAGTTCAAAATAATGAGGTAGAGTAACAAATACTGGAAAAATTATTTACTCAAAACTGAGTTTGATTTCCAGAAAACCAACTGGGAGTGTATGTGTGTATATAAATAAGATGCAGATAGAAAGAGGACTGCACCTTCTAAAATGCAAAAGAGCTTGGTTGATATCAAGTCAGTATTAAGAAATGTTTTCTTATCTTCAGTTGAAAAAAGGGAAAAATTCAAAAATAGGTATTACAAACATGACTGCTGATGAAAAGCAGAGAAATACCACTGCAAACCTTCCTATTTCAGAGGATTACATCATTTCACTTTGCAGATGGACAACAGTGGGCTTATTTTTCTCTCTTGCTCATCTTAATTAAAAAGGAATTCTTCTAAGATAAATGATTTAGGAGAAAACACCCTTTTGGATTAGAAAAGTCAGTATGTAAAAACAGCAATTTACTTTCTGGTTTAAATGGGACATCTCTGAGCTCCATTTTACTTAGAAAAATAGATTTTTATGTCAATTTACTTTGGAAAGCCAGTGAAGTTAGACAAAGTTTTTACTTTCTTACATGTCATTACTAACACTGTCAACCACAGCTCATTTCAGAACTTTTATTCCTAGAGCTGATGTCAGACATACAGAAAGCTCACTTGACTTTCAGAGGTCAAGAAGTTTATGAAGGAAATTTATTTTTGACATCTAAGGTGGAAAAGACTTCCTGGTAACAAACATGGAAAGAAGAGCATTAGGTGACTTCTTTATGTTCACTTTGTAACTCTATATATGCACTACAAAACCAGGTGTAGTAAAGCAACTGTTCTGCTTTTTAATACATTAGAATTTTCATAATCTTGAGTTACACATTTAATACCATCCAAGTTTTATACTATCCAAGTACACTGGTTAAACCTTTATTAAAATTCTTAATTACAGTAACTACAGTTAATAAATAAGGAAAGCTCAGTATGACTTGATGGGAAGCTGTGAATACAAAATCTGTACGAACTCCTGGACTCCATCAAGGTTGTTTTCCTGAAATGCTATCAAAATCAAAAAGAGAAAACATCTAGTATAAATCTATATAAATCACCCAAGTTTGTTTCTTAAGTCTCAGTAAAGTTTATTGTTATAGTAGTAGGAAATAGCTTCTGGACAGTGCAGAGGAATCTTCTATTATAAGGAAAAGTAAATGGAAACATCCTGTAGAAGAATGTATAAGTAATAATGCAGTTATACAAGCAAATGATGCAAAATAATTTTCAATGGATTTAAACAACATATTTCATGAAGAATGCTGGCTTCTACTCTTCTGCTTCACCTATTCACCTATTACCAAGAGAATTACCCTTACAAAAGTTCAAATCTCCTATTTTTCAGATTTCATCTTGATTGTATCCCTATTTTCCAATTTACTTCTCTAGCACCAGCTGTGTAAACACCCTCCTCCACAATAAAGTAGCCTCATCTATCAATACTCCTGCATTTTAACATGTTTATTCTCAATGTCTCTGACAAAATCCTCACTGCAGTTCTCTTCTCTACAGATTCAGTAATAATGAATATCAGTTATACTGCCCTTTCCTCACATAATGCACTGGCCTGCCTACACAGGCCCATCTTTAAACTCCTTCAGTCCTTCTGCAGCTGAGCACTCCCTTCCTCCTCTCTGCTTGTCTACAGCTTCTCAAGTCCTGCCAATACTGGTGGACAACACCTCCTCCTCCTCTGCAGCCACCACTGTGAGTCTCCTTCACGCCAATCTAAAAGTTCAACCCTCTTCATCTTGATCCAAATCTCTGCTTCTACCATGCTCCACATATTCCCATATTCACCTTCAAGTGGATCTGTCAATACACAAATGGTTATTCTTCTGCTGTTTCCAGAAGTACTAGGAGATCCTTACCTTCTGCTAGAAAAAAGGACTGTACTTCAGTGATTCATTTGAAAGACAGACCCATCTGTCTTTCTGACATTTTCCAGATTCCTAGATTTTCTAGCTGATTCCTAGAACACCACAAATACCCTGCTATTATCTAAGAGGTGTGAAGTTCCTCCCTTCCCAGCAGCCATCAGTTTCCTTGGTTACAGATGGAAGAACAGCAAGCTGACACCTGGCTTTCTAACTCCTTCCACAGCTCACACAGCCATTCACTGGACAACCACCCAGCTGGTCCCTATGGCACCCACACCTCTGCCACACCAGGTATCACCCTTCCCTGCTGTACTAACATTCCCCACGCAGCTTCCAGGAGGACACAAACACATCACCTGGCACTGTCTCAGAGTAGAGCAGTGACAAGCAAGAGTAAAAAATGGTAGTGAGGCTGTATTGGAAACACCCATGCCACCGAGTGAAATCAATTTCTCTGGACTGGGAGGATAAAGCCATGCCCGAGTGGGAATGGGGGCTTGAGGCTGTGTGGGGAACGGGAGGAGGTCACGCTGCCACAGTGGTGACACTCACGCTGTAGGCAAGCACAAGAGGACTCATTGACTCAACCAATAGCTCGTGAACTGTGTATGAATCACAGCTCTAAAGCAAAGCATTTGTCTCCTGGTTTCAGTGTAGGCAGGAGCTACAACGATGGGGGCGAGGGGAACAAGGAAGCAGGAGCAAGGTTAAATTAATTTACTGGAACTAGAAGAAAAAAATAGAAGAAACCAGATCGCTGTAGACTTTGAACTATGAAGTAGGCATCCAAAAAACCCTAGAAACCATTTAAAGCAAAGGAAAAATATCAGCTGCTATCATGTAACTGGTCCAAATAAACAGAAAAAGCTGTATTTAGAAAACATAATGCTTAAAAAGAAAAATTCCAGAAGGCAAAATAAAACAGTTTCTGGCGTCATGTTAATTCCCATGAAGTCTCCTTATTCCAATGAGGAATTTACACCTGAAATGTATTTGCAGCTTTTTTTTACATGCACTGGGCTGAAATTCCAGTAAGAATTATTTCTACTTATCCACAAAGAATGCTTGTTTAAGCAGATACAAATAGTCTATGCATGTCTCTACACTATTTTGCCCTCTATTATATGATGAACACTTATCCAGTACAGTGCTCACTAAGAGGTAAAACAGAGGACTGAACCTTTCCCTCCCCTCACCCTAGAACAATTTTCAGGATAACAAAAAAACCACATAAACCTAAGTAACAACCTAAGTAACTTTTTTTTTCATTTTTGCCAAGTGAAAAAAGATTTCAGATTGTGTGATTGCTTCATAGCGACTTATATAAACACTACCAAATTACTAACAGACTGTTGTCAAAATTCATATAAACATGCACAGGAAACCCAACCTGGCAATGCTACTGGTCATCTTTTCAGTTACAGAAACAGGATTTTATTCACTACGTTCATCCATATTTCAAGACATAATCTAGAAGATACTTGTAGAGATACCAACAAGAACTGAAGTCTCTCTGACGGCTCTGATCCAGTACTCTTCAACTGCCCTTGAAGCTGTGACCTCCCTTGTGGTACATACTGTTTTGTACTCAGTACATGATCCCACACAGGAAACCACATTTTTTTCCCCAGTACCGTCTCTCCACAGTGACGTTCTACCATTTCTCATCTTGTATGTTCATTATATCTTTCATCTCAAAATACTTGAAAGCACTTACAAGAACAGAGGGAAACGAAGGCCTTTGAAACCCTAGAATCTGAAATAGCAGAATGTTGGCCCTCAAAGAGGTTTAGTTTTGAGAGGAAAAGGATTTACTTTCTATTTCCCTCCTCAATGAAGACTAACTCTGGAAAACCCAATGTATTGATACTGGCAGACTGCAAACCAGGGAGAGCCTGAATGCCTGTGATGACTGCTAATCTGAATTTCTTTTCCCTAGATTACATTCCTCTTCCTGTAACTTGCCTTTTAACAAAGGAATGATCAAACTTCAAAGATCTACAATCAGTTTTAACTTTCTCTTAATGAAAGAGAGAATGCTACAGTACAACAGAGTATGAAAATTACTTCTTTGCTGGTACAGCCTGAAAGGTTGTAATTTCCATCAGAGCCTCTTGTAACTCCCACTTGGCAAAGCATCTATTGTCATAGGATGCTCTCAGGAAACTGCAGGCTCTGAGAATGTGCAAAGAATACATATTGTGTGCCACGTAATTATTAAGTATGAGTTCCCTTAGGCACAGGACATACTTAACAGCAACTATTTCAAAGATCTGCACATGGGCATTCTACCTCAGAAAAAAGGTATGTCACACTTGTAAAAGGAATACACTTCACAGCTAGCAAGACTCGGCTAGTCAGAAACATCAGGTCAAAGGTGCTGAAGAAAAAAAACGAGGAGAGCTTGAGGGATACATCTGTAGAAAACCATCCATCTCTGGAAGAAAAGGGAAGAAATCGTGCAGTACAGATCAAACAAGGCAGCCAAGTACGAATGGCACAGACCAAATTCCCCCTTTGCTAACAGTGGGTGTCTTTTCAGAAAATCTATAAAAAAGGCATCTTACTCAAGAACTAGGACTGATTTTTAAGACAGAACCTGCAAAGTTTATACTGAAGTTTAAGTGTATTTTATTCTGATTCATCGATGGGGAACAGAGGCACTTCTAAAATGAATCCAAGCACCACTTACAGTTTTCTAGAGGAATAAACTTTCCAGCTGACATTTGAGTATCAACACAGCATCAGGGACACTTACTCATGCTATGCCCACTGACATAACAGACTGCTTATGTGATCTCATGCTCAGGGACCAAGATTAAATTCACTTCAGGCAACAAAGAATTTACAAATTGGAGAACTGGTGAAAAATACAAACTATTTGTTTTCTGGCTCAAGTTCTGACCTTTGCTGTTCAAGACTAGGTGACCCAAGGTGACTTCAGTATGTCAGCATAGCGTTTTCCTGTCGGCTGGTAACTATCACCTCTGCTTTCTGTACCACCTACTCAGAATAAATAGCAACACAAGCAGTTAGCAAACTTCCTTCCAAATTTGTCAAAGACTGCACAAGCAGAAAATTCAGCTGAAACAGGACACCCTAAAATAAGGCCTGTATTCTCAACACAGGTGAATCCTTTCCTTGGATAAATACAAACTGCAAAGTTTAAGCTGGCTTGCAAACACCACATTCCCAAGCACAGCGCTTTATCCAGAAAGAGTATTCACTACTGAATCACTAATTAACTCCTGAAAGGATATTTCACACATCTCCTTATGAAAGCAGAGGATCTCTGTTTAGTTTGAGAGTATGACGTGACAGCTTCCACGGTATTTTATGGAGAAGAAATGAGCTTCTTCCCTTTGTTCACTGCCCCTCAATCTGAATACACACATGTCAAAATATGAACATTGTTAAGAGGATTTTACTTAGAAGAGCAGTCAGAACTACTCTTCATCCCACGTACACTCTGCATTACATAACATTGGCCTGAGTTAAAGAAAATGGTAGCAACTCTTTGATTAATTTGCACGGTGTAAGTCCACTTCCAGCACCACTGATCTCATTTTAAGTACCAGGAAGGGCCTTTATTTGGGCAGGAGACTGCCCAGGTTCCAATTTCACTGCAGCACTACACAACACTGCTGCACATTATTAGTGTGGTCCCATCCTCAGGATGTCATAGTCAATTCGAGATATTTCTTGATCCCTACACTTATTCCACAGAACTTTACAAGTTGTGCTTTCATTAACTTTTAAATGCTTTAGTAATTAAGTTCTCTTAAACAGGGGGAAAACAATAAACATACAACTAGCTAGCTATCAGACTGTCTCAGTGTGATATGAGCACTCACAGGGGAAGGTTTCTTCCTCATCTCAAAGGCCCGAGTAGCCCCGAAGCTGAGTGAGGCGATGACGGGATGTTTCCCCAGCGACGGCTCGTCGTCACTGTGCCAGTCCACACTGTCCTTCTCATTCCGGTAGAGGTTGCAGAGAAGAGAGTTGAAGGTGTAGCCAGTGAGCTCTTCAATGCGCTCCTTCAGCAAGGTCAGCAGTGGATGCCACTGCAATCAGCACAGAGGGGGACTGTAAATGCCATGAACACAGGCCAGGGGCAGGTAATGCAAGACAGAAGGCGGAAACTACTAAGAAACAAAATACACTGCACTTTAATCACAATAAACTTAAAATCAAACCCATGACTCACAGCAATTCTGATGATATTTTTAGTAGAGCAGAGGAATGGGTTGGGCTTTCTGCAAAATATGCACGTTACCCATCGCTCAATACTAAATCATCTCTTAAAACTCTGCAGCCAGGCTGCCTTTCATACTAATGGAGGCAATCAGTGACTAAATGACATTGCTCTCAATTGCCTGCAGCTGTTGACAGAGAACAAGAGGAAGAGTTGGCCTAATGTGGCCCTCTGTCCCCACTCTATTAGCACAGCTTGTTGAGCAGCTCATCACCTCTTGGGGTTTTGACTCCAACACTGTAACTTTTCAGTGGGTCACAAAATCAATGTCACTGCCCCTGGATTTCATCCTTCCCTTTGCTAACATCTTGCTGAGCCCACAGCCGAGGGAAGCTCTGCACTTTCCATTACAACTCAGTCCAGTTATTTAATGCTATAAACTTACATCATGACTTTCATCTGTCAGAGTGCTTTTAAGAACTACACAAATATATAAAGAAAAGAAAAAAAAAAGACAAAGCAATGTAGGCCAGAATTTTTGCCCATTATATAAGCAGAAACAGAGATCAAGAGGGGATAAGAAACTGATTCCAAATCTCCAAGTGCACCACTGGCAGAAGAAGCAAAAGACAGCTGGAAATATTTTCTATTACCCACCTTTAATAAACAAGGCTGCACTTCCTTCTTTCCAAGCTTCCTCAAGTTTAACAGGTATTTAACTTATTAGTTACACTGCAGGAGCCTCAACATACCATCCTTCTCTCTACTGGGGTATTTCTAGCTAAGTCATGCCTTCACCAATTAAGCATCATGTGAGTAATTAATTCTAGATAAACATAGCTTGCAGCTATGGGACACGTAGGGAAAGCAGTAATACCACCCAAAGACCCCCACCCCCCCAAAAAACGTTTGCTTGCAACTGGGCTGCCCAAATGTGCAGTAAGAGTCCAACAAGAATTACTGAAAGCACTTTTCAGTGACCAACCAGGACTAGATTTCTTCAATTCCCACCACAGAAGTATGTATTACTAAAATGTTACCATATGCTGAATTTTACAATGTAGTTCAAAGCCCACTACAAACCTGCAGCAGTGGAAGTAGTTTTGTTGAAACATTACTGTGTCACCAACTCTATCATTGCTTACAAAGAATCATTTTCTAATACCAAAATTCATTTAGGCACAAACACTGGATTATATCTAGAAATGCTGCAATCACACCATTTCTTACCAAACAAAAAAGGAGGGGCACAAAGTTAATTACTCCTACAGATCAAGTGTTTAAGGCAATAATCAGTTTTCGTTAAGCTGTGCACTAAACTACCTTTTACTCGGGGTATTTTTGTGACAGAAACTATTCTACAGGTAAGGAGTGTGCTCTTTTCACCATACCCTGCTTCTTCTAAGCTGCAGCTACTCCCACTTGCACAGCTGAGTGAAATATCCATGTGCAGTGTACTCACAGATCTGCCTATAGGCAGCTTCCAGCTGGGGAAGGGCTGGCTTCCAGCCATGTAACTTCTCCAGTGCATCTCACTTTCTCCTTGAGTTTCCCTCTCTCAGTAAAAATCAAATTATTTAGGAATAAAAGACAGAACCAGCATGAGTGACTCATTTAGACCTTGTACCTTTTG
This sequence comes from Daphoenositta chrysoptera, assembly GCA_013397915.1. Taxonomy (NCBI): domain Eukaryota; kingdom Metazoa; phylum Chordata; class Aves; order Passeriformes; genus Daphoenositta; species Daphoenositta chrysoptera. Next base: position 765,153 of record VZRO01000437.1, on the reverse strand, counting down.
GATGAGAGAAACAAGCCAGTGGCCCAATGAGTGCTAACTCACTTGATGCAAACTGAAATGAAACCTTGAATTCAGGGTACATGGGCTCTACCCAATCTCTGAGGAGAAACGGGTTTCACAACAGGCAGTTCTGAACTCGATTTAAATCATTAAGTGTACAACAGAATGATTTTGTGAGGCCACTTCCAATCCCTAAAGCCATTCAGCTTTCAGAAAAGGTCATTTAATGCCTGGTTTTCCACCACAAGTTCTGTAGGTCATAGAATTTTTAACTACAGTATTTTTGAGACTACAAAATCTTCACAACTCATCATGTTAAATCACTCCTTTCCAACTCTTCCCAAACTAAGCCCTGCTAGATGGTATCCCCCCTTGGCAGCAGTTCTGGGACTTGAGACACTTTTCCCTCATGCTATCCAGCTTTCGACAGTGACACCTAATTACTGCCATGGACATTTTAAACAAAGCAATATCAAGAGACAGATTAATGGGACAACAGGCTGAGAGAGAGAGACAGAGAGAGAAAGGGAGAGAAACAGGAACAAAACATCACTGAGTCACTCAGAAGGTTTTTAACTCTTCCAAAACAGTGTGGGAAATTACATGGTACAATCTGGAGTTGCTGAGCAGATGAGTTGCATGTGTGAATTTCATAGCATCCGCATAGGAATCAAAATATGCCTAAACTGTCATTTAAGCAGTATTGAACCTAAGCGTTCCTGAAAGTAGCTATTTCAGTAACTGGTATTACTGTAGCTTTACAACAAAAACTCAGTGTGACTGTGTGCAGTGCAATCTCCCATACAAAGATGCTTGGAGTCAGTCACACAGAGCAGTTCACAGTTTTGTCCAAAGCTACAGTGACCCAAAGCAAAGCTTTAAACTCCAGGGTAGTAACTTCCTTTTGGCAACATTTAGCAACTAAATCACACTCCTCTCAGTCAACTCACTCATACAGCGTATTTTATAAAACTGACCACATTCCAGTAGAATCTGCTGCTGATCACAAATTAAATGCTAACAGATGCTCTAGATAACTAGAGGACAGAGGGAATTTTTATCTCTCGATCTCTGCAAAGGATTTATCTGTAGACAATAATAAAACACATACATATAAACACACACATACATTTGGATTTGGTTGCATTGTTATCCTGGAGTATGTGTAAGGAAGTTCCCCATACCAGCATGTAAGCCGTGGTTCCTCAAAAGATACTTCTGAAAAAAAGAACAACAGGAAGACTTTCTCAGTTGCCTTATCAAAGGATTTGAAAATGGAAAGATGATGCAATTCTGACAAGAAACTTGATCAAAAAGAGATTGTCCATTCCCCTAAAGTTAAATAGCAGCCCCTTAAAATCCTCAGCTTAACATAATGAGCGCAAGTGAAGGAATGAAATAATTCAAAGTCAGGTGTCCATCTGCAGGAAAAATTACCTTGCCAAAATCTTGGAAACACATCCATTTTCTTACTCCTATGCCAGACAGAGCAGGGACTGGATGAGTTAAAGACAGCAGATGAAACTGAAATTTTATTTGTAAATCTGGCTTGTTTTACGTTCACCTGGTTCTAGTGCCCAGTACGCTGGCCTAAGTTGCAAGATGCAGATGGCTCCACAGGAAAGGGTGAAGTAGAAAGGACTGTAACATCCACAGGACATCACAGAAACAAAATGTAGCAAGGCTGGACACTATATTTTGTCAAATACGTGTGTGCTCTGTGGTATAACACAAAACATCAGGTTAAAAATACTTTCAGCTTCTGAAAAGACTATCTTGGTAACTATTTCTCATGCTTGACAGGTAGCATTCTCCACTATACTGTCCCTTTATTGCCAGCCAAGAAACACACATGGTGAAGACATTTTGCAGCCCTGTCCAGTAACTACTCAGATACACTGTCTTACATTGGTTCCTGACCAAAAGTGAAATTTAGCTGGAACAGGTGCCCCTTAGTGAACAAATCCAGAATAGCAGCCTCTTCTCCTACTGCATACTGGAACTAATAAATAAAGCCAAAAAGGAACATGCAGCTGCTGAGATTTTAAGTAAAAGAGGTAAACAATATACCTCGTGGAAGAACACAATTCTTGCAGCATCACTGGGAGATTGTAAGAAGGGATGGTGACCAGACTTAATCTTAAAATGAGTGAGAAAAAGAATTGGAGACGACAAAAGAGATAGTAAAATTCCAAGATTTTTAAGACAGGCAATTTTAATTTGGAAAGATGTCATTTAGTTGGCAATAGTAACATGGTATTAGAGATTGAAAAGTAAGCTGCAGCAGTCTTCAGATATGCACAGAAAACCTGCACGGAATCTTGCAGAAGTGGTAACACTGCAAATGAAAACCAATTCTAAACAACACACAGACTCTGTTACGGAATTGACCTGTGAATGACCTGAAAAGGTGGCCTGCACACTCCTTACCCTGTCTGATGTGAGTTCGCTGACCCCAGGGTATGTCTTGGAGCAGTTGCTCAAACATCCAGTCTGCTTGTTCTGAGTCAATAAAGCCAGGAATCAAATGAATCCTAAAGATGAAAAAGATAAGGAAAAATGGAAGGAATATACATTTCTCTATCTGCTTTGGGAAAATATTTTCATTTTCCGGATTCCCAAAGGAGCTAAAAATGGCTGTAATGCATCATATCAAAAGTCAAAGCCCAGTATCCTGTTTCTGATCACAGCCAAAAGCAGGTGTGAAGGAAAGAACAGAAGGGCTCCTCTTGAGTCTTACCCTCACCAAATGTAAGTGACTTATAAAAACATATGACAACCAACAATATACCATGAATTCCAGACTCAGCCATATGCTGTGAAAAATGGCATCCTTCTGCTTGTTATTAACTGCACTTCTGATATAACAGATAGCCCTGATTATGGCAATACAATCAACAGAAGGAAATGATTGCTCTTTACTCACCATCTCCACACCACTTAGAATTTGATAATCCTTTATCCCTCCTGACATTTCTATTCCCCTTTTCAAAGCATAAGGAAAATTATTTAGCATAAGGACAGTATTTAATGCCTCCTATTTTTTCATGTCCATATGTAAATCTAATGTTTTGATTGGACTAACAGTCATCCAAGAATTGCAGCCACTGTGGTGGGCTGCAGAGTAGGAATGCTGCTAAACAGCAGTTTACTCTCTCAAGTATTCTATGCCCCAAGGATGTCACAATAAGAGTATATAGTAAAGGTGTTAAAAAAAGATGCAAATCTGATTATTAACTTTCCAGAAAGATATTTCATCAGTGTATTATGAAAACAAACTCTGGAAAATGCAGGATAACCCAGCTGACTGTGTATCTCGTCTCTTTCCAGCTGGTCAAAGCTTTTACTTTTCAAAATACTTTAAAAATTTATTTGCATCTTTAGAAGAAACTAAGATGAAAGCCCAAAAGTAAAATAATACAATAATCAGAAGAAATTAACTCAAATAAATGCACAAAAAAATTACTATGTCCTTGGCATTTTTTCCACTATTAATAAAAAAATCTATCAAATGCAGAAGAAGAGGATTAATACTGATACTGCAGCTAAGTCAGCAGGGTAAAAAGTATTTTAGTTAGTAGGAATCATAGAACAAGTAGGTTTGTTTTGAAGTGTCCTGAAGCTGAAATAAGTAAGGCATGGCATACAAGCAGAAGGGACAATCCTAAAGTTACCACAATTGCCTAAAGTTAAATGCTTTTATTAGATTAGTTTAAAACAATTCCAATTTACAGCTACAGGTTTTGGGCTGCTTCTAACTGTACAACACAGGCATCACACACTTGCTAACACAGCAATACTGATCCAAATCTGCAGCAGCAACTTACTGTCAATCATGACACAAATGGACACAGCCCCTTGTCCTTATTCTGGAAAGAGCACCGGATGCAGTACACACCAGATGTCAAGAGGTTTATTTTTCTTCTCTTCAGTGCTGCTCAGAACTGCCTAAGTCCCTGCTACCTGACACTCAAAAGTATTTCCAGAAGTACTTTAAACAGATGATGCACAGGAAAGGCAGTGTGCAGCTGCTAAAGTCAAAACCCACTGCAGAAAGTGGACTGCAGAAAGCTGAGTATCACCAGGCCACCCTGCAAAAGCAAGTAAGTTTCATCCACTTACCTAGAAATGCCAGTTGGTCCCTTGCTGAGCTCATACACACCAGGCTTGCTGAGGATGTAGAAAGGAAAGAACCATCAGGAAGACAAACAAGAAATTATCTTAGACAGAGCAGCACAGACTAGAATTGTTACAGGCCCGGACCAGGGAAAGTTTTCTTTAAAAAAGAAAAGAAAGTTTAAAAAGGGAAGAAATAATGTCCTGGACATAAAGGTCAGAGTAAGGCAGCAAAGCATGCTGCAGAAGCAAATGAGTTTGTGTGTACTGTCTGTCCCTCCTTTCACCAAAGGCCCAGTACACAGTTTTAGAGCTCTTAGAAAAAATAAAAGAGGGGTGCCACAGGGAATCTAAAGGAGACAACCATACATGACTGCACTCAGATCACTATGTTTGGATTCATAGGTACACTGAGGAAGAAAATTCTACCAAGATAGCCAAACTGAAGCAAGCTGGATTTTCAGTATCTCTAACTCCACCACACACCACCACACTTTGCCATGCTTCATGCCAAAGTTGTCCTGAGAAGATCCCCATTTCAACACAAAGGGTAAGTGACATACAAATACCCAGCTTCACTATGACACCAGCTACCAACTACTTCTCTGAGCCCTGAAAGAAGCTGCCATACCAGCTGTATTTCTGGTATATTCCAGAGTAAGTAATTTCCAGCACAGTTTACACTGGGACTGTCCCAGGAAAACATCCAAAGGACACATACTGGCAGTTGTGCTGAACCAGAATGTCCAACTGATGATGATTACTGGCTTCTCAGCTACACCACAGGCATAAAAACCAGTTAACAGACTTGGACTCTCCTCATAACACATTAAGATCATTACAAAAGGGTTAAAAGTCCCCAAATTCCACTCCTACCAACCACGTTGACAGAAAAAGTGCACAGAGGAGCCAGCAGGGTACTCACTCTATCACACCTGCCTCAGGAACTCTGCGCTCCACCTGAAAGGTAACAAGACAGCACACAGTGAATATTGAAGTAGTTGGCACTCTCCAGTCAAACAGAACTCATGGTCATCTCCAGTGACTCTGTATAGCCACACACGGATAAGCCAGTGAGAAAAACACACCTCAGGGCAAGAGGGAAGGAGTAACAGCTCACCCACTCCCTCCTCGCCCCAGAAACTCTCAAATGCAGCTACCATCGCAGGCTGGTTTTTAGCCATCAACTGCCCCCTAAAGGACACTGATTTCTAGATTATTTGGATTATTACAATACTCACTATTTAGCAACTGCAATCAAGAAAATTCTTATCTTTATGTTTATAAAAATACCCTTACGTAAGTAAAAATTTAGAGCAACCCTAAGAAGCAGGAACAAACCCCAGACCTCAGTCAAATGAGCAAAACACAAGAGAGATCAGACATAGCAGGAGCTTACAATGTAAAGCTGTCTGCACAGCTGAGATAGCTGTATTTTGTTAAAACACAAACAGAGTAGTTTAATCCAGCCTTGGCTATCATTCTGGTTGTCTCAGGGATTTATGCTTCTCTTCTCTGAGCTCAGTGGAGTTCTGATTTGAAAGGAGTTACTGCATTGAGCCAACAAGAGGATCAAAATATAGTATTATATAGATAGCAGGTCTCTGCCACAGAGAAAAGAGAATCTTCCCAGACCATCTTCAGTGCTTCCAAGCCAAGATGACAGCTTTTCAAATAAGTCTAGCTTAGAAAGAAGTGCGCATGATTATTTTTCTCCCCAAGCAAGGAAGTGCCCCCACTCTGCATAGAGCACAATATCCTTCATCAGCTGATGGGACATAAAGTCTATAAAACAAATCCCATGCTTTTTCCCTGCAGCAAGTAAGACAGATACCCCATCTGAGGAAAACAAGAAGAGCTCAAATCATGCTTAGGACATTGCACACTGAATATTTAGTAGAACATATTCTTTTGGCTCCCTAAAAAAAAAGAGTAGTTACGAACATACTAAACAGAGGGACCATAACTTTCTGTTTGCTGGATATGCAAACAGTTGCAAACTCTGCTTAGTAAAAGCTCCAAGTTCAGTTCAGGTGAGTTTTTTATTGTTTTTAAACAACGGAATATATTCTCAAATAATTTTTATCTTTTCTATCATTTGAAGTTTAATAACAGATGAGATTCTGCTTGTTACCAGGTAATTTTTACCTCTGATGGTTTTTCAAAGACAAATTGCTTTTGAGTGTGATCTTTCTGCCTCCATACTGGTCTGGCACTTGCAGGGGCAAGGCTGTTGGCCACAGGTGCCTTAGGTGCTAAAGCAAAGAGAGAAAGAAGAAAGGATCACATGAACTGAATATCACCGTACAAAAAATACAGTTAGGTAAACTTACAGAATCATTCATTGGAGTATTCGCCTCTGCTTGGCAGAGTCCAGGAAATTGCCAAACGTAAGAGTTAAAGTAAGAGTTAAACAAGAGTTAAAATTGCACAGGAACTGAAATTTATATATATATATATATATATTTTTATTCATGGACAAACAAAACTGAAAACATACTTTTATCAGAAGTGATGACATCTATAACTTTTCAATTCTACAACACCTATCACACACCAGCAGAAATTGATCCATGCAGCTAAGCTGCTTCCCTCTGTATTCCTTTTCTCAGAGGGGAAAAAAAAAAGAAAAATACTTTTATTAAAACAGGATTTTTAAGCCAGGGAGAAAGTGGAAGAGCAAGTCAGGCACACCACTTCAGGTGTTTTATTTACACAAGGAAACAGGCTTTAAAATGGGCCCGAAACACAAAGTCTTCACTCTGTGTAATTCAAACTATGGGGAAAATATGTTTTTTTTTTAATCCCCTTAGGAATAGGAGGAATGAAATGCACCTGTGGCAGAAAATTTTGAGGCCACATGCACAAGTCAAAATAGTTGGCTATTTTTTTCATCATTAAAAAATCAGCTTGCCTAGGATGCTCAGTCTGCAGATACAGGAGCTTTATAGAAACTGTAATCAGGTGAGTGGAACATGTTTTGAGCACGTTCACAAAAACAAACCAGTCCCTCCTGCAAGACTGGAAACCTCCAAAGTGCTCCTCTGCCTCTGCACTCCTCGGTTTCAATCTTTGCTAAAAAACCCGTGATGTTAACTCCATCCCTTTCAACTACTTCTCTTTATTTTACAATGTTTCCACCGTGAAAAGCTAAACGAAGGCACACAATGCGTTTTGTGACTAAAAAACGGCTGATTGTTGTTAGAGAAGTCAGCTCCACCAAACACTATTTGTCTCATTCAAGCTGCCCAGAGACGCGAACGACGCGCTCACCTCAATGCGCTCATCAGCAACACATCCAAACCCTACGTTCTACATCCAAAATCGCCGCACCTGTGGCACACGCGCAAATTTTACTTAAAAACTGGGTGCGAACACCTGCACTTCAGGTACCGACGGGAACGGGGGAAACGGGGCCAGCCCTCGGGGCCGCCAGCGCGGTCGGAGCCCGGCCCCGCTGCCCGTGCTCGCCCCTCAGCGCCCAGGAGGGCAGCGGAGAAACGCCCGCCGCCGGCAGGGCAGGGCAGGGCAGGGCAGGGAAGGGAAGGGAAGGGAAGGGAAGGGAAGGGCAGGGAAAGGAA
>VZRO01000437.1:686131-757412 GCA_013397915.1 Daphoenositta chrysoptera | reverse complement strand
ACGCTCGGCAGAGCCGCGGCCGCGGCTGCCCCGCGCTGCCTCCCGCCCTGCCCGTCCCGCCCCAACAGGGGGGTGGGCGTGCGCTCCGCGTGCTGCACGGCGCCGGGAACAAAAACAGTTTTGGAAGCAGCGGTGCAAAGGGACGGGATTGATGCCACCAACCCCCTCCTGTTTTCTGACAGGTGCCCAGGATAGTCCCAAGGACGTGGACAGCTATTAAATAAACATTACCTCAATCGCCGAGGTAAACAGACATTCAAAATCGAAATCGAGGCAATTTAGGTTAAAGTATAAGTAAAATTTAGGTTAAAAATTAGGTTAGCGATTCTCTGTCGCAGCTTGGAAAATAGAAGACCTCCGAGGCAGGATGAGAGTGGGAACCCAACCTGCAGCCTGCCACCACGTGAACGGGGACCACGAGCTCTGAGAACCTCCTTACCTGGGCACTCCTGTGCCAGCTGGATGTGCATACTATTCCCTCTGCCATACCTTTCCAAACACCTTCAAAAGTTAGAAAATTATTATTTGGAAATAATTATTTATTAATAGCTTCACAGTGCTAATAAAATTTGTGTTCCACTGATTTTAAAGTGTCAGCACTGTAAAATCATAGAATATCCCCCCTGTGGAAGGCATCCACAAGGATAATTTAAGTTCAACTCCTGGCCTTGCACAGGACAGCACCAAAAATCACACCATGTGCTTTTTGAGAGTGTCAGCCAAACACTGCCTGAACTCTTGTCAGGCTTGGTGCCATGATTACTTCCCTGGGGAGCCTGTTCCAGTGCCCAAACACCCTCTGGGTGAAGAACTTTTTCCTAATATGCAACCCAAACCTCCCCTGACTCAGCTTCATGCTGTTCCCTTGGTTCCTGTCACTGGCACCACAGAGATCAGTGTCTGCCACTCCACTTCCCCTTCTGAGGAAGCTGTAAACCACGATGAGGTCTCCCCTCAGTCTCCTCCAGGCTGAACAAACCAAGTCACCACAACTGCTCTTCATAAGGCTTCTCCTTCAGGCCCTTCACCATCTTCATAGTCATCCTTGGGACACTCTTCAATAGCTTGAAATCTTTCTTATATTGTGGCACTCAAAACTGCACACAAAATATTCAAGGTGAGGCCACACCAGTGCAGAGCAGAGCTGGAGAGTCACCCACCTCAACTGGCCAGAGATACTGCGCCTAAAGCACCCCAGAAAAGGGATACATAATGGCCAGGAAAACAGATTAATAAAAGCATTGGTTTTGGCATGTAAAAGTACAGTAATTTTCACTGTTATTACTCACAATAAAGGACAATCAGACTCTTGAATGTACAGGCAAACATTTTTATGAGAAAAACGTAACCCATTAAAGACTCAAGAGTAATTTCCATTTTATTTGTTTTACAAAGTCAAAAACATACAGATTTTTTAGTCCAATGCTTTCACATCAGATCCAGAGCAAACCAAATCACGTGCTCTTAGAGAACTAATACCACCAACTTCACCATCCCTGTTCCAAAAAATTAAGAAAACTATGGGATAGGATCTGCATCTCAGATTTGATCAGCACCATTGCATCGGTATTCAGGTTTTTCAATGTACAGAAATGTTAGCCCCAAATCATGTCTCAGTGCAACATATCTTACTTCAAAATCAGAGCTTGAAATAATTCTTTGAAGGACAGAAGAAAACCTCTCCTCTTCAACCATAGGAAGTCACCACAGAAAACAGTAACTGCATGCAATTTCATTTGCCTTGCATGTTTTATACATCTTATGTTTATAAAAAAGGAATGTTAGAGACGACCAAAATCTTGACATAAAGAGTAGGTAAATACAGGCAACAGCAGTGCAGACTTCTCATGTACTCTGATCCCTGTGTTCAGGAGTTAGGTAACTGGAGCCTCACTGGAGCACTCCACTTTGGAACAGAACCATGAAACAAGTCAGTTAATTTTAATGCAATTAAATTAAAACTGTTCTAATTTTTAAGACATTTCCTGGTTCTCATTTTTAAAGCCATCTAAATACTCAGGATTCACATTTCAAAGGACCTAACCAAAAAGACAGACTGATACATAACTTCAAAAAGAATTTAACCACTGCTGCTAACAAGGAGAGTAACTCATTTCAAGCTCTGCATTTAAAGTACCCATCATCTTTTACATAGCAACCAGCACATAACATGTAACTTGTGACATTTATCTACATTGTGTTATCACCACCTATTACAAAGAGCAGGCACTGAACTCTTAAAAATGTTATTACAAATCATGAAGATTACATATTACTGAAAAGTTAGAATCCATATTCAAGACCCAAGATTTTAAATGCTTGCCCCAATGTTACTTTATGTATATATTTATAGATGAGCTATTACACTTATTTTGGTTTTTGGCCCATTTCCCTCAAGTTCATAACCAAAGTAAGCAGGGGAGCACGCACATGAGCTGGCTGATAGTGCAGAATCCTTTCAAGTATCCAAAACCCGAGCTTCAAGAGGTCAATACTCTGGAAATAATGCTAGGTTACCTTTTTAAATAAATGTGCTCCCTTTCCTCTCTGGCCCCTCTGTCCAGGAATATATGAGAACTACTCTTTTTCTGCCCTTCACCCATGAGCACAATGATAGATATGATGGACACTGTATAACCAAGATGTTCCTCAACAACGTGATGTCTGATCAAGTCCATGAAAGTATTTCTTAAAGCACAGTGCAATTTTAGTTCAAAGCACTTCCCCCCTCATAATATCTATAAACAAATAAAGCCTATTTTTTCAATCAATATTAGAAGTCAACAGTCTTGTTTCACCTCTATCCTCAAAAAAAGAGTTTTGCTTGTTAGAAAGCACACCTATGATTGGAGATGTTTAAAACATTAGGTCTACTTGATGCTGCAGCATGGTATGGAACCTGCAGGAGTCCCAGGTTCCCAAGATCAAGTTGCTTCCTACTTACTTCTCCTTCATTTTTTTTAAATAACGAGCCCGCATTTGTTTGTTTGTTTTCATGATTAGGTTTATGGCAGTAGATGTAGGTAGAAGAGAGAAGAACCATCCCTAAAAAAAAAAAGAAAAAAAGACCAATTTAAAAAAAAAGGGAGGGGGGTGAGATCTCAGCATTTTATAACCTGTACTAATTACTCTTTTTTCCATAATAAACACAAAGGACATTTCAGACCCTTACATTTCCCAAGGTGACTTACCATGAGTGCATGAGGTAGGTACCCGTTGGTGCGGGCCTGCAGGCCCACCGTGCCCAGGGCGGCTCTGACGTACGTCTCAGGACTGGGCTTATCGAGGGTTGCCTTGCGGATTTTGGACATTTTTGTTGCCACGTAATACGGTAGAACACTCTGCACACAGGAAAACTCACGTTAAGCAGGGAATGCTTTCAAGGTTAACTTACAGATCCATCCAGGATCTAAAGTAATTGGAAATCAGATAGCCTGTATACTGAATTCCAGCTTAAGGCAGCCTTATTTTAAGTTCTAAGATCACAATTGGATCACAATATAAGATCAAAAACTTTTTAATCAGATAATCCATTGGTCACATTTGAACATAGTTCAGTTGTCTGCTGACAGTCACCATCACTAGCTGGAGCCCTAGAAAAACCACTCTTGCAAGGGTAGGGTTGAAAAGCCATTCTTGCAATTTGCCTTGCAAGTACAAAACTTCATTCCAGTTGTTTAATAGAAAATGCTGTACTGTTGCTTCTCTGTAGTAAACCCCCAACGTTTGCTCGGGAAGGAGGCGCAGAACCCAAGACGGGGATTTTACAGTAAAAGCTCCTCAGTTTGGCACCTGTACAAAGGCAGGAGGAGGAAGGAGAAAAGAACGCCTGGAGACTCGAAACACTGAGCTTGTAACTCCACAGCAGGGCTCAGAGGACAGAGGAGATTATCAGTACCAGAGTGGAAGGACAGAAAGAAGGATCAAGAAACAGAGCACAGTTAATGAGCTTTTATAGCAATGTTTTGAAGCAAAACAGAAAAGGGCTGCTGGGTCTCAGAACTGCCCATAATGGAAAGGCAAGAGGAAGCAGCACAGGTACATGTTGGTGGAGGGACCCTGACAGCACAAAGGCATGTCCCTGGTAGGGCAAGATAGACCTGGAGGATCCAAAACTGTATTCCACCTAACCCCATCTCATGCTGCTAGAGAAGGAAAGGGAAATGCACATATATGTGTACAGTAGGAAGCAATGCTCTCTCCTCATGGTCATGGTTTTGGCAATGCTTTCAACTTGTCCTCAATTTTTCCCTTTAAAAAAGTAATCAAAAAAACCCTGGTCTATAGCCCTTAAACAGATACTAAACATACCATATCTCAACATGCCTAGAAAGGTTGGAACTTTATCACCACTTTGACAAGGACCTCCTAAGACACTGTCAGTGGCTCTAGCAGTGATTCAATATATCCAGCCACTACTGCCCATCTGGTGAGTGCTCCCACTGCCGTACCTTCACAGCAAGTACCTGAGAAGTGTGTGTCCACATCTGCTACACTAATGAGAATACCATCTTAAAAACCAGGATATTTGGGCAAGTTACAGTTTGTAAACCTGCTTGCCCATGTTAGTCTCTTAAAGAACAACGACCACACACGCCTAACCTCAGAAACATTTGCTGTCACTCTCAGCAGCACAGCAGGGATAGGACCCTTTCAGTTCTCACTGAGTGTGTATCCATGCCATAACTGTGCACATTTCAACAGAAATTTGACCACCACAAACAGGCAACATTGGTATGTCTGCTCATTCCTTCACCTGAGAACATCAAAACTGTGCCCTTCTGTCTGTAAATAGGACTTTCAATAATATACTGCATGAGTCCACTTTCAAATGGGAAGGAAAAACATGGAGACCTAAACTTTAGAAGTAAAGTGGCTACCATTACCTTTAAAGTTACCAAAAGCTACAAATGCTCAGATAAGAAAACTACTCATTCTGCTACCATAACAGCATAAGTACCTCATTTCAGCTCCAGAACATGAACCTCATCTATTTTTCAGATTGCATTTCTAAGCTGAATCTCTAGTTCGATGTTTTTAAAAAAATTAAAATTTTAAGCTTCTTATTCACCACCAAATTATATCTGCAATATTCCCACCGAGAATGGCACAATAGATATGATTTATTCTCTTTCTCTGCTCAAAACAGACTTCAAAAGTGAACTGCATTACCCAGTTAAACCAATGGATAGCATGAAGGGGCAAACAATTGTGCATGAGGATACTTGAAAAAGCAAGCATATGGTAGCACTGCTGGACTGATCCAGATTTCAAGGCACATAGAAGCATGGGATTACACTCCAACATTCCTCTTCTCCCAGATGCACTCCGGAAAACAAAACGACAGATACTTAATTTCAGATACATTAGATTTATCATCTTCATATTAACTGGACCTTATTTTAATAGATGTCAAAAGATCTGCTAAATCTATTTCGTTTTCTCCCCTTCTTCCTTCCCACAAGGACCTCAGACATTCACGAACCGTATCTAAAAAAGGCATAACAGATTAAAAAAAACATCACCACCTAACCTAAAGGCTTCCTAAAGCCTTTCAGCATTTTGCAGACAGATATAACCCACACTACCTGGGCAAATGATTCCCCTTATTCAGGGAAAGCTTAGCCTGCACTACAGTTTCAAAACAAGCCTTAAAAGTAGCTTATGTCAGTACAATGTGTCTTGCTCACTTAAAACATTTGCTGCTGCTTATAGCTCTCATGCCTATTAAAATTGACTCACACTCAAAATTGGGTTCTTGAATATTATTTGGATGTAAGAAGTTAGATCTGAAGTCCTGAATAGTCAATAGTCGTAAGCCCTCCAAAGTCAGAATAGCTTGTTTACACAATTTTATGTCCTTTTTTACCTTACGTTTAAAAAAAGTAAGAAGACCTGAACTCTCAGATGTTGCCAACTAAGTTTCCTTCCGTTTCCTGCGTGGGAAAAAGGAGAGTGGGGAACACAAAAAGGAAATGGAAGAGTTACATCAACCAAAGCTGACCTGTATAGAAAGCCAAACAGCAAAGCTAAAACGCTTTGGAGGAAGGAAGGCAATGCCATTAGACATCAGTTTGGTGACAGCACACTTTTGTGAACACCTGGAGATAGAGCTGGGCCTGTTCTGTGTTGTGAAAAGGAAGCTGGTGGTGACATCTTACCTGCCTAAAATTATTTCAATGGTAGTTATGAAGATAAGAGCCAAAATCTTCTTGGCAGTGCCTGATCGAATGACAAGACAGAAAACTGTCAATTTTGGCTGTAGACTGTCAGACTGGACATATGGGAGAAAGCCTTTTTTTAGTACAAGAGTAGTATAACATTCAAGCTGGCTGTCCAGAGAGCTCACAGCACCCCTGCCCTTGAAGGTTTCCAAGACTTGGCTGGATAAAGCCACAACTAGCCCATTGCCAGAGGCAATCCCACTGCTAATTGCTAGGCAATCCAGCTGCTGGGAGAGCAGGAGGTTAGGGTAGAAAACTTCCTGGCAATCCTTTTAAATAAACATTTTCATGAATTTGTGGTCTGATATTTTATGTAGTGAATACAATAAAAGAAAACAGATAGTCCAAGTTTCTACCGCTCTACTTCTGCTACGCATAGTAATGAAATTTAGAGGGACAATGCCAATAACTAACTGAAGTATAAAAAGGGAGTAAAAGAAAGTCAAAGAACCAAGCAATATTTTCAGACATATTAAAGGAGCAAAAGTTTCAGAAAAGTCTGCAGAAACCTTTCAAGGAGAGATCTTTCTGAAAGTCTTTAGAAAAGTCATTGTCATCTTCTTCCTTATTACTTTTCTTTTGCCTCTTTTCCCTATGTAAACACACAGAGTTTTAACCCATGCTATTACTGTGCTGCTTCTGTAAAATTAAGCAGACCTATCAGCCAGAAGAGTGTATTTTTAATCCAAAAATGGCTACACTGCAACAAAAGCACTATCCAAGCTAAGGTTCCACAGAAGGCAATCCACTTGAGCAAGACGCATACTTGAGGCTAATATTAAGAAACTGGTAAAATCCCACACCAGCACTTTGTTTCTGCTTTTCACACAGTGGTACTCTGCAGGTATTGGCATGGCAAAAGTTAACTGGTTTCAATGATGATGATCTAGCTGGAAGGGCAAGTCTGGAATTAAAAGTGTTATGCTTCTGAAGGTCACAAAGATGAACTTCAAAAATAATCTAAGAGGGATGCAGTCTTCCTAAGGGATTGAAGGAGATAGGTCAGCCAGTCTCCACAGGAAGGTACTTGTAATATTCATTAGTGGCTTATAGTGACTTAGGCTGAAACAAGAGGACAAGGACACGGACTGCAATAAAATTAGCATAACAAATTGAAGCTGTGACAGCTATTGATAATCAGACCCATATAGCTCAATGGCAATTCACTATCTATATTTAAGGAATAAAAAGCAGTGCTGTCAGGAATTCAGCATCCGAAGCCAACACCAGAGTCACAAAAAGACAGTTTACCACAACCTGTGAAGCTTTGTACAGGAAAACATAACTGTAGATACAGAAATTAGATTTAATTCTTCATTTGTTTTTAATCCTAAAAATGTAAGACACCAAAAAACCCTTTTCCTAACTTTTCTGTACCCAAAAGCTAAAAAAATCTTTCCTATACTATGTACATTCATACTGTGCTTAACGCCTTTAGCCAAGCATGAGTTACTGGGTGATTCACCTTTTCAGTCTCAATAGATACTCGATAGTCATAAATGAACAGTTCTTGCTCCTCCTTCATTCTCCTCTCAAACTGCTAAGAGTACTATTTAGACAAAATCTGGGGAGAAGGAGACAACTGCACATAGAAACAACACATCTCAAAGACATAACACTTCTTTCTCGTGCAAGCATCTGTCCCTAAGCACCCTCAAACTGAAGTAACTGTGAGCGGCTTTGCCTAAGAAAACACCAGAAAACAGACAGAGGTTAGATGTTGTACCATAACACAGGCCCAAAAACATTCACACCATCTTTATTGTCAGTTGTGTTGTTGAAGGGGCCTGTGCCTCACAGTTTGTAGGCAGACTTCAGCAGGAAATGTCCTCCCAGAAGACTTGGTATTATTGATGTAGGAAAGGGAAATACTCTACCAGTTCCTTGAGTCTCATTTTGAGACTGTGATCACAGAATGAGAGAGGGCCACATTGCATGTAGATGAAAATGACTGGAAGAACAGCTGTCTGAGAGTGAAGCTAAATCTGCAAGTAAAACAATTTGAAAGCCACTGGAGAGATAGAAGTAATGAAGAAGGGTAGAAGCAAAGAGAAAGCTGTAAGGAACTTGCCATGTGATAAACATTTACCCACTGCAGGACAGTTTGGGGCTGAAACCCTGTGAGAAGAGGAAGTGACAAGGAGACATGGAACACTGAAAGTTACTCCAGCTAAATCCACTTCAAGAACTGAGAGCACACCAGATGACGCTGTATGCTGAACCTGTACGTGTTCAGACTGCTACCTGTTTATGCATCCTTCATTGCTGCACACTGGTTTAGCTGAAGGTACATCCCAGAGTGCTAGGGCACAGAATCAAGCCCCCAGGGGAGAAGTTAAGCTTTCGGGGCTGTACTCCAAGTTACAGTGTTACCAGTGCAAAAGTGAAGTCAAGCTGTTAAAATGCTTTCGGGTCCACTTTCACTGGCTTCCTCCCAACTGCCAACAGATCCCAAAATAAACATCACACCTTCAGATATTTAGTGTAAGGTTTAAATCTAGGTTTACAGGAAGTTCCCATTAAAGGGTTGGTGACTGCATGGGAATAGCTCAACCAACAATTGTCTTTCTTCTTAATGCAATCCATTCTCAGGGAACACGACAGAACATTTCCTGGTGAGAAGTTCTTGTTTTGCTAAATATATTTAAAAGGAAAAAATAATCTAGCACATAAAAAAGATAACATAGCCTTAATCTGGTAACAGCTTCCCTATAGTATTAACCAGTAGTAAGAATTGTGCTCTTGTGTATGATGATTATACATTTAAGGCAGGCAACTTTGTGCCTTACCTTTCATAAAGCCTTTGAAGTTCAAATGGCTTTGAGAACCACCACACAAAACAGAGGAATGAGAGGCATGGGCATAGCTAATCCTGTTTGCAAGATCCCTAACAGAATTTCAAAAAGAGATACCATTGTCTTCACAGTACAGGTAAGATCTCATACCAGCTTTATTAAACTGACTCTTGCTCTGAAGAGAAGAGGTTTAATCAGCAATGGAAAGTTCTCTGTTTGTGACCAAAGCTGGAAATTCCATCTTTGGAAGCAAACACTAAGAGTATGTGAGAAGTGATATTAAAGCAAAATCCTATAAAGCTGTGAGAAACTGGTTTGGTTTGCTTTTGTGCCACACCAAAAATAATTAAAATCAAGGAAGGTAAACAAATGGAGAGGGAGCAAGGAGGGGTATGAAGAAAGACTCATTAGTAATACAGAAAATTAAATCAGTCAGTTACCCACAAAGGATCTTTGAGGCTTTTGTTCGTTCTTCAACTACGCTTAGATTAGCAGTTGATTCACTGACACTGCAGGGATTCTGCTATTCCAGTCGTTGGAGCTGTTACCCATGGAATGCCTGTACAAATGCATTCCACAAGTGTATTCCAGTAGATGAAGCTTCATAAAGATGTATTCTACAGCATTGTGCACAGTTTTATGGAATACATTATCCATAAAGGTTCAATTAGCACCATCAGCTAAAACCAAACCATGTCTTTTGTTGCTTCAAGACCCATGGTTTCAGAGTAATTTAAGAAAGCTGCTAATGGGATCAAAGGAAATCCTTATCCTTAATCTGTGTCACACACTCGTGAATAAGAGAATATGCTGATTCCTTTTTGTTGCCAAGACACCAATGTTGCTGTGGTAACCACACTTACATGAAACAAACTACTCACCTGCACAATGATGCCCTTGCTCTTGTATTCTGCATGGAGGCCTTGGGAGAAGAAATCCACAAACGCCTGGAGAGAGAAGAAGGGAAGCATGCAGCATGCTACACATTAAAATGGAACCTCTAGTTTGACAGTTTTGTGTAAGAGTATTTGAACTATTTGGAGTTCCTGTTTTTAAAGTGAAAGCCCTAGGTTTTCAATGAAACTTTGCATACAAGAGCAATGCCATTGATGCTTATGAAGTATTTTTACAGAAGCAAGGCCCAGTCTAAACAAATAACCCCCTTTTTAATTTAGAAGAAAAAGGAACTAGATTTGTTACATAAAGCCTAGTTAAAAGAGGAAAATAAGACTTTATGTTCAAATTGTTCACTACTTATGTCATCTCCTTCGGTTTTTTTCAAGAGTGATTTAATTGGGATCCTCTTGTGCATGGTTTTTAGAACATAGTGTTTAAACACTTAGTCCTCTGCCTTTACACTTTTAAAAAATGCCACCCTATGGTGACACTTCTTTCTGATCCTCAAGTCCACCTCCACAGATTCTCTTCCAAAGTTCTAGAAGTTTTAGAAATTGCAAGTCTAAGAGTTTAAAAAAAGAAGTTAAAGGGCTTAAAAGGTGGATGTTAGCACCTGCCTTCAAGATGCCCTCAAAGCTCCCTCCTTAACTCTGCCAGAAAATATTGTCCTAAGAATCCAAGGCTACTCAGCAGTTCAAACCAGCATAGATTCCCACTTTCCAAATTCTTTTAAACCACCTTTCCACTTTACCCTCCTGCAGTACAGGGAGACAAAATATCAGGTTCTGCTATGGTTTCTTATTTTAGTGGAATGATACAACCAAGTAGGATGAACAGAGCACCTTCAACTGAATGACCTAAACTATCCTATCTGTGCTTGAAGCTAAAATAAACACTAAGTAAATTAGTTCAAGTATTTAAGAAGCAGTTGCCTTCAGACCAGTTTCCAAACAAGCAGCAAAGCTCTAGTATTGCATCTCCTCTACAGTCTTCCTGTGGTCATCATGTCACCAGTGGTTTAATCAAAGTCCTAACTGAAACCAACACTTAAAGTTGGCAGTGGCCAGTGTTTTTCCTACCAAGGCTATGCCACTGAATTCAGCCTACACAAGAAGCAACAGAAACACTCCCACACTACTGGACTATTTCAACAGACCCTCTTCTGAGCATACTTGGAAGATCTGAAATAAAACTAGATTTTGCTGTGTAGCAGGTAGGTCCTTTTACTCTTTTTCAAGTTGCATGTATAAGCTAGCAGGAGGCTCTTTAAACCATAAAAAGCTTATCTGCTGTTCAGCTGTTCTTTCCTTTTCCATCTTCCCTGAGGGTAAGTTTGTAATGAAATTCAGTACTCAACATGAACAAGACTGAAAGTCTGGTCTAGCAGCAACTATTGAAGTAAGCTGACCATCCTCTTGCAACAATAAGGTACCTGCATGGACATGCCAAATAGTTTGGTGCAGTTTCTGAACACAGCTGCCAGGTGCATGTGTAATAACTGCACAGAGTATACTGATAATCTATTAAAAAGAACTATATTATGTTAATAAAAGTGCTTTGACCATTCAAATTTCTAACTAATCCTCCACAACAAAAGCCCTGATCTTAGCTACCACTCCAAACATGGAGACACAGTATAAAAGACTGTCTTCTCTATTGGTTGCAAAGAGCTTGCTATAAAGAAAATGTTCATTTTATATGAGAAGAAAAAGCAATTTCCAGTATACAAATAACCTTTGGAGATTTTCTTCTTGAAAAATTCATTTCAAGGGAAGTTGGGTTTTCTACCTCCACAAGCTCAAGTCCCCCAACAAACTTGAAGTCTTAAGAATGCTCTGTAAGTAAACATTCCCTGAATAAACAGATGTGCATTGCATGTTAGAAAATTTCTTCTCCTTGGATATCCCAATATCTAATAACAAACCCAAACACTAAAGTCATGGGGGTGAGGTGGGAAATGATATAATCATATTTCACTTCTCATTAGCATTAATGCAGGTAGATAGGTAAACCTGTCAAAATATAGCACTGTGATTCCTTTTAAAGAGTCTCATTTCAGTGTAAACTAGGGAATTCTCCACAGGAAGGTTAAAGAGTTGGACCACGTTTGTTCCTGATAATTAGTAAGTCATTGACTTACACCTGAAGGATATTATGCTTTAAACCTCCTTTATATAGATGAGGAAAAAAAAACCCTAGAAACTGCAGATACAGTCTTTCTATAGCTACATTAGGGGAGTCACTTTCATGCTTACTAATCTTGCTGTGGTAGAAGATGGGCAGTGCTCAGAATAGGAAGATTACTCCACATTTAATTTACTTTTTTAAGGGGACAGGAAGAAATATTTCAGATTCCCATTGCAAAAAAAAAAAAGACTAACCAAAGCAGTGTAAGGTGTATTATCACTAAAATCAGAAGCTCAATTAATTCCATAAAGCTGAAGGCCCTGCCACAACAAAAGTGACCATTTGTATTAAAACAAAGAACTGTCCTCTCAGGGAACAGCTCTTTCAAGGGGAAATTTTATCAGCTAAAGCTACTTCAGGCTTCTAAACTTAAATAGCCCCTCCTGTAGTATGAATAAAATAGTGTGCATCAACTCCCTTCTGAGAATATGAAGATGTTACTGAGAATCTAGAGGAAACGTGGATCTGTTCTGACATGAATGACACTACTGAAGATTTCTTCATCCTGTCAAGGTTCTGCTTAGACTCTGAGATGCTTGAAGTATTTAAGGTAATTACCAGGTATGCCTGAAAAAGCTGTAGTGCCATACTGCTTTAATACCAGTGTAAATATCTCTTGCTTTATTCTTTATTCTTGTTTTATCACATATGCTTCAGTTCCATACTGTACCCATATTCTGTCTTTATGGCATTCACTGGAGATACTTTAGGGCAACATTTTAGAATCCCCAAAAGTATCTTTGGGAAAGAAAAAACATTAGACCAGCTGGAAAAAGATTAAACTGTCCCAGTGACACAAAGAGAAACCATAGCAGATGAACTTAAGATGAAATGTAGATCAAAGAATCATCACAGAATTCAGGGGAAAGAAGTTTCAAAATCGAAATAAGAAAGTGTGTTAAACTTAGTCAATGTCCTTTCTCAACCTCACACTAAGCTTGATTAGTACACTTACCATCCTTTTCCATGTAAAAATAGAATGCATGACAAACTATACATAAAATAGTCATCTCCATACCAGTACACCCTTGCACTCAGTTTTCTCTCAACCTTCCAGCTTCCACTATTGGAAAAACTCAAGACAGAAACTCTACTTTTAGTTCATGAAAGCACCACTAGATGGACACCAAAACATTTATTCCTGTAAGCGTTGCCTTATGTTTGACACTTGATTTCAGTGTGGAAAGGAACACTTACCTTGGTTGCAGAGTAAAGAGTCAGCAGTGGAGTTGGATACATCCCTGTAGCTGATGAGATATTCAGGATTATCCCTTTTGATCTGAAAGGAAGCAAAGATGCATTATCATGAAATAAAGGAAACATCTTTCATGTTTCCAAAAATTACAGCAAGCCTAAAAAAAACCCTTTAGAATGCAACTGAGATTAAGCCCTGTTAAAAAACCCCAACTAAACCCTGAATTGAAATTCACTTTATGCACAGTTATAAGTATCCAAGCAGCTGGTATAAACCAGGAACAACTCCAAGGTCAATACAGCAAGAGAATCAAAGCTGTATTTATATACACATATACATACACATTGAGCTAAACTATACAAAACCATTGAGTCTGGCTGGCACAAGTTCAAGAGGAGCTTCTAAGTCTTGGGATAAGATGGCAGAAATGGCAGCACAGGCTTGTTGTATGATTTACACTTTGATAATTCATCTTCTAAATATTAGTTCATGATGGATCTTCAAGATAGGACACATCTGAATCTACTGCTCAAATACAGAAGTGTTTTAATAAATATGGAAGATATTCATGGGTGAACACAGAAAATGAGATTTGTTTTACAGTTGTATTAAGCAAGCCTAGAAGGTATTCATCAATATCATTCAATTTACCATATTTTGGTAAAGATACCAGAAATTAGCGACTACCTGCTCTGTCAAGCTCCTCTAAAGCATGTGCAGGTAGGACAGGAAGGCTCCTGACCTCCCAACACAGACTGATTTGGGCCATGTCTATTTCTGAGATGAGTTTTACCTACAAAACCAGACATATTTAGCGCTGGGTAGAAAAAAATTAATTTTAAAAGCTTCGTGCAAATTAGGGCAATTACTCTGTTAGAAGGTGCTGCGAGACAGCTCAACATAGTGAAAGATACATCTCTGCTTCTTCTTGCCCCGTTGGAAATGCTAACCAGTTTACCTGAACATAGTATACATATGCCATGCTCAGTGCAGTGAGAACATTCATGCAATTAGACATCACACAGCTCAACTCCTGCAGGTTCACACAAGTTTCCATAGTATTTGTTCAACCAGGTATGCCCTACACCACTGCTGCCACGATGATTTAAGTGACCATCTTAAAAACAATCAGTAATTTAAGACACCATTAAAAATTAAACAATATAAGTGCTTTGGAAATACTGACAACAGATTCAAACCAGCATGGCTTGTGCCATGATACAAGTGTGAATTAGATCTGTGACTAAGTTGTCACGAGGAATGAGATGGCAAATATGATAGAAGATAATAATTT
The DNA here is from genome assembly GCA_013397915.1 of Daphoenositta chrysoptera. Taxonomy (NCBI): domain Eukaryota; kingdom Metazoa; phylum Chordata; class Aves; order Passeriformes; genus Daphoenositta; species Daphoenositta chrysoptera. The sequence goes on along the minus strand of VZRO01000437.1, from coordinate 742,820 downwards.
CAGTCATTCAGGATTTCAAGCACATTTGCCAAAGTTCATTGTATTTTTCAGGAGTTCCCTGCAAGGCTTGGTTGGTGAAATAGAGTAGTAACATGGATCAAAATACATAGCATGGAAAGCATGAGACCACAAATTAATCATGAATTTTCAGGACAGCAAAAGGTTAACAATGGAAGCTAGAAGTTTTTCATATCGAGACAGGTGGTGATTGTGATATTCATTCATGAGCTCAAATGGTGATTAGCAGTGAAATGAGTATTTATGCAGTTTTTAAGAGATTACCAGATTGGAGAATACTATAAGGTACCTTTTTAAAAGCTCAGGCTGCTATGTGAACAGACTACAGAATGGCAGATGAAGAATCAATATTAACAGTGCATCAATAACCAACAATGCATACTAAAGAAAAATTTGTGAATTAATCACAAACCTTGCAGGACTCTAAATCAACTGTCCCCTCCATGAAAAACCTGGACAAGGAGTTCTCCTTTGTGCAGGAGTCACCAAAACCAGCCAAACAACAGGATGCTGGGAATGGCAGGGAAAGATCCTTCACCACCACCAAAATCTTGTATTACAGTCTACAAACCATCTTTATCCCTCCAAATACAGACCAGGAACATTAAGAACCTGATGATTTAAGAAAGAGGAAGAGAAGAAAGAAGGTCTACCCTGATACAAAATTTAGTTATTTAGGAGACTATTGAGAGCAGTCATGATAAGAGTATACAAGCTAACAAATGAAAAAGATCAAGATCTTGATTTATCCTCTCAGAATGCAAAAGAAGGGTGACATTTATTTAAATGAAAGACTGAAATTTAGATCTGATAAAAGAAAGTGCTCTTCCCATATTCAGACTAGGGAGTACTTGCCACAAAACTTAACTGAGGACAAAAGCTTAACAAGATTCAAAGAAGGATAAGCATTGCTATGGATAAACACGAGCCTCACGCTTTTAAAACAAACTGAAGCTTTAGAAGAGAGGCTGACATTCAGGCTGCAAGCACATGTCTCACAGTGTCTGGCTACACTGCAACTTTCTAGCAGGAGTCGTGACCACCACCTAGAGAGAGAGAATTAATGGTTTGACCCAGTGAAGAAAACCGTCTCGGTAACACAAAATATTAAGAGCAGCCCCTTGCAGAAGCTCTGTGTATTGGTCTCTTTGAAGCAGTTGGTGTCACTGGGGGTTTTGTGGTTGGTATTTTTACATTTTAAAGAAAACAGTCTTGGCCTTAAAAGCTCGTAACTTAAAACCTCCCAATAAAATGAAATTGAGAAGTATGTGTGTAGGCGAAACACTTTCAATTACTCCAATTACAATTTTGCTTCTTAGAAGAATTGGAGAAGGAATGTTTTTAGGGAAGGATCTGAAGAATTACTTGAGCATCAGTGTGGTAAAAGAAATTTTGGCTCCATCTAATTCGACTGTGCCGTTAACGAAACAAACAAACAAACAAAAGTTGGTGAAGATGAAGAGAGCCAGGCCCACACCCTCACACCTCCCCGTCATTCTACCTTAAGTGGTCCAGCACCAGAGAGGCTATATTTAGCCATCTCCCTGTTGCTGTGGCAACCAGCGCCTGCTCCAGCTGCATGCCAAGTGGAAAGAGCAAGCTTCTTCTGTAATGTAATTATGCACTTGCTACTTCCCTGGCAATAAATACCATAGTTTGGTATTTGTCTAGCAACAGCCAACCGATTTTTGGTGGTGGTGGCTTTTTTTCTTCCTGAAGACATCAAGCCTTGATTTTCAGCTCTATGAGTCTCCCACCTCAGACAGTAACCTGAGTATTTACACAGGAACTGCTCATTTAAGTGTAATAGGAGGTTTCAGGTAATAAATTGTCACTTTAAGTGTTCAGAGCACAGGAGAGAAGCCACAGCAGAGAATCTAAACGCCATTACCAGAAGTGGCATTCATCTAATGCTGCTGTGTTTATTATAAATAAAAAGTAAAAGGCACACCAAGATGTAGTTTTATTTTCTCTTATCTGACCTGGATGCAAAGCATGCAATGTGTGCTCTATTTTTGTATTTATCTTGCAATATATTGCCATAAAACCAACATTCATATACGCAAAAGTACGCACTAGAGCAAGCTGCAAGATGCTCTAACACGCTACGTCACATCTATCTACTCAACATGCTCTCCTCCTTGAACAAGTGAGGAATGACAATGAGATTCTTAGTCTAGCCTTATTCTTAGAGCCTGGAGCCCTTTTTCTAGCCTGTGGTCCCATGTGAGAAATATATGGTCGACCTGAAGAGCAGCTGAGTCCAGCTCCAATTCATTCATGCCCTTGGATTCGCTGGACACCCATGTCCTCCTGTGGTTACAGACTCCCAGCAGTGTTAATGGCCTGTGAGCTATGACTGTGCAAGAGTTGGCAGCTTCAGACATTGCCTCTGTGCACTGCAAACCCAACCAACTTCACAAAAATCAGACAGCAAATGGAAGCTTTTTCAAATATTTTTCCCTGGGACAGAAACCAAGGCCATCATCCAAATGGAGCAGTCTTTTCAAGTGCTTCCTTATATACAGGAAAAAGTTCAAGATGTGTACTTTATTTTTTTTTAACCACTATTAACCTTTTCTTTCCAGGATTCTTGAACATTTATCCTTGGAATCCCTGAGGTAGTCATGCAGTTAGAGAAGTAAGAGGAAAGACAACGTGTGCTCAAGGGCAGTCAAAACCAGAAGTCAGCAGGACCCTGGTTTGCTGCCTTTCATTCAAATCATCTTACCCAGGTGGATGTGTAACAGAAAAACACACAGAGGATATTCTATAAGCAGAGTATACATAATTTTGTCCTGAGAAGCTGAAGAAATTACTCTGCCAAATAGATAGCTACAGTATTTCTTAAAACAAACAAGAAACTGAGGCAAGAAACTGTTAAAGAGTTTTTAAGTTCCAAAACTTAACAATGAAACATTAAATCCCTTGAAAAGCATAATGGTTTTGGTCACGTTGCCACCTTCAGAGGGCAGTGGTTTCACAAAAAACAAGTCCCTTTATCTATCAATAATAGTACAAGGGCTAGCTTCTGACTTACAAGCCCTGAGTATCTATCACAACTGTACTATAATCCTCACCCTCTACTCCAGCTTCATTGGGAAATATTACACTCCTGCCCCAGTCCTGAGTCTCTATTTCTAATTCAAATCTCTTGACATGAAATAAACTTATTCATATCTCCTGATTGGTTAAGTAAAAATCTTAGCTCACCGTCACCCTGATGTGCTAGACACTGACTCCCATACTGACCACTAGCTCTGACAGTTTGCACCCAGGAAGAAGCTGTGTTTTAAAAGTGAAACATCTGCTATGCATCTGTGCAACACTTGAATAACTGAATTCTGGTCTACAGTGAAGACTCCCAGACAGTGGGATGACACAAAACATACACTTTTTTTTTCAGCATCTTTGTCAGATTTGGAGGCTTGCCCCATACACGGACTCTTCCTGCCGTATTTGTTTGCACGGTTCTAGTTTTCCCCAGTACTGCGAGCATGGCTCAAGCCTGATCCAGGGCAACCCCCAGCAAGGCAGGGTTAGCACCCCAACAGAGATGGCAAACAGCCAGGACAGACAGCATCAGCTGGAAAACAGCCTGGGGGACTAAATGGAAATCGTGAACCTTTTGGTTTCACCTGGGAACTAGCTGGGAAGTCAGTACACATCTTCCCTGTCGACAGTGGTGTGTTATTCTAAAGAGCTGGTCTCCAGTTCTGCTTTTCCAAATGATCACAGCCTTTCCTCAATATACCTCCTACTGTATAATGAGAACATATTCTTTGCATCCATTTTACTTACAATGACTTAGAGAAATAGCCTTAAGAAGGTTATTCCCAGGAACTGTAACCACCCCCTCAGAATAGCAGGTTGTTGAGTTAGTGCTGATGAGTCAGACGGGCTTTTTAATTCTGTTCTAAAAGGAATCACCACAACAGTGGAGAAGGGAGAGGAAAAATAAAAAGGGAATCGAGTGGAAAAGGCTTCCACCGTCTGATGATTCATGCACCATCAGCGTGACTCACCCAGCATTACTCTGCCATTAAAACATGGAGACTAGGCTGATTAGTCACAGTAATGAATTTTTCAAGAAAGGATTCTCCCCTATAAATAATGATGACTTTGTCTGGATAGTGTTAGTGTGACTCACCTTTCCAGCATGCCGGGCAGCACCAATCGTGTCATCTGCAAAAGGAAAACATTCGTGATGGCTGAGAATGCAGACACCAGACAGCCAGAGACCAAGGGAAGCCTCCCTTCCTCCCAGAAGCAGCTGCCACCCCCTCCACCCCAAGCACGGCTCGGGGAAGCAGAGACCATACTTTGCGTAGGCAGTTTATTTTTATTCTACCTGGATAACTTGGCTCTGTCAAGTAGTGTGTGCACTGAATTTGGTGAACCTATCCAGCTAGTAGCACAAGAGTAAATAAAACAAATGTCTTCACCACTCTGCAGCATCCGTGGCCTCTAAAGAACATTAAAATACCAGAGTACTACAGTACAAGTACCATCCTTCTCTCCCCACAAGAAACACCTGCCTTCCTCAAGACTGACTAAATTTACCACCTCTGCCAAGACTCAAAACATTATCCAGCATGCTTTAACTACGCTTACTGAACTGCTGATTTAAAACAAAAATAATTTATGCAGCAGCAAGAGCACTGACAGAATTAGCGAATATAAGTTTCCTACATTATCTTACCTAAGGAAAATACTTAAGACTCCAAAATATTTTTGGCTGATTACACAGATGTTTTCACACTGAAAAAACTACACCCCCAGGAGGAAAGTCGCCTGGCAAACCTCCTCTCTGTTCTGGAAACTCCTGCCTTCATTATGACTCTGAGCAATCCATCTACAAGCTGGCTGAAGGATTCTCCAGAGCAGTAATCCTAAAACAAGCTTCCCAGTTGCAGACAGAACATCTCTGGCAAGGGGAACAAATTAAGCATTGATATAAACTTGAACAAAATTTTAATTAGTGTAAAAAAGTTCATTTTCCCCACTATTAATTACTACCATCCTAAAATACAATTTAAATCCAAAACTTCTGCCTTTATGAAATAATATCAAAATTCTGCTTGCGCCAAATTCTGCCCTGCCCCAACTAACCCTATGAATTACTGTCACTGACACCAAAGACAGATCAGACATGAACTATAAACTGCTACCACTTTTGACATCTAGAAGTTTTTGAGAACACAGGGGGGTGAGTAATAAAATACTAAAACCAGCACACACCAAAACGTAATAATATTCCCACTGATCCCAAATTACCTTGATAGCTTAAAATAAAACATTGAATACTTGAATAGTATGGGAAGAAAAACACACACACAAAAGAAATCAGCATATACAGGCACACAAAACACATGTAAGCACTTTCATTACAAAGAAACAAATTTTATTGTAGGAAGCTACTCATTTTATTATCACCACTGCATTAGCCCTTACATATGACTCAATCTGGGTTTGAGGGGTTTTTTTGTTTGTTTGTTTTTAGTTTTGAATTATAAAACATACCCTTTCAGGAATAAAGGAGAAAAAGAAAACAATCTCAGTTGATTGCAGCTGACACACAAAGAAAATGGTACAGAAGGGCTGTGTTTTGCATTTTATTGGCATTTCTCCCTTAGAATAGATTCTGCCATCAGCCACACTGTGTGACAGTTTCGATAAGGGACTGTACAGGCAGGAGTTGAACAGGCCTTCCTTTCATGAAGTCAGCTGTTGACACACTTAGCTGTCAGCACTGCCCCAGAAGTCAAACTAAGTATTCAGAGCTGATAAGCATCAACAAGCTAAACAGATCTGATGCAGCTTCAAAAAACCCTCTAGTATTAAGTTTAAGCATACATTTTTCATACACTAATGCTTCAAAAGAGATGTAGAACCAACTATTTATTTTAATCTTAAAGGATAAAGAATGATTTGGTATGATTTTAAGATTAGTTCAGGACTGGAAGATCTTTTATCTGATTCGAGTTTTATGATCTCTTCCACAGATCCCTTGGCAAAAAGCAACATACTGTTTCTTGCCTCTCAGGGCAGTGTAATGCTGCATATCATCTCCATAGATTGGCACATGGACGTGGAATGGAATTGCCTTTCCTTAGGCAACCCATAAATGATCTGAAAAACCAGTACACAATTTCCCCCTGTAGTGTGGAGGGGACCCCACGTTTGAAACATTGTCATAAATCCACACAAATGCATTCATGGTCTAAATCCAAATTGCGACCCACCAGGCAACTCTAACTCAGTTTATCACGAACCTGCTGGCTACTATTGATATCCAAATGAGAGCACAGAAAAATATGCTACAATAATTGGTGGACTTACATGAAATAAAAAAAATTACGAAGCCATTGACAGCTGAAATACAGCAATAGGTACACAATTTGGGTAGAAATCGAGAAGTCTCTCACTACCAACTGTGTTAAATGGTTTGTTTCTGAAGTTCAGCTGGACAAGCAATCAATTTTTTTCCACTCCACAGAAAAATACTGATGGCAAAACTGGATTTCATACGCAACACCACTTCCATTTGTTTTACTAAAGTTCCTGTTTTAAGGAAATTTCAAAATTCTGTGAAATAGGGCAAAAATTTCTATCAGTACACCTTGTGATGTGTGAAAAAAAGGTATTTATGAATATTCAGTATCTTGATGTAAAAATACCATTATTTTTAAAGAGCAAGACAACAGAAGGCAGCTCTCTGAGTCAGTCTCACCTGACCCAGCCAAGTGCACACTCCAAGTGCACTATTGGAAAAATGCTGGCAGGGTATTCTGCAGCCATACTCAGGTCTGGCAATTTTATACACTGTACCCAAATGTAAAATGTTTTCAGCCTTAATTCAAATAAAACAGTCAATAGCAGAAATGTAGTTTTACCACTAATAACTGTGGCAGTGGTGTCCACATGGGCTTGGACTGTATGATCCTTATACAAAACAGCCAGACTGGTTAACATTTGTCTTCAATAGCTGTAATCTCAGATATACCACTATGAAAAAGGCAGTTCAAAACCAAAACATCTAGAACTGAATGAGTAACTCTCAGGTAAAGAATCCAAATTTTAGCTAGGTCTTGTTTAGAGATAGTCCATTCTGTAATGGTGTGTTTTTCATAAATGGCAAAGCACTGCAAGTCAGTCTATAGGAACGTGCATGTAGGATACCAGAGGACTTCACAGCAGTGTTTGTTTCTCTGCAGGCAATCTAATACAGGCAGAAGGAAGTGTCAGGAAGCCTAAAGGAGAGGTTGGGAACTACCCTAAGAAGGGTGCCTTCTGTTGGTTGTTACTGAACATGGTTAGGTTTCCTTCACATAACCTTTTTTCTGAGGGAATACTACTTTCCACAGGACTAGGAGTGCTACAGTTGAAAATGCAAATGCTCCCAAGACTCTGAAGACTCAGGTAATTCCAGACAAGTAGTTAGGCCATGTGAAAACTGTCAACTCATCCAAAACAAAATGTTTTTTCTTTTTGAAAATTTGCATTAGAGCAGAGTGAACATGTGCATCTGAGCAATTTGTTTAGGACATACTACTCAAGATCAGAGGTTAATCTTTGATATTTTATACAGTCTGGTAAAAAGTTACATTTAGCTCACAACCATGAAGAGTAGTTGTTGCACTCTGGTTTTTTTGTTTATTTTCCAATTATTTCACATACACACATAACACTACCTTAAAGTTTGGATTATAGTTCCTTTGGTTTGGAGGGCTGCCTTGTTTTTAAGTCAACTTCTTTCATACCCAACCATTCAGATCTCAGGTTCCAGGATGCTCAGGGCAAATGACTAACTTTAGGTAGAGATTGATTACGGACCATTTCAATAATCTTTTATAGGCAGCTATCATTACTTGATGTCTTTTTACCTGCAACTGCATTTATTACATTCCTGGCAAGCACTGGTTGCATTGTCCACTCTTCCTCACCAAACCTGTCTCCTACCTTCTAGTTCTGGAAAAAGGAACGCCACTTTGAGTCTAACGAAGCACAGATTCCTACTTGCAAATACAAGAATGCACAGACTTATGGCTAGATTTATGTTCTAAAGCAGACACTACAATTAAAAGCTGTTATTAGAGGACTAACAAATAGCTGGAAGTTATAACCATGGGTTTCCAGTGATTTTTCTGAAGAAAACCTCCCATTCTTAGTTATCACTGCATAGTAGTGATAGTAGTCTTTTCTCAATCTGATCCAAGCAATAGCTCAGAAGCAGAGCTTTTGGAAAGAATAATAATAATAATAATACATAAAATTTTGAGTATCTTTCAAGTGATGTTCACTCAGACTACTTAAAATACAGCAGGAAAAGCTGAGGTAAATATTCAAAGTCATCCTTCAGACCTTATGGGCCCCACAGCTGTTATACAAAGCCAGAAACCTAACACCACAGTTGTATACTTAGAGAGAAATCATTCCATGCTATGATGTTATGACTGCAAATCATTCTTTCCACTTTGAAATGGTAGAATGATCTGTAACTAGGGCTATACAAATACAACAAAGGGGGAGGCTACAGAACTTGGACAAGTTTGCTACTGTGTTACACAGCTAAGAAGCTTCCCTCATTCACAAATCTGGGGTGAAATTTTAACAACTCAGAGCAACATAACTTTTTAAAGATCAGGAATTCCCCATGGTGTACCCACTCATGTACAAAAACATCACTGCTACCATAAGATAACTCAGAGTGCCTGGGCAGAGGATTCACACAAGTTCACAAATGCAGTAGCTGTTTAACAAAGTTAACTGGCACCCTCACCCGCAGACCGTAAACTGAACAACTTAAGGAACTGTTCTCGTGCACTGGTAGTTAAATTGATGGTGAGGCCTATTCTCAGCATCTACAACATTTTTTTAATGTGTCTCTCTTGAAACAATAACTTCTTAATGCAGCTCATACCCCAAGCTGAACAAGAATGACTTATATCTGTAAAAACTAGCAAGTAAATCTGACATCAACTCAACTCACACAGTAACCCATGTGGCCATGTCAGGGGCTTGTGACATACAAAAGGAACTATGAAAGTAACAAGCCCTGTTCATTTTCAGTGACTTTCCTCTGAGCAAGTTTTAGAAGAGAAAGTTTTCCCTACTAAGAGCCACAAACTTTTGAAGTCAAGTTAAAAACTGAAAACTCCCAAAATGGGCATATTTCTCCTCTTGCCCTTTACATAGGACAAAGACTGCTCAAATAATAAGGCTGAACTTTCTCTTTCCAAGGGGTGAAATATGTGTTTGTGTCAACCCCAAATCTACAGAAAGCCACAGAAATCTAGGATTTCCTGAATTCCCCCAAGTTACTTGTACTTTGAAGAAAAATCCCCAGTGCTTCTGACTATTGCTTAAAAATATTTATCACAGCTGCATTTCCCTTGATCCAGCTTTCTGTGTATCACACTCTCAGGTTCAAAGTCAGCAAGGTGGGAAACCACAGCGTTGAATTTCTCCCTCTGGACCATCTGACTGATATTCATGACCACCTTCACAGAACACTTACTCCTTTTCCAAGCATTGGCAACTGTCCCTCACTGTTTTCGACTTGTATTATGTACTTGGCTAAATCATCAACCCCCTCTTTGATTATGACTTTGAATATAAATACAAAGAAACCTCTTGACTAGAGTGGAATACACATACACACAAGAGTGATCTCTTCTCACAAGTCAGTGTTGCCATTGTCCTCAGCATTATGTTCCTCTTACTGTGACCCTTTCCACAGCAAATACAAAAATTCACATGGGGTTCTAGCAGGGGACAAACAACTACCACCTTATTTCTGGTAAGGTACCTTTACAGATGTGGTATTAGACTGCACTAGCCTATCTGAACACACATTGGAGAGAGAGAGAGAGAGATGTCATTTCCAAGTGTCTTTTCAGGATTGCTGCTCCCCAGACTTTTCTTCTTTCTACACGCAGGCCCGTAAAAGATTATTTTCCCTCTTTCTCAAACAGACCAACTTCTGCTCCTCCTTTCAGTTTCATATTGGTTGTTGGTTCTGTTGTTGCTTTCTTTCCCGAACTCACAGTTTCAGACATTGGAGTAGTTATTCCCATGTCCTGCCCAGGATTCATAAGCTGGTGTCATTCACCTCTCAATCCTCCATTAGGAGGGCAGCTGACACCAGATCTCTCAGTTCAACACGAAGCATTTATATATTTTGAATTCTTGAGAAAATTAAAAGCGTCTCAAGTTTGAGGACAAAAATCCTTGATGTTGTAAGGCCTATTAGTCTTTTGTATTGATACTCAGTATAAAACATGAGTAAAATCATCAACATGAAGACTACCACAGACACAAAGGATGTACATGTACATAATTTACTCTCCCCCTTCCTCTGGTAATGCCAATATCCAAGCTAAGCCTGGCCTACAAGCCAAAAGTTTACATCCCCCCACAATATAATAGCCTGCAAACCAATTCAGCGCCTTGCTTAATCAACCACTAAGCCAGCACTCCCTCAACTATTTAGTCCTGCCCATTTTTCAAGAGAACACAAGTTTATTCCTCACTCCCACGGCAATTAGCATATGATGCTGCAAAAGAAATAACAAACTTGCACTTCCTTCCATACCAAGTAACTCTTGCAGCTTTTGAAGGAGAAACAAGGCTCCCTGAAGTATTTGAAGCTATTCTCTGTGCTCATTACCTACCTGCTTTTTCCACTGGACAGCAATCCTAGCACCCTTGGCTTTCAGGACATTAGGCCAATAGCCAAGTCAAGTTTGTTTTCCCCAGTGAAACTAAAGGCTGTAGAATACAAAGATTAATTGACTCAAGAAGATGAAGTTAATACAAAGGAACTATGATTAGAACCACACAGAACAAGTCTAATTTTGATTTCTCAACACTTGCTGGTTAACGAAAAAACCCCGAGATTTTGCCCTGATATTTTGCTTAATGCCACTAATATTTGTGACTTAAAATGCAACAAGATATCCAAAAGTTATAATACAAACCCACACTACCTGAACTGCTACCAACAATCATTAAAGAAAAGTTCTGCTATTTAAATCCCTCCAGAAGCTTGAGATGAGATTATGACAAGAACCATGAAACTACACATACTACCTCATCTACTCTCTCATTAATTTGTCAATTCAATCCTTGTATATGACTGCATTAAGTCTCAAGCTCTCCTGAGAAAATACTACAAATGAAAAATCTTCATTCTATTTATGGCATAAAGACCCATAACACTTCTTTATTTGTGTATTATATGAAGTCCAGAGTAACTCCTGCACTGCACATCACCATAAAAATGTGATATTGCCCAGACCATTTAAAAAACATCTACTGTGGCGGGGGGACAGGGTGCTATTTTGTCAATTTTTTTAACCAGTATTTTAAAAGACATGATATTTCCAACTTGTCTTAAGCAGTTTTATGTGGCTTATCTTCAGTGATGTACAGGGTGCTTTGAAGGCACATCCCAGTAATCAACACCTCATGCCAGACTGAGTGAATCCCAAAATTGCACTACTGCGTGGTTCATGGGTGGTCTAACCCCAAGAGTGCTCTAAGGACATGACGGGAGCAGGCAGCATGGAATAGGATTTCGGAAAGACACATTCTAAAAGCTCTGACAGGAAACAAGCTTTCAAACACCTGCCAAAATTCCATAGTATTAGATACTTTCCAGTCGGGAAAAATACTAAACAGTGGGACCAACTGGGCTGAGAATTTGTCCTGTGAGGTGAAGATGTAGTCTTATCCCTCAGTGCACCCCTTCTTACACACTGCATATCCCCATGGAAATCCAATGAGCTGACCAATGAAGAAAAAGATGGATCAAAAAATTTAGGGATAAGCATTACGCTTCAAAACTGCCTATACTTGTGGCAACAAAATAGACTTCAACATTTCTGCAGAATCAATCTGTGCTAATTATCTTGACTTTCCCAATTCAAGTCTAAGGATGTTTCAGCCAGAACTGGAGTTATTTGAAGAGTTGTGCTGTCCAACAGGGGCTGCTGATGGCACGTGGTGAAGGTTACTGAGAGGACAGGGGATATCATCGTCTTTTAGGCACTGAGGAAGTCTGGTCCAAAAGGAAAGGAAGTGGATGCCAGTGCTCTAGAACATAACAGGACAGGTTATAAGACACCTCTGACAAGGATCTGGAGATACTGTGGGCAGAGCCTGAACAGGAAGTAGCAAAACCTACTCTGACTCTCCTGTACTTTCACATTTCAGCAGACCTTCAGCTCCTTGTTAAGAACTCTGTGCTCTCTTCCATAACAAACTTCATGGTTGTAGTCGGACAAGAAGAGAGAATATTTTTATTATTGTTTTTAAAAAACACACACACATATATATATACACATACATATATATGTATAAGAGATGGTATCAACCTCAAAAACTGAACTAAATATTCACAGGATTACAACCTAAAAATCTAAGTGAAAAGATATACAGACTTTTCCCAAATTTATTTTTTTCATACCATGATTCTCTAGTTCTGTGGGTTCTCCTGAGAAAGTGTCTTACAGATGGCACACAATCTCTAATGTGCTCTTCTCCCCAAAACAGTAAGCATCTGGCGTGCCTACTGTTTAATTACACAACACGCTCGTGCAGGAGAAAACATTTTCTAGCTTGAAATCTTATGCTCAAACTCTGATTAAATCCCGTAGCAGGAGTTGTTCACAGTCAAGACAGAAGTTTTTAAACAGAAGGAAAAACACTATTTAACACACAGCAAGCAGATCTTCAGTAAGTTTCTATATATGTAAAAATAGCCATTTTAGAATGTGAAGAGGTTGAAAAGATTTAAATTTTACAAGAAACTGTACGACAATTTTGTTAAATTGTTGATGAACACTGACACTACAACTGAAGCATTAGTTTACTTTGGAAAACAATACAGTCTGCCTGCATCTCTGGAACTTTAGGCATATGCTGGGTTAAACTATTATTCTACCCTACCATCTTCAGAAACACATATTGAAGTAGTTAATCTGTAACTTTTCTAACAAAATGCTCCCGGAAAGGCTGACACCCCAAATTTTTTTATCACTGAATAGGGCACTCCCTCTGCTGGCACAGCACAGACCTCACACCTCAGCAGAGGAGGTCTGTGCATGACACTTCATCAGATGTACACCTGATGCAGCTCTGTTAACTTAAATTACTTCCTTAAGAGAAACTTTCTGTAAGAGAAAACTCTCAAAGGTGCCCATTAATAACTGACTTCTCTGCTGAAATCTTGCAGGTGCACAACAAGACACCATGGGCCACAGTCCTTGGTCAACTAGAAAATCTGCACTTATCAGGCTCACAGTCATTTTCCAGGTGAAAGGTTTCTGAAGAGTCACTGTTACAGCATCTCTAACTTTCCAACAAATAGTTCTGAGATGTCAAATAAAACACAAACAAAAGTAAGAGCTTGCAGCAGCAAGCTGACATTACCAACTCCCATTCAGCCATGCAATGGCTGCATTTTCACTGTTTTTCTATGTTTTATTAGAAGTGTGAGAATCTTATTAAAACATTGTTTTAAGAGGAGCTGTGCTTCCTCACATGGAAACAAAACAGAGTTTAGACTCCCCAAAAGCATTGTGCTAGATTAATTTAGTACTTGACCTAATCAGAAGACCTGCGAATAAAGTCAAATCTTTCAAGCTATCTTTGAAACATCTCATATTTAAGCTTTGAGGCAAAAGGTTAACCCTCAGCTAATAGAGATATACTGTTATGCACAAGAAGGTTTAGCTGTGAGTAGTCCCATGGAAGATGGAAGGAGTTTCATAAGCGCACATGGGTAATGCACTAACCAAGTCCCTGTGACATATAAGCAGCTATTCCCTCTGTCCTTTTTAAGCTCTGGCATACTAGGATGAAAACCCCATTTTTGAATGGGCCTTATGTTAATAAAAAAAGAGAACAGCCATATGTTTTAGCCTGAAGTCATGTTGATTTCTTCTTGATGAAACGTTAAGTTTAAATATCAAAAAGTGAAGGTAACTTCAGAAGTAAAGTTAACGCATGCTTCTGTGAGTTTGGTTTTCCTTCTTGCTCATATATTTTGCAGAAAATATTGAAGTGCCTTCTCACTACAGTATACAAAAACCTTAGGCATGCAGAGGTAAGGGCTGCCTACCCCAAGAAACACAGATGCAGGGGGAGAAGAATGAACCATTTACAAGAAGGACTAGAAGAAAAATCATGAAGAAACATTAAGTGCTGTTTTATGTACTTACCTTGCTCCTTTCAATTAGCTAATTGGCATCTTTGCAACAAATTACATTTTACACAACAATCAGAACAGTCCGACATGACAATCAGAACCTCTGGGGTTTTCCAAAACGAAAAGTGAACCTATAGTCTAACAGGTCAAAGTAATTCCCTCCGACAAATGAATCTTGTTTTCTGGTTTTGAATTATCAAGAAGTGTTGGTAACTTACCTTACAAACAGATGTGATGTTAATGTTAACCATTTTGTCGATTGTCTGCAAGAAAACAAAGTTTTGGGGTTTACTCATTTTAAGTTATTTGAACAGTATTTATACATCCTCTGGGTTTAAGTGCTGGGATAAATTACCCGTCTTTTCTCCTTGCCTTCCTGCTTAAGCGTCAGGAACAGTGACAGACTTGGAAAGCAAAGTCTGTGAATTGCTCTTGGTCAGGTTTCATCTCTAATTAGGGACTCACACTAATACAGAACCACACAGGTGTATCACACTGACACTCGATTTCCTAACACTATTTGCAATACTTAAAAACTTTAATAAATTCTTAGCCATTACACATGTTTTGAAATTAACTACTGTATTTTACTCTTCATCATTTTAGTGACTTTAAGTTTATTCAGCAGGATAAAAACTGGGTTTGCTTTTTTTTTCTTCTTAACATTATGAAGCTTATTTGAAGGTTAACCAAACACCAGATATATTTAGCAACACTTAAGCAGAAAACACAAAACCACAGTGGACCCAGTGAGCTACAGGGGTTTCAGAAAGAAAATCATGCACCAGTGAAATTGTTCATAATCAGAGTTTTCAATGTATCCAGTACAACCAAGATTGTCCCTACGTTATGAACTGTCTAAAATGGTCATATTTAAGTTTTGTAAGCGTTATGGAATATGCAGCTTCCATCCATGAAATTGCTTGCTCCCCTTCAGTCCCTTAAGAAGACCCCCAGCACAAGCTAAAGCAGCTCATGAGCAACAGCCAGATGAGACCATGGACAGCAGCAGAAGAAGCAGGGAAGAGTACGTAAAGAACACCACCAAAAAGTGAGACTGCCATCAACAGCATTGTGTTACACTGCTTATGTACATCTCCAAGTTTTTGAACACTTAATTCTAATCAGAAAACCTTATGACGTGGGTTCCTTAACCAAACCTAAATACTTCTGTAATATCTGCTAACCACAGTAGAATACTAGAAGGTGCCACAAAAGCACTTACCTTCTCCAGCTCTGGAACATCAATAAAATATTCAGGATAAGAATATGACATTCCCACATTGTTGACTGAAAGAAAAACATGAATTAGATCACTTAGATGTCCCCTGATTAATGACAATTTTCAAGCAATACTCTTAAAATGTTGCATTTAAGACATTCTAACCGCTTTGGCCAAGTTTCTTTAGTTGTCAATATGCCCGTGCACACGCAGTGGAAGGCGGGAGTGCACGGACAGACCATTTTAATGGGTTCGCGCCGTTTTTTCCGATCAATAAACACACCGAGCGCGGTCAGAGCCGCGCCGCACTGCCCGGCAGGTGGCAGCAGAGCCCAGCGCGGCCGGGCGGGCGCGTCCGCCCCCCCGCCNCGGCCCGGCCCGGCCCGGCCCCCCTGCACCGGCACCCCCGCGGGAACCCCGGCACCCCCACACCTGCGGCGAATTGCTTCAACCGCCGAGGTTTTTTCTTTTTTCCCCAACACTTTACACTGGCACGGTTTTTATTCTCGGACGTGAAACCAACACCCGTTCTCTAAATCCCAGCCCCAACAGGAGGAAACTTCTAATTCTGTTCGAAAACAGTGCTGCTCTGCAGCCTCCAACTCCATAGAGCACACTGATATGGAGACAAAAAGCAGCAACCAAAAGGGATCTCCTCTTCCTAAGTATCTGTTGTTCATCTTACGCAAGTGAATCGCGTGACATGTGGTTGCTGTGGCAACATTTTACATTTATATAGTGTCTTACACCCCAGAGAATCCCAAAGTGCTATGTATGCTCAGCAGCACTGTGCTCCTCCAGGCAGGAGTCTGCACGGGGACAAGAAACGTCGTCAAAAGGCAATGAAGCCTTTTTCAAAAAATAAAATAAAATAGCCCCTCCACCTGTGCCAAAAGCTATCGTTTTAAGACCCAGCATGGAAGATAATTTAAGTAGCAATAGGGATGCAGGATGTGCAAGAAACAGGAGGAAGAGATTCTGGCAAAGTGCGCCAACTTCATTCGGAATTCCCTCAAGCTCTTTTTAGTCCAGATCTTAGTGTATTTATGGAAGTTCATTAGTCATGCTGTGTGTTTCAAATTTTTAACTTTTAGATAACCTTTAAAAATTGAGGTGAGGAATTGAGGGGAACAGGGCGTTGGCAAATTCCCAGCAGACATTTGCTATATTTAGAAAGAGTGAAAAGTTTTTAAAAGGACGAAGATCCAGTCTTGCTACTGCCAGAGTGAACCAGATTTTTTTCTTCTTTTCATCCAAAAATACACTATTTTTTGTTCCATCTCTCTGGAAAGGATTTTGGCTATGAATTGTGGGTTATGGGCCTAACCTTGGTAATTCTCTCTGAATTTAGAATGCTTATATGATTCATGTTACAGAGACACATGAAATTCACACCCCTTACTGCAGACTGGGTCCCAGATATGCACCCTTCCACTTCCTGCAATCATCTCTGCTTCAAGTTCGTAACAGACCATTTAAAAAATCAGGTTTTGGGTTGTACCACTATATTTTAACTGGAAAAAAATGGATAGCAACAGGGTAAGATACTGTCCAGCACAAACTCCTTTCAAGAATCAGAGCTATTTAAGAACGGCAAAAGGAAGATTTCCCACCTCTGCTTGTTTAACATATTGCTGTAGCTAGCACATGTTCGAAGTCACTGACAGACGCTGTTTAGAACACACAGCAAAACATTATGCAAACTCTTTTAGCCTTCCTACGTGGGTGAGAAGAAGCTTCCAAATAAGAAGTTTACAAGGATTTCAATCTGTAAGTACTTTAGTTAGACTCTGTGCAACTCCATAATTAGAAGCTCGTTCTTGAGCAGTATGTGTGGAGACTCCAATGTCTCCAAGAATAAGATTAAAAAATAATCGGCATTGATCACTGACAACTGTGCTGTGCTACCAATGCTTCTCATACCTACTGCTCCAGATGAGACCTGAAAGAAGAAAATATGCTGGAACCTGAGAAATCAACCCTTATGGCTGTTCTCATTTAAATCCATGTTTTCCCTCACACAAACATGAAAAACACAGCTCAACAAAAGCTACATTCTGGATTGCAACAAATGCTACAGAATTTAAAATACAAGGCGCTAAAGCATGAAATTAATTACCATAAAAAATTAAAATACTGTCTTTCTGGAGTGGCCATCATCTGTGTGGAAAAATTACATTGGCAAGTGGTTTCTATTACTACAGCTATCTCTGAGGGAAATAAAATAACATGATATGTAGGTATCTTGTGATCTTGAGCACAAGATGTACTAAAACTGCTAGTGATTAGTTAGAAGAGAGGTTTTTGTAAACCTGCACTGACAATGGCTGCAAGAGGAAAAAAAAGCAGAGGAACTCAGCTAGAGAATACACAACTCTAGAGCATTTAGTTGCTATTTTTACCATGTTTTTAGCCAAGGTGCTCATGCAAACAAAAGCAAGAAGCAGGCTCTGTTTGAGAAACGTGCTTTGTTTTCCTGTAATAACCTTACACAAAATTTGAGGCACACACACACTGCTTTAGTGCCCAGTTTGTGCAAGGCTATAAAAAGTCAGACTTTCATGATTTTGTAAATCACCATAACTTAATCACAGCCTGAGAAATAATAAAACTCCTTCCAGTGTGGATATGTACCTTGCACAGTAAAAGGTTTGCTGGTGTTTTGAGACATTTAAACCATCTACTATTCTGTAGCAATTGCTATGTGACAGGCAGCTCGCAAGCCCTACACTCCCTGAGTAGATTTTGACAGGACAGATTAGAATGTACATTAATTTTACTCTTCAAAGTTTCTTTGGAGTTATTTCCTTCAGAAAGAAGAAACAAGGCATTCACAGCTGTGTCACAACTACTCTTTACACAAAACACATCCTTGGCATTTGAAGTTACTCCAATGGTTTGAATTTTTATAGCAATTAAATACTGGATGCCATGAGTTGTATGTACTCAAGTCTGTTAGGAGTAGTAGGGAACATTCTGGCCTTTATCCTTCAATGTTATTTTCTAATTGCATTTTTATATACACTATTTTCTTGAGCATTATTTTCAAACATTGTACAACAAGATACATCTATTAGCAACAAAGTTCATACAGTATATTATCACGTGTATAACAAATTTGTTTTGAAATATGCCTAAAATACCCCACAGTTGCAGCTCCAATTACTGCACTTCAGGTTAGTAAAACCAGTTTTGTAGTGAGGAGTGCTGTATCAGATGACATGTACTAGCAGATGTCTGAGCCACGTGATTTTTTAATGTGTTTAACCATCACAGGTTCTCATCCCTGTATTGACTAACCATAGAAATATAGGATATGCACAGGCATACGTGCTTCCAAGCGAAAACCCAGAAAACCACTAAGCAACTGCCTTTACCCCACTGTTCAAAGAAGATTCACGTAAACTGCTGTTACGTTGAAACTCTTCTTAGCTTGTGATGAAACATCTATTTGAAATCACCTCAGTTCTACATTTAACACAGTAACTGGAGGGATCACCTTGTCTTTCCACACCATCTACACTCCTGCACTGTAGCAAACCATACTCATGCATATTGTGTTCCTATCAGCAAAAGAAACACAGCTTACCAACATGACCAGAAAAGGTTTAAGACTTTTGAAGCAGGAGACAGTTACTTGGTGTTCTATTGTAATGACTGAATTTCAACAGCTCTGTAATTAATAGTTCATGGTTCTCCCACAGGGCTCTACTCCTGAATTGAGTATCTCCTAAGCTAAAGTATGTGAAGCTTGTTTAGGATCTAAGATGGTATTAGGTCATAGAATCATAGAATAGTTTGGATTGAAAGGGACATTTAAATCCAATTCCCCTGATGCCTTCAGCCAGGTCAGGTTGCTCAGAGCCCTGTCCAACCCTACCTTGAACGTTCCCAGGAATGGGGCATCCACCACCTCTCTGGGTAACCTCCTTCAATGTTTCAATACCTTTTCTTCTCTATACCTAATCTAAACCCACACTCTTTTTAAAGCCATTGCTCCTGGCAATGGTCCTATTGCAACAGGCCCTGTTAAAAAATGTCCCCATCTTTCTTACAAGCCTCCTTCAAGTACTGAACGGCCACAACAAGGTCTCTCCAGAGAGAGACCTTCTCTTATCCAGGCTCAACAACCCCAAGTGTTCAAGTCACGGGACATGCAGTCATAAGCTGCAGTCAAAGGCCTCCTACAATCACAGAACAACACGCTGAACACATTCAATAAGCATCACAAATTCCTAGAGAGTAGGCACACGTGGAAGCACCGTCTCATGTAGTGTATTAACAGCAAGCTAGAGAACATCTCAAGCTTGCAGCAACAAAGCCTCAGTCAGACAAATAATAGCTTCTGAGAATTGGTTTCAATAAACTTCAATATGGGAAGAAGTTAGTAGGCATGTCGAGACAAAACACCACAATGAAAGATTTAGAAAGATCAGACACAAACCTAAAACACCAATCTCCAGGCCTTCCAATCCTGCTTTGATTCCATTGTAAATATCTTCTCTCTCTCCGAAGTCTGCTACAATGACTTTTGTTTCCACTTTATACTTTTCCCCTAGAAAAAAACAGTTTTGAAAAAGGTTATGATTCAGATATTAAGACTGTATCAGTTATTAAGTTTTAGAAAATATTATTTTAAGAGCTAGCATTACATGTGAACATTTTCACCTCTGCAACAGGAATCCTTGAATTGTAACATTACCTGCACAGGAAGTTCGTGAGATTAGGCTACTTTTGGTGAGAACATAAATTCTCTAATGATTCAGCACATTTTCTTTGTAAGGGACAAGAAAGGTGGCAAGAAAGCAAATTATACACCTTTGCATAGAACAGCAAAAATGGAGAAATCTGGAAAAAACAGTGTTCAAGTACAGCTTGACAAGAACACTTTTTTTCAAGTTAAGCCAAATGGCAAATGAGTTGCTTCAGACCAAGCAAAACAATTCTTTTTTGCCCTCCATTTCCATTCTCACTTCTGGTCCCCTAAAACTTTTTGCATCTTTAGTTTTTTTGAACATGTATCAAAAAGGGAACATGTGGGTGAACAAGAAGAACAAAACTTCAAATTTGATCATTCCAAAGCCTTTTTGATGTGCTGTCATCTCCATCCTTACTAGAACAGGAAAAATACACGTAGGAAACTACATTTTGAAAGAGAAGAAGGCAAGTAGTAAAAATACTTCCTATAAAAAGCAACTCTGCTTTAATCAAGCTAAATGATATTGAATTAAAAGCAGTACAATGTCCTCTCAGACTTCAAAAGAGCAGAATAGTAGCTTAACATCGCAGCATCTCTGTTCTGCTGCACCCGACTCCCACCCTAGCATTCCTTAAGGGACCTGTATACAGCTCAAGAAGGATTTTGCAGCACTTTACCCCCAGAGCCATTCATAAAAACCAGTGCCATGTTAAAGGAAAAGAATCATTCACAAAAAAGATTAGAAGCAGCCAGATTCCCATGATGCTCCTTCCCATTCAAGGGAAAGCCGCGACTCCCATGATCCTGCCATCCATTCATGCAGAATCATGAATCTACTGAACTCACTGGTTTGCTGGCTGCCTCCCCTCCCCCCCCGCCCCCCCACAATATCCCTAATGGCAGATGAAATTATTTCTGCTCCTTTTCCCTCTCCCCATCCTCAACCTCTTCATCTCTCCTGAGCAGCTGCATTGTTTAAAAATCCCCTGAGAGATGTTGCTATGTCAAATGACGACGTAAATAGCATTAAGCCCCTACTGCAGCAGCAGTCTTGTGATCGCGTCAGAAGAAAATCAAGTTCAACACTGGAGGGGGGGCATAGAAATGGTCTATTTTTGAACACAGCTGTTCTTATGTTTAGCACACACATTTGGTTTTTTACAGGACACAGAATTAAGGGCAACATTAGAGGCTCATCTCATACGTGCAAATGGACTGGATGGGCAAAGCCCAAGTCACACACTTAACACACGTGCCGTTTTTAACTGTTTTGTGGGATCTGCAGCTGTCTTCACTGCCACTCAGATGCTTCATGAAATGCAAGTTGCTTAAAGGATCCAAACACCATTCTCACAAATTTAATCAATTGGTACTGTCCTTTTTACACTGAAAACTCTTCGTTAGATTGGTAACAATCCTATCTTCAAAGCCTTCTGAAACCACTGCAGAGATACTAAGAGGACAGGGTAAAGTCAAAAATCTGAAGACCTAATACTATAAATAGAAAAAAAAATAGTAACTGCTCACACTACTATTAATATAAGACCCTTCTTTGAGCCTTTAGAAAATTATCAAAGAGCCATTACACTTACGGTAGTTAAGCAATGCATCTATAAAAAGCTGCAGCACCCTTTGTGGGCAGAGGGTGCACAGTACAATGTATAAAAACATATGCAAAGTAGAGGGCTGCCCACTGGTATAGCCAGAGGACAAGGTCTTTGTGCAGTTGCCCACACAAACATGCAAGGCTGTCTTGCCCCAGCAGCTACCACCAGCTGACCAAACCCTCACTCCCTGTTTCACAACAGCTTTCAAGTATCCTGTAACTTTTGCATACCCTGTGCTCTGTCCCAGAACCTGCAATAGGTGAAATGATCCACTGCCTCAGGGAAAAGACGAGGAGATACACCTGAAAAAACAGTTCCATGATGATGCAAATAGCATTAAGTCACTTCTGTGTAAACTTGGTCTAGTACTCAGAGCACAAGGTGCAGAGGAGAGCAGGTGTGCTCTGCTCCACATGAAAAAATGGAAAAGGGAATTTCCTTGATCTTAAGGATTAAGATGTTCTCAAACAGATGGGCCAGAAAAGAGAGTAGAGCACATTCCTGTTTTATCTGCCAAAAAGACACTGAGATGTAGAGTAATAGAGAAAGAAGCAAATAGGCTGTGTCCTTATCCAGTGTATCTAGGAGTGTCTGGGCTATTGCTGTCCAAGCAAAAATCTGAAACTCCTTAATGGAGCTTTCAGCTTGAGGACCAGCAGGTACTTGAGAGCCACAGGGAGTGAAAGAAGGAAACCAAGCCAGTTTTCACAGTCACAGCTAGAGGACCTGAAAGAGCTATTACCTGCCAGCAAGTCCAGCATTCCTGATGATACTTTGAAAACTGGATCTGATGTTTTGTCTTTGGAACTGGTATTTCAAATGCTCCTTAGCAGGAGACTGAACATTACACCACCATGATGTCAACAGTTGCGCAGCAGTCATCAGCTAGCCACAAGATGGGAAAGGAAATTCAGCAGGTCTCTTTCACAATTCTCAACTCTGACACACCAGTGTTTTAATCATCTCATTTACTAAAAACTCAGGTGAGATCAGTATTGACCCTACAAATAAGTTTTAACCTAAACATTCACATGTCCAGTTAATTTACAGGGTCTGTATTGCATTAGCCAAGACATCTGATAATTTAGCAAGACACCAACTGTGCTCAACAGTATCCTGGTAAACCAATAAAAGCAGACATGACCTTCTGCAATTATACCATCATTTGAGAAGTAACTTGTTGACCATGAACAAATTTTCACAGCTGTGGAAAAGCTGAATGAACCAATAGTCTTAATGGTGCTGGAGCAGGCAGGTATAAACACTGTACAAGACAAAAAGACGAAGTGAACTTTTGGAGAGAATAGTGGGATGTATTCTTCCCAAGATGCAGAGAGCAACCCAAGAACACAGACTCCACAGGCAGAGGCACAGTGCAGTCTGATACAGTGGTCATGCAAACAAAAGCAGTATATAAAATACAAACTGAAAGGGGAACATAAGATAGCTGAAAGAAGTGCCTATTTTTGCCATGGTAAAAGAAATACTCACTTCCTGAGGTATGTTCCCATTGTGCATTCCTGCACAATACAGGATGGGACAGTCTGGAAACAAATACAGTATTTAACATTCTTAACACCATCAGAAGTACAAACACTTTCACATATAATCCCTTGAAGGACACGCTACCTTCAGTATCCTCAGAAGAGGACTCCAAATAGTGTCTCAAACCTTGGTTTGGGGCATACTTATTCAAAATAAACATAAAAAAACTTACAATCATCCCAAGGAACAGCCAACAGGACAACACTTTCCTGATTTCTCATCTAAGATCGTCAGTTACAACATCAGTAGGTGAAGCAAAAGCTTAATTAATTCCAAAGGCCACATATGTCTGACTTACAGGAAACTTATCCAGTCTTGCTACGCAAGGAAAATGCTAATCTTAACTATCAGGCAAAGTAGGGCACACCTTGTCTACTAAAAAGATTCACTTGCAAAATAGCACCACATTACCTAGAACACCAGGAAAAAAAGGATCACACTGTAATTTTAAAAAAATAAAGCAGAAGACTAGAAACTACAGTAAGCTATACCCTAAATAATAACAAATAAAGAACTGTAAAATGGTTAGGAGGCAAGCATTTTCAAATTTTTTAAAATTATTTTTTAAAAAAATTTTTTAACCTTGCAAATAATTCAAATCAGCAGCTCCCCCAAACTGAAATCTTGGTTCACAGGCTAAGAAAATGCTAAGGAAGTTCTCCAACACAGATAAACTGAGCTTGAAGGAAGGTTCCCTAGAGGAGCAAGCTTGTGTACTTCAATGCAACAGCAAACAGACCCCAGTTTGGTGGTCAGGAGAAGCAGCTCAGTTTACCTGAGAGGAGCAGTGTCAGGGTGTCTGCCATACAAAGTCCGGCTGGGACACAGGAAAACAACAAGATCTTCATCCCTAATAAAATAACATTAGTTCTTGAACCACCCGTTTCAAAGCAGTTTGCTACAGCAGCTTGAATTTCCACCAAGAATGCTGAGACAAATCCAGTCAGCTTTGCAACAGAGGTTTGGGATACGAGGCCCACACTGTAAGTAGGTAATGGGGATGGTTCGTTCAAGATCAGGGAAAGGACATTAAAAACTCTGGCTAGAACTGAAGCATCTCACCACTCTACATTCAAAGCCACATATAAATATTGCCATCACTGCCATAAACAGTGATGTAGTGTAATGCAACTGGCTTGCAGAAACATCAAAGAAGTCTCACTTGGTCTTCAGCTTCAGGATGGCCAGAGATTCTAAGCAGTAGAAAAACAGCTCTCCATTTTTCATCATACAGGAGAGGACAAATTTGTTTAGGTAAGGAGAATCAACTACCTCCACAAATAAAGATGCCATCTTTCCTATATCGCTGCAGTGGTAAAACTCACCCTAATCCAGCACCCAGTCTCCAGAAACAGTTTGTAACCTTTCAATATAGGGTAAGAAGCTGAGAGATTAATGCAAAACATTAAAACCTCCTGCTTTTTAGTACTTTCTATGCAGGACAGAGATGAAGAGTTTAAGACTATAGAGTAGCTGCTGAGACCTCTACAAAGTATTTGGCTGGTTTTAAGGGAGAGCCATTCATTTTGGGAATGTATCCAATTTGGGACTTTCAGAGTTCACAGAAGTAACTCACAGTGTCACGGATGGATGGAATCTGTTTTCCAGAAGTACCGTGTACTTCCAGACTGGTGATAGCAGACTGTTATTACACAGTGATATATTCACCGTGTAGAACCATGTTAAAACCAGCTGGGTATAACAAGAGCTAGCTTTCTCTGAACATTGTGAAGGGTGTAAAATTCTGAAGCCGAATACTGATAACCTAAGAAACAGCTAAAAGGAAGCTCTGTTGCACCTGTTGCA
Source organism: Daphoenositta chrysoptera (assembly GCA_013397915.1). NCBI lineage: Eukaryota > Metazoa > Chordata > Aves > Passeriformes > Daphoenositta > Daphoenositta chrysoptera. The sequence continues at coordinate 717,708 of VZRO01000437.1, read as the reverse complement.
AAGGAAGGCTATGCTGTTCCTGCATAGCTTAAGATGCCTGCCTACAGTTTAACAGTACTTGCTATGTTTATATACATTTTTAACAGTATGTGCATATGCACACTTGGTCAAGCACCTAGGAATCGGTTCCAATTCCTTTTATTCAAGTACACATGCAGGACTTCTCAGGGAATTCCTTACATACTGCAATAGTTGCACGTGTAATCTCAAAGAAACAGCTTCCTTAAAAAGAGTGAATATTTTAAAAAATCCAATCATATAGAACCATAGAGCAGGTAAAAAAAGACAGACCTTATTTAAAATGTTCTGTTAACTTTAAGTTTCAAAATACACTGACATATGAAAGTCAGTTCTTCACTTCTCAGCTTTCACAGATGACTTCAGCTCTCCAGGCTGAAGTCCACAAACCATTGAGCCATCGGGACGTGTAAGTTTTTAATGTGGATATACAGTACTATTACTACAAAACAGAGGGAAAACAGACTTTATTAATAGTTGCCTCCATTTGCTCCCCTCTGACTTCCATTACGTCAAAATATATTACAATTTCTAACACACACTAACCAAGTCAGAAACACATTCCGAGCAACACAGGATCAATCAATAAGGCCATTCACCCAAATATTATGCTCAACGTTGTAAGCTTTTCTAAATCAAGCTTGTTCTAATTACCAAGCTCACTAAAAACACAGACTCAGGCAGCCCGTGACACACAGCTGCAGAGGCTGCCCGCTGGAGCCACGGCGGCGTTTGCAGATGCTGCTGTGATGGCAGGCAGCGGGCGAGCCGGGCTCCGCTGCTCCCCACGCACGCCCTCAGAGCGGCCGCCCCGGGAGCCGTGATTCCCGGAACAGCTCTCCTCACCACCACCCCAAAATACCCACTTTGGCTGAAGCTGCGCAAGGAGCTGGTTGGGGAACAGTCCCAAGCTGTTCCAGGGGGAAGCACGAGGTGAAGTGTGGGAAGGTTGCTATTGTGCAGCAGGCAGCATCGCAAACTCCCCTTCCTTCTCTCCTCTTTCCCCAACACTATTTTCAACCCCCTCACCAAGAATTTTTTTTTATCTTCATTGATGTACTTTTTACTAACGATGAAGAGAGATATTTTTAATTTACTAAATCATTTTAGGAAGGGCATATGGACTATTTCCCATATTTCCTGTAACATTTCCTTTCCCTTAACGTCATTATTATCTGACTGTGACAATGGGTACACTTGAGATGTGTATACATGTAAACATGAATTTTGCATCACTTTTTGCAAAATAAAGTCTACATTCTTCAGCCATATACTTATTAGAACAGTAATAATTTAATAAAAACCCAACACGTTTTTGTCAGATTTAGGCTCAACAGAATGAATTTCAGAAAGACCGGAAACAATTCTTTGTAGGAAGAATTTTGGGTCACTTATAGAGACTGGAAAGTGTCATACCACGGATTAACTAAAAAAAAATCGTGCCCTTACTCTCAAGTTGATTTCAAGACATTTAAGTGAGTCACTCTACTTTAATTAAAGCAAATTTTAAAAGGGAAACAAGTTTCGAGGCTAATTCAGCATTATCTTTTATACCTCCAATCCAGCATCCACAGGAAAATGTTTCCTGTATCCCAAAGACAGGCACTTAAAAGCACAGTTTTCAGGGTTTTCCAAAGTGTTACTTGTAAGGGAAAATACATTGTTAATTAGTCCACATCCACTGCTCAAAGTAATGGAGTACCCAGTTCAGCACTGGAAGTGTGGTACATGCTTAAGGAGTTACACACAGCAGGCAATCCTTTATCCAGTAGCTACACCATACTGAAAATTGTTTATTTCTCATATTCAAGGATTTTTTTTTTAAAGAATTTGTTGTGCAAAACAAATCAACTGAGTTTCCTTTCTCTATGAAGAGCTACTAACTAGTTTCTTTGTCCTCACCACAACATATTCCTGAAGAAACATAAAAGTCATTATCACCATTTCCTCAGCAGAGAAGTCTATCAGGGATTTTTACAGCTTTGACAGATAGAGAGGACTTGATGTAATGGAACTTAACCTGCTAAAAAAGTGACATAAGACTAAAATACACATTCATAGAAGGAAGTTGCAGAAGGAGGACAGCACTGTTTGCATCATTCAGCCCTTTCTTGTGCCAGAGAGTATTCCCTGCAGAGACACTTAAAAGGCATGATTTTAAGTCTCTTGGCAATAGAGCTTCCACCAATTGGCTTAAACCAGAATAGCAAAACAGAATTTTACCCAATCCGATGTGATAACAATCCAGTACTTATCTTTTCATGTAATGTTCAGCTTATTTTACACTGAAAGTGATAAGCAATAGATTGCAGCTTTCATGTTAACAGAAGGTGTTTAATGGCCCAGAGACCGGCACAAGGGCTCTTGTTTTGGCATCCCTAAAGGCTTATGTTACAAATAGGTTGTTAGCAGAGATAAGCATTAAGTTTCTGTGTGTTACAGAAAATGCAACATATTCCCCCACCCAACGACTGCCAGGCAGAGGCAGCAGCGACCCTGAACGTTTGCAGGGATGACAATTCCTGGTTGTTCAAGTCTGGGCTTCAAAAGTACCGAGGAAGTCACCTGCCCATCGATTCAATTACCTAACACGTAAAACTTTAAGACTCAAGAAACAATTAGGTCCCAGAGTTATCCTACAGGCACAATATACAGAGTATGTGAGGAGAAGAAGAGGCTACTTCTGCTGTGTTGACATTCAGACAAGGAAACCCAAAGCACCTAACTCACATTTAAATAACCTTTACATATTTCTTTCCCTGGACTTTCTGGGTTTATAAACTATTAATAAATACTGCATAGAAACACACTGGCAGTGAGTTCACAGCAAGCACCTTCTCCTTAGAAGAGGCTGACTCAGTCCTGCCAGGTGTGAGAAAGCACCATCTCCTAGAGCTTGCCAGCTCCCCTACTGTTATGTGAAACCCATGACACTGACCAGTAAACTTCCTTAAACTGGTTTTCATCCTTAAAACCACCTGTGACAAGTGGTCTGTTACTCCATATGCTGACAGATGATATGGAAACAAAGTCCTTCAGCAAGGATATCACTAGTCATCTGCAGAACATTTTACTTGTGGCTTGTCCTACCAGGTTGCTACCTCAAAACGCTCCTAAAAGATGAAGTTGTTCTAAGAGTGCATCTTGTAGCTTGCAGGACATCTGTCAAGTGTTTCTCTAAGTATTCTGCTCAATTCCTTTAAATTAATCCGGGCAAAATGTCATTGAGAAAATTCAAGAGAAGATGATAAAAAAAGAGGGACTAAGGGGGAAAAAAATCCAGCCAAAACCACAGAAGCAGAATTCTTCTTAAAGAAGAAAAAAATTAAAAATTAAAAATAAGCTCCCTTTCCAATTGTTCTATCTTTTACATCAGGGTTCGTCTACTTAACTTATTAACAAATTAATAAAAATCAATTCCATTTGAATCCTCTGTCAGCTCTCTACAATGCCTGCCAACTGCTCCTTTAGTAAGTGGCTCATGCAAGGCAAAACCAAGAGAACCTCCTTCACTTCCAAGGCAAACTTTCTTCAGAAACGAAATCCAAGAGCTCATTTTGAATCAAAGATCCTCACACTGCAAATTCTCATGAAAGGTGACTTCAGTGCATCAAAACAAGTCCAAAATATTTGAAGCCATTTTGCCAAGTTCAAGAAATCTCACGCATGAGATCAATGGGATCTCAAGTATGGTAAGCTGAACCTGGGTCAGATGACAGAAGGCTGCAAACACATTTATTTACCTTGAAACAGATCACAAAAGGTCAGAATAACTGCCGGATTCACTCAGTCTTCAATTTAAGCTCAGGCAAGTGAACCTTGTCATTTCTGTGCAAGAACAGTAAGAAGACATCCCCTTCCTCACAGAGCTTGTCTGCATTTCAACCTCCTCTATTAAACACAAATATTCTTACTTGCCAGCTCCAAAATGTGAGGAGGATTTGCCGGGGTGCAGCAGGGAGGAAATCCAAGTGACAGGGCAGAGATGAAGGAGCCAAGTGCCCCAAGGGAGGTGCAGGGGTCAGATTTCTCATGGGGGCATGGCCTCATGGGCTGTTGCAGTGGGTCATGGTAAGGGATGGGGCACAAGCACAGGGGTCAGCATCAGGTCTGCTTCAGAATGCTGCCCACAACCTGGTTACCAAGAAAGCAGAAGAAAACTGTAAAACCCACCTGCCTAGGAAATGGAGAAGAAACATTTCTGGTTTTGGCACCACATCCCATTTTTGTACTCAAAAATCATGCCAGAGAAGTGAGAAGACAACAAATCCCAAGAATAAGCGTGACAGCTATCAGTTTACAATACCCAAAATCTTAGGGTTAAGAGAGTAGTTCAAGATGAAACTACCATGACCAAGCAACTTAGAAACACTACACACTGGGCTGAGGAAATGTATCGGAATGAAATCGTGAGCTACATAGATTTTAATTGCAAAAAAACTATATTTCCTTGTAAAAGAAACCTGTATTTTCTCATAGACATGTGGCAGAATCAAAGTTTTGGACATTAGTTCTCAAACAGTATGAAAGGCTTACAGTGTATGCCTATTAAATGTTCATTTGTGAGAATACATTGGAAAAGCAATTGATTTCTCTCAATTCAAACAATTTATTTGGAGCCAATTTTATCACCTGGGTATATGTAACATTAAACCACCAACTTTAAAGCAGTAAATAGGAATTTCCTTTAATTATATAGTAACTGATGACAAACTCAGAATCTGCCACATTGCTTTTACATTCACTCACCTACAAGTAAGTAGCTTCTTGGACTTGCAAGTCAAAACACTAGCAAGCTACAACAGTTTTATCCTCTTGCAGCTCATGCACAACTCCTTGACCTGTCCTGTGAAGATACCAGCTAACAATGGACACCAATATTAAATTATTTTCCCAATTTCCCTACAGACAAACTTTAAAGTTTTTTTTCCTTATCAGGTTTGCACTATATTCTTCATATTGCAGCCCCTAGGTAATAAATTTCTACAGCAAAGTAGTTCTCAATTCTCAGAACAAACCTATCCAGTGCAGTAACTGAAGTTTTTCTGCCTGCAAATCCATGGTTCAAGAACCAGCTGCTGGCACAGAACACCTGAGATGTCTTAGACCATGCTTGTTATTAAATACAGCAAATCAAGGAATAGACTCATTATGTGGCACTCAAACAATTGTCTCCATTCACAGAGAAATTTTCTTTCTGATTCTCCCTGAACCTTTGGAAGTGTTTAACAATGCAATGCAACAGACACTTCAGAAAAGTGCTGGAACAGTGAAGCAGCATGAACTAAACTAGACAAGCATTTTTTATAGTGACCTTAATAGTCTGTGCTTGTGTGTGACAACTTGATTAAAAGATCAAATATATTTCCATAAAACTTATATAATTCCTCATAAAGGTTGTCCAAGACGACTGAAGAGGAAATTCAGAATTTTTTCTTCAGTCAGTGGCTGATACTCTATTCCTTAGGGAACAGAAAGCAGAATTTCTCTTTCTTGGCAAATCCTACAACACCTAAGTACCCTGTAAAAAAAGATAGCTTTAAAACATGCTTGAAAACACAGTGAAAAATCTTCTAAAGTCTTTAACTACTTGTAATTAACCCACTAATTTTTGTTGCTCAAACCGAGCTGCACATTCAGAACATCTGGCAGTCCTGTAACATCAGTTCAGCCACTTTAATGTGCATATGCACATAAAAAAAATCAGCTCCAGGTCAGCTGGCATTACACATGCAGAAAGATGTATGGGTACTTCCCTTATGATGGTGGTTATACAACCTGCATTTTGTAAATAGATGTCACTCCTAGTAGAAGTCTATCCTATGAGCGGAAGAAGAGTCTTCTGAAATAGAATGAATGCACCTGATCCTCAAAAGCCCTCTCATTATTTGTGGCAGAGTGCATCTATCCATTCAGAAGGATAAGCATGAGACTGATTAGTGAAAAGGAGGAGGAAACAGAAAACATGCACAGAATCCCACAACTCAAAGAACTGGAATTAGTTAAACAGCCATTCTTCCTTAAAGTGATTAAGAGTCATTACTCAAGAAGAGCAATCGTGCCAATTTGAAGAACAATGGACCACCATAAAGAAGTTTAAAGCTACCTTACAAGCCTGCAAGGGAACCACTCGAGTAATTACAGCCTTAGCATTAAAAAAAATCACCTACCTTAATATATGACAATATCTGAACAGACTGCAGAGACCACCTGAGACCAAATACAAGACAATTCTGTCCAGCTAAAACCTAGCAGGATCTGAAAGTGCGACTCAGGCTTGCTTGATTATGCTGACTATCCTAATCCTTCAGCATATGCCACAATGAACAAGGTATACTTTTCAGTAGCTCAGTGTTGTCAAAAGAAGTGTTCTGAAAACCCAGCGTGAGTCATCTCATTTCGGAATGGTTTAGGAAAGGAAGCAGAAAAATGTTTGGGTGAGGCCTAACAGTAATTATGTATTACAGGCTGCTTCACATAGGTACATGTACCTATTTTTTTAATCTGAGAACCTCCCCCAGCAGCTATGATGTAAGTGCTGAAGCTCAAAGCAGTAGATTTATCTGTCTTGTCAGCATCATGCCTAATTTCCAGGGAGAAGAAGATATCCACACTGTTACAGAAAGGGTTATGACCACTTTCAGAAAGCTTGTCACTTCATGCATACGTGTTTGATTCCAGAACAAGATTATTTGTAGAAACTTTTTCAGTTATAGTTTTACTTAGCAAAACAACTTTATGTAACATTGTTAGAAACGTGACTGCACATGCCCACGCACACGCAGCAAACTATCATCCAGCTACTGCAGTGAACCACCAAAAAAAACCACCTCGTTGTAGCTTCTTTATGTATTGGCAGCAAGCGTCAGCTTACCCGGGGCAGTGACACCTGTTCTGCTGCATTTACACTGCCACTGCATTGATCAGAGCCTCACAGGTAGGTCCAGACACTGCAGTGACAGCCTTAAATGCAGGACACTAATGAACAATGCCAATTACTTCCAAATCAGTGGAAGATAGAACTTGATGACAGAAAAAGGAATGCTCTCTAGAACTTAAACATACGCATAGAAAGGAAGAATTTTCTGCCTAGAAAACACTTTCATATGCCATCTTACATTGGACTAAAAATCAGAGATAGTGACATTTTTATCAATAGAACTGTATGCCCTGACTTTCACACATCTAGCACAACAGCTACTGTGTAGCAAGTTGAAGTCCTTGAGTTTTTCAGTCACCCTTCCATTCACTCAGCAGCCCCTTACAGCTTCATACAGGACAGTGTGTTGACACTTGATTTAGGGGACTATGCTTTACAGTAAAGCAGTGCCACTAACAAATTCACTGAATTTTTTAATAAATTTAAGGCAAAATTATACATTTATGACCTTGGAAAGAGAGCAGTTCTTACCACGATCTGCATTATGTACACAAACCATTTTAGAAAACCTAAGCAAGACAAGGGAGGGTAGCACAGAAGCATCATCTTAAAGGTTTTTTTACCCAACATCATTATGCTGAGAAACCTGCTTTATAGTACACAACTCCTACTCCTGCTTATCAAAACCTTTTCACATGGTTACATTTCTCACTTTATCTTGACATACTCTGCACAAACTAATAACCTGGCATGAAATACGCCTTAATAAAAGAGATATAGATTAGAAGAGGAATTCTTGTGGGTTAGATTATACTTTGCTCTGACTGTAAAATCATTTGTCAGCATGAGACCTGAGGAAGCTTTTTCCTAACTGATCCTGTACAAGTATCCATTTGTGATTGAAATACTAAAGTTGCTCCCTTATTTTTCCATTACAGCCATTTACTACACACTTACTGAAGAAACAATCCCTAACTCAGGTTCTTAAACACATTAACTCATTCCATATATTGTTATGACTATGAACACTCATGACCTCAAAAGAGCTTACACGTCCCTAATCTAATCTTTGAGAAGTTTATTCAAACAAAACAAAAAAGAGGGAGGAGGGGCAAGCTACCCACAACAAATTTGTATACTTGGTAAGACAACAAGTAACATAAGGAAAATGCTTTCAACAGCTTCTAGTTGCAAAGAAACCACCCTTATGGCTGGAGCCCATGAAATCAAACTTGCTTCAAACTGAGGGAATACTCATATGGAGAAAACACTGCATGTTTCTTGCCTTACTATGATTTTAGACAGCTACTACTATGTGAAAAGGTTGTATTTCAGTCTGGCCTGGTAAGCTGTTCTTATGGCAGACTAACAGTTTTAGGAGTACTTATTCCAGAATTAAGCCCTATTGTTCTCACAAGTTAAATATGAACAGCTGTAAAACTGATCTGCAAGGCCTTTACCACTTATATCTGTAACATTTGCACTCTGCACAAGAGGAAACCGTTTTCAAAATCAGAGCTGTATATATTAGCATGTATGAAATTCACGTGCAATTGCATTTATTTATAAGCATGCCAATGAATTTTAGGGAAGAAGTTTTAACTCACTTATTTCAGTTGAAACCTGGTCCAGTTTATCTTTTGACCTACTGATTAGAACCACCTTCATTCCACGTTTTGCTAACTGCAAGGAAACAAAACAGGAGACATTAGAATAGTCATAAATCACTTCCAAGTTAGTATCCTAATCAAAGGAATTGCAAAATTCATCAAACATTACAACAATATATGACCAGCAAGTCTGAAAAAAATATAATTTTAAACAGAGACACAAAGGGGAAAACCAGGACAAATACTTCCATATTATTTCTTACTTAATTCCCTTCACACCACATTTATTATCTTCTCAGTCATCTAATATAGGCAGCTAGGCACATTTATAAAATAGAAAATGAACAGTAGATATTTTACAGAACTTTTACACTTCCTCTGCAAGTCAGAGCATTATTACCCATAATGAAGTTTAACATGCCAAGTTAAGATATCCATGGTCACTTGAACACCTGTGCTGCAACTTAATACTTTCTTCCTTTAGTAAGGCTCTATTCCTACTTTGTACTACTCATAGGTAATAAAGTTAATTTACTTCTGAAACGGTTTTAGGGAAGCTAGCTGTGGAACTTAAGCCGTGGCCAGAGCATACCCTGGTGATCAAATCAGACCTACCACGGCAAGTTTAAAATGGGATCTAACAAGTCAATTGAAAAGTGTCTGCAGGAAAAGAGTTACATAGCTGAATTACTTGCAATAAAACAATGTGACTACTATAAGTAGCAACAATGTATTTATCCACAGTTCAAAGTGACACTGCCTTTCAGACACTTAAAACCTACATACAAAAACCACGTATGTTGATGCTTCAATAAAACTCCTTCACTGCCTTCAGAAGCTGATGAGAATTGCTCTTCAATGGAATTTAAAAAAAACACAACAAAAAGTATCCCAACAGATCAACAAAACACACAGACCCAAGAACCTCAAAACACCACAGCATTGTACAGCAACAACCTGAAGTGGACTAAAGCCATCTACTTTTCCAGCAGGAGTGTGCAAACCAGTAGTGATTCTGTCGGAGAGAGGTATGACAGAGTTCATCAGTGAACTCCGTACTTCACTCTCACTGTGATCTCTAAGCAGTAGAAATCTCATAGGGTGAGGTGTGGTAAAACCAAAAAAAACACAAGAATCACTAAGAAACAGCTGCCAGGTTCAGGCTTAGAGGCAACTTAAGCTTTCTGCTTGAGGAAATGATGTGGTGTTACATGGATTACTGTCTAAAAGGGATGAACACAACCATTCATCTGCAGATAAGCACCTGGCTCACTGGAACACCTTTTACATGAAGCCCAAGTAGGCTTGGAAGGCACCTGGAAGAAGGGAATAGCACTCTGATTCCACAGGATCAAGGCAGCGAAGGCCTTGATTACCTAACCTTCAGGACAATGTGACAGTAATCAGAATCCAAAATAACTGTGGTCCCATGAGGCAAAAAAAGCCCCAGAGATCTTCCTCATGGATGCAAAGCTCCAGACTGCTGACAGAACAGTTTGCTCTCTTTCAGCAGTCATGACCTTTGGGCTCTCAGACTGCTCTCCAGTAGGTACCTGGGCATAATGGAAAAGTATCAGCTGTACTTGTCTCAAAAGCCAAGGAAGTAAAGTGATGCCAACCCATCCAGTCAGTGGATCCTCACCACATTTAGAGAACTTCCACCACAAGGGTGAGCTTGAGAGAAACCACTGCTATGTTCACTCTAAAGGGAAGCACTCTGAGAAGTGTATCTGAAATCTGGAAACAGAAACCCATTTGCAAGTGGAATTCTAAGTAGAGAGCACATAAAACAGGCAACAGAAGAGCCTGTAACTAGGAACAAATACCACCAAGAGAAGTAATCAAACTTGGAAAAGATACAGCACTTGAGAGCAAGTTAAATTAAGGTGATTGATGCAACTGGACTAGTTTCTGTTGAGCACTCACTCTGCCTTCATTGGTAGAGACCTAATTGGCTGAAAGGAAACACAATTATCCAAAGAGAGATAATGATCCCTGAGATCCCAGTTACTAATTACATTTTTATATAGGAATCAAGGAAGACCCACTTGCTTTGTAGATGACCTGTTATCATACTTGTCTCTTTGGCCAATATCCTTAGAGTCCTGAAACGGCTGAATGACAAGACCTTAAAACTTAACATAAAAACTCACCCAGAGTAGCAAATGTTGGCAAGATACTCTTATAGTCTAAGGATTGATGCAAGCAAGGGTCACCATTCTAACGGAGCTGATGAATAGAGGCGTTTGATTTCCTTAAATGCCATGTTAGTGACTACCACATTTTCCACTTTGGTAGCAAAACACAGCTGCTGTTTAAACCCTTTCTCTCCAGGATGGAAAACAATGACATTAGCAGCCAACCAAAGCAAGGTTAAAGCTCTTGTTAGAGTAGACATAGCAAGAGATTCTAAAAATGCAATACTAAACAGATGTGCATAGTAGAGTACTGCAAAGTATGCAATGGGATCACAACCTCTAGTTTATCACTAGCACACAAATAAGGCTAAGATTAAATTTATACTAATGATTTCCAAAAGCAAACGGAAGATAATGATAGAGGGGCAACCAACAGTGACTCCTGACTATATCCTCAAAACATGAAACCTTTCACAAAGGGGTGATCTAGCAATGATAAGGATATCAGTGCTGGGCAAAGATTAAAGGTCTTAATACTGCAAGAGTGAAAATGTAAAAACAGTTCTTTGCTTGGAAAAGGAAAATAATCTACAGGGCAGAGTATAACCCAAGAATCCACACACTCATAAAGCTCTTCCATCACTTTCCAGTGAGACCACATCCAACTTTCAGAGAGGCAATTCTCAACACACAGTTACAATTCTAACAAATTCTTCCAAGGAAAAGGAAGTTGTCTGCATGACTATAATCACAGCCATCAGGGCCCAAGCAGCCATATGCCAGTGGAATTTATAGTAGCCAGAAGGGAATTTTTAGTAGAAAATCAAGCCTCTGATGGCAGTCTTCTGAAGATATCTCTAGAGTTAATTTAAAGATTGAGAAGTCTTCTCAGGTATTCCACCTTTCGCCCTACATCCACACTTGACTTTATCAAGTATTCTTCATCCACCTAAGCTGTCAAAGTATGGATTTGTGTTTTATTCTATTCTATTCTATTCTAAATAAACACATAATAAATACAATAAATACATAAGAAACAATAATAAATACAACTCATAAACAGTGTGTTTTATTCTATGGCCCAAGAATGATTATCTGTACCCTTTGGGGTGCTTTGGGGTGCTCTGTGCCTACAGCAACCACTGCAAGGCAGCTGTAATAGACATGGTTTTCCAACAGTATCTCATAGTTGTGATGGCTTTCCTAATGGGGGTTTGAATGCAGGAGTCTACCAGCAGCACACATTTGTACTCAAAAGCAGCCTAGTTCTTAGAGACATTACAGAACATAGAGCAAGCTCTAGTTTTATTCACCCAGTAACATAACATATAGATGTTGAAACTAATCTCCCATGATGTTCCAGGGGTGTCTCCCACACTAGGGGACTTCCTCCTGACAATGCTCTGCTGTGGGCAGTGACCTCCTTTCACTTGCTCTAGACAGTTAAAATTAAGTGTTGCATCCTTTGCTTCAGTGCCACGTAACTGGGCTATCTGGCACATATGAGCTATGAGCAATATGCCAGGATCAGGTGCTTTTGGCACCAGGCTTAATTCCTTTTGCAGCCAACTCCCCTTTCTTGAAGCAGTAGTATGAGGTACTACTTCCTGCAAAGCAGAAAGGAATTTGGGGGCTGGGGGTGCAGGTAGCACATCAGGACGACAGGAAATCTGACAGACATGGACTACCCGTGAAGAGGAATGCCACTTTGGCTGTGGGCTTTGCAAAACAAAAAAAAATCAAGAAAAAGGGAATCTCTCACAGCTGATCTCACACAAAATCATGCTGGTGTTTCAGAGAACACAAAAATGAGTACAGACAGGCTCACTTTGATACTAATGCTGAGTTTAAAGTTATTTTTGCTATAAATTGTTGTAGTCAGCACTATTTGTCATTATGTTCTCTGGGCTTATAGGCTAAATTACCCCATACTAACAGGCACTTTCTGTCTTAAGCGATACATTCCAGTATATGAAATATATTTGGAGCCCACATATCCATCAAGAGCAACAGTACAGTAAAAGAGATAAAGGTAAAACCCAGCTTCAGAGACTTCAGGAGCTAGAGAAAATAATTGGAACATACTGCTGGCAGCTATAAATGCCATTTAGTCAGTGCCTGGAAGTACCAAAAGGAAATACCAAGGGCTGAGAAAGTTAAAATCCTTTAAAAACTAAAAAAAGTGAGAAATAAAAACTGAAAGATAAGGTAAGAGCTGAAAATATAATTAACAAATAAAAGAAACTAACAAAAAGAGATACAACTTTTGGCCAGTTACCAGAGGGAGGCAAGGTGGGAGACCTCTTTCTCCACAGGTATCTATGTTAAAATAAAGTGAGGAGATACGACGTGCAGCTTGAGAGAGTTGAGACAGCTTGACATATCACCAAGAATCAAGACAGACTTCCAAGTGGTAAGAATTCTTACCTCTTCTGCATAGGCTTTTCCAATCCCATCAGTAGCTCCTGTGACCACTGCAACAACAACAAAAAAGACAAATCTGCATTAGTTGTTTCACAGAAGTAACTGCAATGGGTGTGTTCGTTTGTAGGCTATTATTCATTTCAGACAGAAACAAATCCAAGTCTCTGGAATAGGTGTACAACTTTTATTAAATCGCTTAAAAAACTCACACTAAAACCTTTCCATAGGTAAGAAAGGAGAGGAAGAGATGGAGTTAGGAGCCTACTGTGTCTCAAGAATTCAACACCCCTGCTCAGGCCAGTCCTCTGTCCTAATACACTTCTTCAGAAGCTTTATTTTGTCCTAATACACTTCCTCAGAATCTAAGAGAGATTTCTAAGCCATTTAACTAAAAAAAGCTCATTTATTACTATTAAACCAGCTGTCAACTTAGTTTATAGTATACAGTAAAATCAAAGGTATCTCCAAGCCTGTAAGCATCTAAGAAAACAGATTTTAGGACATGGGCAACAGCTACCTGTTACTGCTCCTCCAGCAGATTTCAGATCCCTTTGACCATTGTGCTCACCAGCAGCAAGTATGAGTGACTGATCCAGCCATCAGTTGCAAGCTGGGCTTCTACAGCTTAAACTTTCTCACCTGTGGGTGACTGGATCTGTGTCAAACTTCAAGTCTTTCTAGGATTCTTTTCCACAAGCTGAGAAGCTGTGAGTGACTCAACATGCCATTAGTTTGACAGATTATTCCAGGGCTCTCGCCACACTAGTAGCTGATCATCTCAGTAAATAGCAATTCCTCCGTACAAAAACTGCTTTCCAACCACTTTTTAAGCAAGTACATTCAGCACCACTTCTTTTCTCTCTCAGCTTTTTCTTCTTACCAAACCCAAGGCCTAGACCTCGACATCCTTACAATTTCAGCTCTCCTGTCTAACCTCATTTACCTTACTACTCTCCAAGCAGCCACAGAATATACCGGATTTTTTCTGTTTGTCTTTTTATCAGATCAGAACAGCTTATCGCTGAACATAGCCATGGCCAAATAACTGGACTTGTTTAATGTTTCAGAACAGTGAACTGGGAGTGTTGGTTTAACTCTCAGGTTAACCTCTACCTGAACAAAACTCATAGCAGACAGAGGTGTTGTCTGGCATTGGGATTCTGCAATAACTTCCCTTTGGAGCACCGGAAGGAGATGTGTTTGCAGATGATTTGATTAGTTACTGCTTGCAGATCCCCTCTAACAGTTGGCATGCAAACTGCAGCCAGAATATTTCTGTTTGAGTAATAACAGCTAGGAAGTGCTGTAACCACTTCAGTCTCTGTGCCTGCTATCTATAAATAAGTGGATATAATAACAAAAGATGAAACTGCCAGCAAAGGTTCTATTTGAGCCTGGTCAGGCAACAATTCAGAAACAGCTAGAAGGAAAGATCCAGTCATGTCCCTGATTTAAGTGAGATTCACAGATGACCACAGATGGAGGTACATGCATATATGTTTATCCCTTCCCCGGTTTCGGGGTTTATTTGCAAGATGCCATAACTCCAGCATTATAAGGATATGCATACTGCACACATGGGATGCTCCAGCTACTAAACAGAGCTCTGGCAGCTGCACTGTCAGTGCCAGGGAATTTTATTGAGAAAACCAAGTGTCTGTGTCACACTGCTTTGCCACTTCCTATCCAGCCACCATTACCGAAGTGTGAATGATGGTTTTGGTACAGAAACAAAGCCATGTAATGAAAAGTGAAGCAAGGGTCCAAATGATCAATAAAAATCAGACTTTAAGGAAGAAATCAAGAATACATTCCCAGGAGCCCATTTCCTGCAATCAAACTTGTACCAATATTGTTACCCATTCAGCCAGATGCACCGTGGTCCTGCAGGAACAGCACCATCCCCTTTAGTCCAAGGACTAACAAGCTTCAGTTTCAGCCTTGCTGACCTGGGACTCACGTTATGTGTTATCACACAAGTTACTGTTGCTTCAGCAAAACAATGAAGCAAACAGGAGTACAGTGAAAACAAGTACCAGGACCCCTCCCCATTAGGATCACAACAGTAGCTGGACAAGTTCTAAGCTGACCCACTGTGGAAAACATTCAACTTCAGTGACTTGGTGAAAGGGGTTTTTTCTTTCACTACAGTTAGTGAGCCACCTAAAGAAGAACCATTCCCTGTAACACTTAGAGATTGTTTCTTCTCCTTCCAACTCAGAATTTATGGACTTAATGGTTTTATTCCCAGATAACAAGCTCAGCATTTTAAAATACTGTTTTCTGACACTGCAAGTTGTTCCACTTCTAGCAGCTGCAGCCAAAAATGCATGCTCCATGAGGCAGGGACTCCAAAAAGCACCTGTAGCCCTTTAGAGGCTTAGTAAAGTACAAGTAGTTTCAGTCAAGGATATTTACTCATTTATTGAATCCATTGCTTAGGTAAATGGTAATGGAATCAGCTGGAGCACAAGACATAAGCTGTAGATCAGGGATTTCTAACTGAAGTGTGAGTAACAGGATGGGGTTTTTCCCCTTTATAGACCCTAGTCCAAATTAAAATAACTTGCAGTCCATAGCTTAAAGTACCCTCCAGAACAAAATGTGAGAAATTTAAGCAAATCTGATGTAGATAAAAACTACAAAATCCCATCAAGAAAAAAGTAGTGTTTGAGCCATCACCTACAGAAGCAGACTCCTGGCTGATACACATCCCTGTTTTACTTCTGCTGCAGGTAAAGGCACAGGCGTCAGGATAAAGTATGCAGCTAGCTTTTCTTAGCAATAAGGGAACTCCTCACAAGATGAGGCTGAGACCATCATTCAATTAGTGCTTCCATGTGGAGAAGGATAACTGTCTTCTGCTCTGTGCTCCCACACCATCTTGAACAACAGACAGTACAAGGACTGCTTTCCAACGTACAACCTAAACCCCATTTTTCAGGCCAGACTTCTCTTCCTAAGGCCCTTTGAGAGAAGCCACCTGGCTCAGTTCCCTCCCATTCAAAGCAAAAGGATTTCCCATCTACAGCTGCACTGGTGGAGAGGCCGTGGAGGTCGGGACCCAGGGACTGCAATGGGAAACATGCACTGACACAGACCTGGCCTGCTACTGACCAACAGCACCCTGCAGTGACCAATAGCACCCAGTTCACTCTGGTCACTGCCCATTTATGGCATCCCAGTGAGCAGTTTGGAGGTCAGAAAGGCTGCCCTGACAGCCATCTGCCAGAGCAGAAAGCAAAACTTAGTCCCTACATTGTAAAAGCAGGGAGAAGAGGTTGGGTAAAGGCAACCAATAGGACCAACATCACAGAAGTCAAGATTCAGCCACCTTATCTTCATCAACATTTTGGACTACCTAAAACATGTACATTTACAAGCCACTTACAATATTCATATTGATTACATTCATCTCCAGCTTGCATACTGGAGCCAAATGTTGCAGTTTCAACCACTCCAAAGCTGTGTCAGTTTAACTAAATTTCTACTATCAACTTGATGTGCCCAAGCTAGTTTGACTCCAAGTGTGGATTAAGCTTTTGAATTCTGTTTCTTCTACAGACTGCCTTCCAACAAAAGTTACAAACTGACTGCAGTTGGCAGAGCTTAAAGAAGGCAAAGCAAGTAGGATAGAAATAAGTTATTGTCTATACAAGAAAGTTGCACCAGCACCTAAATGTGATTATACACATTTACTCAGTAGTCAGACTAACTGTAGTAGCTTCCCACTTCAGCCATCTGCTGTCTCCAGGAGACAAGCAAGAAGAGTGCCCAGGCAACTTGTGTGTGAGCCCAGCAAGTAAATGTTTGCCTGAATGGAAGCTGGTATTGTAGCATTGGCTGATTTTAGAGAAAGAAGTCAACACCCATCTTTGCCTTTTGCCCTACTGCCCCAAAAGTAAGGGGACAAAAAATAAGGAAACGCATCCAGTAACACGACATACCTTGAGAACAACTCACACTCTTAATAAATCAATACATGCACTCGCATGCACATGGGCTGGAGATGTTCTATCCTGGGAAGCTCCCACTGGCCAGTCTTCAGCAGCTTTGAACACATGGTATTTTGCAAAATAATTAGTCCTCACCTGGAACAGATCCCCATCTGAAGAACCTTCTTCAAAACTAGTATATGTATAGCTGGAGAGCTGACATACACATCCTCTTTTTTAAGTTCAAAAAAAACCCATCTAAAAATTCTCGTTCTGAGTCAGAGTCCACAAAGCCTGGCCCTAGTGAGTCCAGCACACAGAAAGGAACATCTCTTGCTCTTCTAGGAAACAACACTTTGGGTAAGACTTGCATAATCATTGTTATAATGGGTGACAGATGTATGTATGGTCTCATTCTCTAGTCCTGGCTTTCATTTCAGTTTTGCATCAATAGTCTTGTATTCCAACAGACCCTACACTGTTCAAAGTGGTAGACAAGTTGGAAAGCTGATAAAACTAAAATCACTACTCATGCTAGCCACTAGTGTACACCACGTTAGTATAAATGACTGAGAACCCACCCATGCTTTGGATGCAGTGACAGGGTGCAAGAAGAAACTGCCAATGTAGTGTCAAGGCCTCCAAACAATGAGAGCAGTATGGGGCATCATCTGCTCACACTGCTGGAGGAGGTTGCCATATGTAGGCTGTAGATATTACAATTACCATTGTAAGTATACAAGTCATCAGCACAAGACTGCAAATCAGCAGTTAAATTTTTTATTACAGTATTATCCTTAATACATCATGTAATCATTTCCCTAAATCACCAAAACCTTCACCTCAGGACAGTATAGCATCTTTGCCTGAATGGCTGTGCCAGAATTCTGCTTCCTATGTGGTTGTGGGAAGAGAAGAAGAAGAAAAAAAAAACCCATACACCCCCCACACACTCTTTTCAACTCCCACTTTGAGTTTAATTACACATCTTTGACCTCTTACAGTGATCTCTTTAATTTAAGATACAGCTACACAGGCATCCACCACAGCCTCTACTACTAGAATAGTTACTGACAGACACAACTCACTAATTGTCTACACCTTAATACCACATAGCCAACTTATCTCCTAGCACTTCTCAGCTTTCGTCACATATACAACAGATATGATGTAGTTCATAAGCACTGGCAACATTTCCTGGCCAGTACCAAACTCAGGGCAACCCTTGACAAAGTTAGAAAACCTCACCAGTCAGTGAGATGTGTCATCTTGCATTGAAAGGGAACAGCTTTCCTGTCATTAAAAAAGCCATAGACCAAGCCCGGGGAACATGTGCAACCAGCCAGTGACTTTAGTCTAGAAGATTAAAACAACCAGTGGTACTTTAGGGAATAACAATGTAGACACTTCTCCAGAAGCCTTACAGAGGGGTAAATACACTAATGCTTCCAATAGCACCTGCATCCTTCAGAAATCCCAGAGCCCATGGCTAAATATGAGAGATGAAGTGCCACCAACAGTGTGGGGAACACACGTGTTCTTTATAAGAAGTAACAGCCACTGTGTTGCCAAATAAGAGGTCACCAAAAAATATCCACCACATCCTAAGAGGTATAACAGAGGTATATTCCTTGCTCATAAAAACAGGACTACTATTCCAGAGCCAGGCAAGAGCAGAACTCAGCAGCCCATGGCAGTCTGTTTTGTGACTGAAGTGAGTATTCAAGGCCCAGGTGAGAACATTTTTACCTGCTTCTCATGCAGCCAGGACATCTTAAAACAAAAGCAAAGAATGGTGCAGTAAAGCATGAGGCAGGCATGTAGAAATCATCTCGTCTCACAACGGGAGCAAGGACCAGTGTTGACACAGGGAGGGGGAGCAACAGCAAGCATAGAAAATTCTACTGCAGTTCTGCAGAGCAATCACGCTGAAACAAGATTATAGATTCGTGACTCCCCAACTCAAGGTTAGACTACAGTGAAAAAAAACTTAAAGAGATCAAGCCTGCCTTCAGACACAAACACGTTTTCCACAGCAAAATGAACTTTTGAGATGCCTAATGGAGATAAAGCACAGAATACTTTTATCCATATTGCCTCTAGCAAACAGCACCAGGCATACTCCTTGCAGTGCTTTGACTACCTGCACAATGAAGCTAGCAACTATTATGCATGTTCTCTACTAGTCTCTTCAAACTACAAATTCATTTTGGTTCAGCCATTTTCCTGTTTTCATTCAGAAAAGCCTGAGGTTTTAGGCAATCTTTCAGAGCACTGCAGATGCACTCATGCACGTCATTACCTAGGAGGGAATCTCAGGCCACTAGCAACGTTAGTCTCCCTAGACAGATGTGGGTCCAGCAATTTGGGAATACCTACACCCTTCTTGTCAAAAGACTAAGCTAACTAACAGATTTCAAGGAGGGTAGCTTAGCTCCATCTCTGATTGCCTGAGAAGTGTTCAAATTTGTTGTCAAAATGGCCACTGCAGAGCCAGTCTGTCTGCAACATCCTCCATTCACTCAGAAGAGCCATCCCTAATCTGCAAGGCTGAACCCATGTACGAGTGGGGGTCTGTCACAGCACAGTGCCCAGCTGCAGCACACATCAACATAAACTAGGACCCTCTGAGTCTTGCTAAAGCAATACAGTTGAGAGGAACTTCACAGCACAGCTAACCTTAGCATAGGTTTAAAGTACAGCCCATAAATAACTGAAGACTCGAGATTCTTCTGCTACGAAACACAGAGGCTATATTAAGAATATGACAGCTCCTGGGGAAAACAAAAGCTGGCAAGGGGAGAAAAGACTATCCCTGCTTGGCATCATGCAGTGCTTCATTTATTACAGATTTATATAAATCACTGGCATTTGACCAATACCAAGCTTCTAGATTATCTCCAGCCAACAAAAGTACTTTAGTCTGTGCTGGTTAAAAATATTCTACTTTTTGTCCTCAGCTTGCTAGGAACAGCTATTTTTAGTAAGACTCCAATCAACCTTATCAAAATCAAGCATCAAAAATAGACTGGAGAAACACTGGAAGCATATACTATTTTTAGCTGCTCCGTCTATCCCTGCCGTTATCCACAAATTCTGACTGCACAGACCATGCGTGAGTGCTTAGTTATTCTAGGCAGATCTTAGTCGTGACCCTTTTTTTCCCTGAACACCTGAATGCAGAAAACACTCGATTGATTAAAGATTAATACAGCCGCAAACCATGACAGCTGCCTTTCGTCTGAGTGCTTTTGGGGAGGGGGAGAATACAGGATGACAGAGAGCTTGCATCAGTATTCCTCTTGGGGATCCATTACATGGAAAGAAAATTGCTATTTCAATTCCCTTTTGTTGCTAAAAATAGCAGCCCCAATTGATTCAAGCAAACAGGGCACCGGCTTAGCAATGCCAAATTTAGAAACCACTGAAGTCCCAAAGAGTGAACGCTAACGCAGCCTAACACATGCCAGCTCATATTTAACAAAGAACAAAAAAGATAAGCATGCTGGCTGCAAGTTAATAAGACAGCAGCAACTCCCTGCATTTTTATTAAATAAAAACAGAAAACTCTGTGCAAAAAAATAAGACAAACTTCATATCTATTCTCAAATTAACTGCTGAAATAGGAAGTCTCATATCAGAAAGATCTGTACCTGAGCTGGAATCCTGGAAGTTCTGTATGTTTGTTTTTTTTTTCATATAAAGGTTTTTTTCTGCACAGAGGAGCTAACACCTAATGGTCAGGCTCTGAAAAGACAGGCTACAGAAAAAGGTTCAATTCCCAAAACCAAACACTTACTTGGTAACAGCTTGTGTCTAGGAGCTAGGATTGTGGGTAGAAAAATATTCTATAAATATCACAGCACTGACAAGTTCCCATTTCACCCAGAACTACAGCAAGAAAGGGTTTTGGGCAGTGCACTCTCAAGATTCTTTAGATTTGAGAACTAGAAGCAATCTAGAAATCCCTACAAAAAAGCATACTGAAGAATTCATGAATGTCACACTCAATGCTTAAGCAATTCCAGATCCCTCTATGGAAGCTCTCCCAGTTCAGGCTGGTTGTCTTTTATGCACTCAAACTCCAGTCTTTGCTATGAGGTCTTTTCTTCTTATTAGTCAAGGGCTGCTGCATTATGGACACGGGAGTCTGGGAGGAGAAGGAGAATTCTGTTACCCTGTTCAGAAGCCCTCACCCTATACTTTGCTGCTTTCAAGCCTTTTGATCCAGAAAATGTGAGGTGAAACCAAGATTGCCCTGAATTTAACTTTCTGCAGTAGCAAAGAAGTTGTTCAGATCACCTGCTCAAGCCAGTTCAAGTTGAGTTAAGCATTTGCAAAGGCTACAGCTGCCTTGTGCTCTGTAAGACACTACAGTAAGAGTTACTGCACAGCATTAATATTCAGCAAAAACAACCTCTCGTTTGTTCATCGTTGTGAAATACGTGACAGATGCTGACTGTCACGGCAAGCACGACCAGGCCAAAAAAACACATGCATAGAGGTCATCCAAATTACCATTTCTGGTTCTTCCTGCCTCTAGGAGGGGGTGAATACAACATGAACATTTTAAAGATCAGATAGCTCAGGACTGGCACCATCTGAAGGCTTTCAGTGTGTTTGCCACTGGAAACACACATAGATAAGTCACTTTTCTGAGAAGGAACTTTGCAGCCAGAAGAAGGGCCTCTGGGTTTAGAGCCTGCAATGCTGAAAGAATACATCAGAAGTCACTAAAAGAAACTTGAAATTTTTTTTTCCTCTTTCACTAAGTATTTGTAGCAGGCAGAAAAATAAATTCCAGTTAGCAATGTAGCAACAAAGAACCAACACTTGCAAGTAGAAGAGGATAACAAGTGATCTTGGCAAGCTGTGGGTATTTTCATTTCAAGTCAAAGCTATGCAAGGTGTCAGAATAATTGTGAGCATAGAAAAAGTGGAGACTGGTGTAAAATGCTGCACTAGATCAATTTTTAATCAAAAGGTAAACTGTGTCAAACTTCTAAAAGGTATGATCAGTTTAGACAAGAATAATGCTCCAGACCTATGAGGCAAAAGAAAATAATTTTATATGATTGAAACATATGAATCTTAGAATATCATCAGGGGCTGCCTGGGGAGGCAGCTACAATGGTTCAGACCAAAACCAGAACTTTATCAGGATAAAAACAAATGACCAGTTACACCCCTCAGGGACTGATCTCAGCACAAATCCTGTTCAGCACTGTTACTAGTGACCACCACACAAAGAAGGAAATGCTTTATGAACTCCACAGACAACCTAGGTCCTGAAAAGGATCACAGTGTCACAATACAAGGAATTACTCAGGTCTATAGACCACAGGAATAAAACATAATATTGCCAGATATTACACAATGACATGGAGATACCAGATGTCAAGTTATGCACTCGAGACTAACTTTGTTTAGAAGTGAGGTGACCATTGTAAAGAACGGAAAAAAGGTATCTGGGGTGCAGTGTCTGCGTATAAAATTGTCTGTAAATTGTCCTTCTGATGCAGCTATAAAGACAACTTATATAACCACTGAGGTGCTTCCTACAGTAATAGGAAGCAATAATACATTAAGTAATTTAAATGGGAACAGCCACAAGAAAGAATTTTTTAAAAAGGGCTGCTAAGATGATTAAGAGTTAGCTGTTCTGGGAGGTGAGTTTAAGAGAGTTTTGTTTGCTCGTCACAAGCTCCTGTAGGGTGATCACCAGCAAAGGAAAAGTTTAGGCTAACACTAGGAAGACAATGTAAGTTGCTTGTTTGTCACCAACTGGAAATCACTGTATCTCAAAGGAGGAAAAAAAGCCCTGTTTCTGTCTCTGAAGAGCAGAATAAGGGTAAGGAACCTGACCTGCTGGAGGAGCTCTGAGATGAGGGTCAAGCCAGAGCTAACTCTGGAAACAGAGGTACAAACTTGCAACAAGGATCTGTTCATTACTATACATTTAATGGTTCAGAAAGAAAATGGGAAACAAAATAAGCCTGACTGTAATTTGTTTATTGCTTTTGATACATTCTGTCAAGTGCATGGTTCTACTTCCTCAGGTTGTCAGAGGGCATCACAGAAATTATCCTTCCTCCCCCACCATCTCAACACACAATTTGACTTCCAGAGGGTGTCTGTTCATCTCTTCGTGAGAATGAGGCTAGTTGAAGCTAGAGATAGGAAACAAAAATGATATGAGAGTCAAATGCACAGTGGTCCTAACAGAACAGAGACTCTGGTTCCATGAAGCATTGGAACTGGGAAGGGGGTCCCTCTTGAACCCCCCCTTATCCTGCTGGCAGTAACTCAAATCGTCTTACTCAAGCACCTCCCTATTCACAGTGAGGACACTGGTCTCCATTTGGGGCATGAAAAGAACCAACAGCACCTTGTAATGGCTTTTTAAAGATCAGAACGTGGGCATGAAATTGGTGCAGTGCTAAATACAACCTTTTCTCTGCACCTTTGGAACACTGTTTGACCTTTCACAGCTTCACGACTACGACCTGAACTATTTAGAGTTATACAAAACACAGTCTTGAAGAAATTTTTAAATGAAGATTTGGGTTTATTTCAAGCATAATGCATCATTCTGTATGAGGATGGCACATCCAACACATCAAGTCATTAGGAAAAAAACCCCACGTTATCATTCACCTGTTCCTTTGCCTTTACATGCATCCAACTATTTGTACTGGAAGCAAAGGGGAGAAAAACCCAGCACAGTGCAGACAAGCTCTCTTCCACTATAACCATTTTATCACAAGAACAGATCTTCCAGCTCAGAGCAGAGATCCAGCCAACCCAAGACTTGGTCTCTGGTAGTGGTCAGCAGGAGATACTGAGGGGAGATTTTGACAAGTCAGGTATTGAGATACCTCTCCAGGATGCTCTTCCTGTCTCCAGCTTTTAGTGGGCTACAGCTGGTGATTTTGGACAAATTCGCAGGAGACAAAGCTATTAAGGTATTTTAGAGTAACTTTTTTTTTAATCCATGTAAACCTCTAGCATGTAATACAGACTGTAACAAGAAGCCACCCAGCTGAACTGC
Source organism: Daphoenositta chrysoptera (assembly GCA_013397915.1). Classification (NCBI taxonomy): domain Eukaryota; kingdom Metazoa; phylum Chordata; class Aves; order Passeriformes; genus Daphoenositta; species Daphoenositta chrysoptera. The sequence goes on along the minus strand of VZRO01000437.1, from coordinate 693,652 downwards.
ATGGGACAGTATCATCTCCTTCTGTTCTTTTTGAAACTCATCTGCTAGTTTGGGATTTGGTGCTTTCTCCACTACCTCTTGATTATGGCAAGCAATGACACTGGTCACTTCATGTAACTTTCTCTCTGCCTTTTAAATTGATGTTGTGGATTTTCAAGTTAGTTTATACACTAATTAAACAGGTAAATCTAACAGATGTAACAAAATTTATAGTACTAGATATTTAGGAAACCCTTCAATGGGAGTCTCTATGAGAATCCCCTTGGACTACAGGTTTGCAGATGGCAAATTTAATTTAAAAATTAAGCATATTTAAAATACCAATATTATCTAACTATATTACATGTATTAGAAAAACTATGTTACTACCCTACTCCCAGAATTAAAATCTTTGTTTCAAATGCAAGTTACAGAATAGAATTTCACTGCATCAACAATATACCAAAAATAGACAAACTGGGAAGCACAGAAAGACTAAGAAAGCTGACACTGTAGAGATTGATTTTTTTTTCTTTTGTTCTCAACTTCCAGCTCCAGTGAATCCCAAGCCACAGAACTGCTTGGACGTTCCTTCACCATTCTTAACAGCATTGTGCCAAAGATAATAAATATTTTCAGCATCTAAATCTGCAACAAGGATCACTGTTCCTGAGATACACCACTTTTTAGGAAAGACAGGTAGGGGGTCTTTCCTAAGAAGAGAAGAAAGGGATCTATGGAGACTCTGAGGAATATATTCTCACATAGCACAGCCTGCCAGCTTTCAGCTGACAAGCCCATCCACACCTAAGTAGCTCACACAGAACCACTGGGTCCCTCCATATGGAGCCTTCTGGACTCCTGAAAAGCTAAGAAACACCTTGGAGTCGTACATTCATCCAGGCTTGCACTCAACTGATGCCTTAGGTTTTACTTTTGTGTTTTTCAGATCCTGTACTGCCTAGTATGTAACACTGAAACTTCACGTAGCCTGTTAGCTACTTACTGTTCTCTCATTCTGGTTAGACATAACAAACCCTCTCTAAGTTTGCACTTCAAGGACACCTTGTTGTCCCAGGCCCCAAAATGTGTAAACTAAAGCCTCTGAAGGTGGGGCAAACTTGGAGTAATTACTTCATTGCCTGAAATTGTAATTGGAGGATTAACCCTGATATGCAAATGGACCAAACTTATAAAAGTGTGAAAAACCTGTGACTCAGGGTCCACCTTGGGTGTAGCTCCTCAGAGGCTTTACACTGCTCAAGGTGTTCCTATTGAAGGCCCTTTAATAAATACCTGCTTTTATTCTCTTATTCTTGTCTAGCTTCTGTTTTCAGGTAGCCACTTCAAGGCATCACAAACCACAAATTTCCTTGCAGCACAGCCCCTGAGAAGGAAAGCAGAGAGCTGCTGCCTCACCTCTTCTTCCTGTAATGCTCCTTCAACCTGGATATTGTTACCCTTTATGATATTTTAGGTCCAGTCTCCAATCCTTAACCAATTATTTACAAATGTGGTTTGAAACCCATCACAGTCAAAATAGATGAACGAAATCAAACATGTGGGCTACTTCATTTCTTTGGGAATACCACCTAACACTTTACTGATTCTTCCACAAAGCCACTTCCTTAGGGTTTCCACATTCTTATACGCAAAAATTAAAATGTTCCATATGTAGGAAAGGATGATATAAATCAGGACAGCCACTTAGTTGTGCAGAAGCAAAACCAAGTTTTAACCCCAAGAAATGCATAATGCTATATTATCTCATGCAGCAGAAATATGACTGATAAAGTGTGGTTTTGATATGACTGATAAAGTCTATCTTTGATAAGAAACTTTTTAATTACACGCATTTAAGGAGGTTACAAGTCACACCACAAGCTCAGTATATTATCTTCCCAGACACAAATGTGCACAATTGTACCTGGGAACCCTCTTTAGGAAGGTCTCAACCTACAGTGTCTCTCCAAATAAGATCAAAATCCAATCTGTTTTCTCCCCCTTAAAGCAGGTTTAGCATGTGTGGATATATAGTTTAAGCATACTAAATCTCCACTTCTAACTCCACAAATATAAGTAATCAACAATCATAAAAATGTTATTGCTCTTACATTTGGGAATACCTACTATTACTTATCATAACACTTAAGCTTGGCCCTGCCCCAACAAGCCATCTTGGGTACCAGTGCCCCAAGGATTTCAAAAGCTTTTAAAATTACAAATAAAACTGATCAGGACAGAGTTGACTCCAACCTTCAGCTACTAATAGTACATGCACCCCTTTCTCTTGTTTCTCTCAGTTCCCTTCTACCATTTGAGATCACATGATTCAGGCAAAATCTTAGTAAGCAGCCAGACCACTGTGAAACCCATCACCCTCAAAGGTGAGCCCCCTTGGGTCACAAGCTAACTTGGCTCCAGCAGCAAGTTGTTCCTTGCTTCCACCTCCCACAAGCAACAACCCTTCTCCAACACCACCAAAAGCAGTGAAGAGCCACTCAAAATCAAGATCCTGACATACTTCACAAAGATTCCAGTGTTTGGGTCCAGGGGAAAAAGGGAGGGGTCATCAGCTGTACCAACTGCTCCGATGACAACAGTTCCCTGCCAACCTAGCCGGCTCTTCAAGGACACAAGGTGCAATTCTTAGAGAAAGCCTCAGGTTTTCTACACATGAACAAGAGAGCTGCTGTGGACTTTGGAGGTTCTGAAGTCGAGCACCCTAGAAAGCAACTGCAATGTAGCACTCCTGCCATGGAATTTGAGCTGTAGATTCACACTCAGTGAGTTACTGCCTCACCTTCCAAAAACTGTGTGGCTTTGAGCCCCTCCTGCCATGCACTAGACAATTCCCAATATCCCAGACCAGAAGAGATCTCCCATCTTCTATTGTTAGAAGTCAGCTGGCCTATATACATTTATTGCAAAGAGACCTTGAATAGCTTCTCCAGGAAATCATTTTATACCTGATCAGCACCCCAAAACCATACACAAAACTATTTCTCCACAGCACTGCCACACGGGGGTATTTTGGGGCAAGCAGAGAGGGCAGCTGAGGTGACTAGTCCGGCAGGAGGCTGATTTTGCCCATCCCATGCCTTTGCTGCCTGCACCAGAGCAGTTCACCCTCTGCAGACAATAAGCAAAGCTGCGTAAGCAGCCGAGCACAGAAGATGAATGAACCGTGTGACGCTAAAGATCTGTGAATTGAAAAATCTAATGCATGAATTAAAATCCGTACCCTCGTTCCCCCTCTCCCTTTCCCCCAAAAGAGAAATGTATACAGCAGGACATAAAAGGAGAAATAGAGAGAGGTGGAAAAACGTGGTCTGACACATTTAAAAAAATTGATGGCCTGTCACCCAGACGCTGATGAATATTTTTTACAGGATAAAAATGGCAACCTAGCGTCTAAAAATAAAATGCTGTGCTGCAGACCTGTCTGGTTCAGCAACACCACTGGAATACAAACACACTCCTTTGCTGGTGTATCTTGACTAAGATTTTAAAATAAGAGAAGGAAAAAAAGCACTGTAGAACATATATTCTGTTTTCAAGAGAAGGGATTTGGGGCTTGTGGGGTGTTTTTTTAGTAAGAACTCAGATTAGCATTACACTTCACTTGCATTGTATAACTGCCATTAAAAAAAACCTTGCTAAATTTTAAGTGATTGATGAGAAGAGCAGAATACCTCATGCTGCACAAAGCAATTTTTTTTTCTTCCCTTCCCCTGACAATTACAATATAAGAACATATTTATCAGTGCCTTTAAACTGTAATTCTAGTAAGCTTAAAAATGTATTTTTAGAATCATGCTGCAGACAGAACTGTGGACAATGCTATTTTGAAACTCACCCCACCACCAGAGACAGAAAATAAAACCTTTTGCTTCATTCTCTATCACAGTTTAGATTAAAAATGTGCTTAGCTGAGAAGTAAAAATGACTGAACATCATTCAACACTAATTTCTCAAGACTATCCACACTGCAGACAGGCTGCCTTATGCAGTATAGATGCTATTTTTAGCAAGTGATGCAATAGCTGCAAGGGCTCTCCCAGAACCTTTAATTTAAGAGCCCAAGCCATACTAAAACGTGTTTCAAGATACCTAATATCCCTGCACCGTCACCTTCCCATTCTCTGCACCAGCCTACTACCCACACAAGTCACTCCTTTTTAAGTTTCATCTTCCAAGAAAGAGACAGATTTTACATGTGAAGAAAAAAATCTGTATCTATACATCCATCAGCAAACACACCTGCTCTGCACTGTATATCACAAGAAAGTTAGACAACACTGTATAGAGATTTTCTGACCTTTTGGTTTTCTATTGAAATACGAAGCAGCTTGGCTTCCTTGCTGAATTTTTGTGAAGACTTCAAAAAGCCCACAAAGCTAATACATCTAATCCTTCCCCAAGCTGTTTCCATTCTTGGAGATCTTTTTAGAAGTTCTTGTGTCTAACAGACAACTGTTAAGACACATTTCTGCTAAGTGACTGTTTCAACAGCTAAAAATTCTAAAAAACAAGAAGAGTTCCTGAAATGCTAGGAGTTCGTAAAATTGTTTCTAAAACAGAATAGGGATTTTCCAGCCCTTTGGATCTGCAGATCCTTTATGTTCTGCAATACCTATGTGGACCTCCATGTAACAGAGTCAAGCAGACTGGTACGTTTTGCACTGATCCCTTTTAAATTCTAATGCTATCTGCTCCCTCCCAAACCCCCCAGAGTTAATCTCAAAATCAGAACTACCCAAGAAACTACTTTTGTTTAACTTCTTACCTCCAGGGGCTTATGGGGGGGGACACCATGCAACAGCCCTAAAAAAGCCTTTATGTTTTGAGTGTGTGGTCATGGACAAAATATATTATGTGTGTGTTATATAAATCCATGAGCCCAGCCTGCTGCCTGCAGAGTCTGAGTCCTTTGGTTATTAACACAGGCAGGGCACATATAAGAGCTCTTACCTCCTATTTCAGACCATCCATTTAATAGCCATGGCCAGAATTTAGGGCTCAGGAAAAATTCCTGTATGTGTATCATGTTCCCAAGCTTTACACCTCAGCTCCTCTAGTGCAGTAACAGACTGCGGGAGAGCAGGTATAAAGATGGCACTGGGTAAGGCAAAAGCATTTGCTTTGTGTGAGGATATTCCCAAGTTCTTTCCCTCTTTGTGAGTTCTCATCATGCCACATACCACGCAAGAAAGACAGAAGTAGGAAAGCTTGACAAAACTTCTTGTTTGAAGCAGTAAAGGTCTGCCTCCCCACCACCCACACAATGTATTCACTTCCTCCCCCTCCAACACAAGCATGGGGAAGCCAATGTCAGCAGAATTTGTAAGATCTCCAGGCTATCTGGGAAAAAGGAATCCAACTGCAAAGAGGTGAGTCTTGGAGAGATTTCATTCAGAAGCTCTCTCTCCCTTAGAGATCCTGACTGCTCAGAAGTAGAACAGAAATTGAGCAGGAAGACACCCAGTGATATTTTATTCATTTTGGCTAGAAGCAACATTAAAACAAGCTGTACGCTGAGAAGGTAGCATTAGCTCTAGGGACACAGAGGTACAAAAATAAGGACTCTTCAGAACAGCTGAAGTGGCAACAAAACTCATGCCCAAACGTGTAACCTGCTCAAGAGTAAGATAGTTGAAGCACAGAGACTTCCATATCTGATGCCCGTAAACAGCAGGATGGGAAGCATCACATTGGAATTTTACAAGGCCCTGTGAAGGTACCACGAGGATAACAATGGCAGAATGCAAGTTCAGGCCCTTCAATGTATATACAGCAGAAAACAAGAGTACAAACGCACATCAGCTTCACTCCTGCACAGCAGGAGCAATGACAAGCCAGAAGAACAGACCAGTTTCCATAGCCAGTTCCTCATGGCTTTACTGAGACTAAGAGCACAGCAGCCACATAAAATGTGTCATGTTAGACACAGAATTAAGAAACATTAGTGTCATAAGAGGCTGAAAGAGATGCTCCCATTTCACCCAGCCCACTGCTCCTCTCTTGAGGCTGCAGAACAGTGGGAGTGCAGGACATTCACAATCCTTATTACATCTGTGGTCAGCTTGTCTAGGGTAAATGCAGACTGCAACTAATGTGATCACCAGAGGTGAAAGCCTCCAGCACTTAAAATGGATAATAAAATGGAAAGGTTTAGAATAAGAAGCCACCCGAGCTAATTAGCAAAGTAGTTCACACATTAAGCAAGAACCAACATCATCTTGTTTAGAGACAATATTGGATCTTCTAGTAGGATGTTATGCTTCTGTTCTCACGACGGGAAACATCCAAAATTTCAGGTCACCCAAATCATCAGTTCCCAAGGACAAAAAAAGGTGGACTGGACCATTTAAGCCGCCTGTTGCTATCCAAGACACAAACCAACATCAAATTTGACCCTTCCTTCCTTCTTCCTTGCTACTTTGGAATGAAGAATCTGTGCAATCTTATTTAGCTACTGCTAAAGTAGCTCTTTTGGGTAGAGAGGAAAACACCCCTCAGGGTGTCCCCTTTCACAGGTTCAAGCATGACTGCACGTACACCAAGATCCGCAAGAAGCTCGTAAGCATATTTATGCTATGCTAGGAATGGCTCTAAACTTTTTATAACCTCCAACATTAAATAACACCTTTATTTCTGTTAAAAAGTGGAGCCCTCTCATATGTACTGGAAATAGTTTCTCATGGCTTGTTAGAGGCAAAGATGGCTTCAGGGGTATATTTAGTAGATAATGTTTTGTTAAAAAGATGCAAAGACAAGCCCAGATGAAAGATGCCATAGCTGGCAAGCCTTTATTCAGCTGTCGAGATCCTATAAAGGCAAGCCTTAAAAATTTAGAGAAGTAGCACTAGAAGAATTTAAATTTCTACTATCTTTGAAAGTTACCTAATTATGATGAGAAACAATCTACTCAAATAGATGGTTCATACAAACAACAACAACAACCCCCAGAAATTAAAGTTGTTGAAAAGCCATTAAACTTATCTTCAAAAGATACCCTGCCTACAACAAGCGTGAGATACTCTGCAGTACGTTGTTTCTCAAGCCCACGTTTCGCATTCCAGCCTTTGCGCTGGAAGGGGAGACAGAAGGGCAATTGTGTTCAATCTGGAGGTGCCCCACCACGCCGCTTCGGCGCGCCGCAGCCCGAGCCGCTGCGGAGCGCAGCCCGAGCCGCCCCTTCCCGGGCAGCACCGAGCAGCCCCGGCCGCACCGAGCGCTCTCGGCAGCGCCCTCTGCCCGCGGCCGGCCAGCGCGCCCGCCTGCTCCATCCGCACGGCCCACCATTCATAAAAAGGGGTCGCGCAGCGCTCAGCGGCGACCGAGCCGGGCTGGAAACACATCTGATCACCACTCTGGATTTTTTGACCCTAAAATATGTATAATACAGTTTTAGTTAAAATGAGCATATTTGGTAATTATTGCTCCACAGAGGTCCTTTCCATCCCACGCTCTTAATTACATTGCCTTTAATTAAGTATTTCTATCCATCTGGGGGGGAGGGGGGGAGGGGGTGGGGAG
>VZRO01000437.1:673491-685573 GCA_013397915.1 Daphoenositta chrysoptera | reverse complement strand
CGGGCCCGCCGCTCCCCCGCCCGCCCGGGAAACTTGGGAGGAGGACACGGGGAGCGCTGCCCCGCCGCCGCCCGGCTCACGGACGGGGCAGCCCGGCGGGAAGCCAGGGCGCCCCGGGAAGAGCGGGCATGCGGGCGGAGGAAGCCATACGCTCCCGGCAGGGCTCACACTGGCCGGCCCCACCACCGTCCCGCAGGGTCTGCGAGCCGGCCCCGTGACGGCCCCAGGCGCTTCCTAAGCGGAGCGGAGGGAGCGCGTTATGTCACCGGTTAGGTAACGGCGCGGGAGCCGCCGCAGTGACGGCACCACTCCTCCTCCTCCTCCCCCGCCCCCTCCCGCCGCGGCCGGGGCGGCTGAGGTGAGGCGGCATTANCGCCCTGCGGCCGCTGCCCGCGCCCACGCGAGAGGCCCGGCCCGGCGTGCCGGAGCACGCCCTGTTCCCGGCACGGCACGATCAGCCCTCTGCACTAAGCACGCAGGATCTCGGGGCGCTGGATCCCCGCTCCCGGCCGGCTGCCGGCACTGACGAGCGCCTGGCTTCCAACAGGACCCGCGCGGAGCCGCCGGCGCGCCCGGCCCGGGCCCAGCTGAGCTGAGGCCCAGCCGAGGGCACTCCCCGCATCCCTGGGTGCCGCCTGCCCCACGGGTGTCCGCATTCGGCCTTCACACGGCACCCACCCACAGCAGGGGACTCGTGGCCGGCAGCCCTGCCTGCTCCTGTCTCAAACGCAGGGCAGCAAGCAGGGCACACACGCCCGGCAGAGGGAAGGACTCCGGGCCAGCCCGCACCACACACGGATTTCAGGTCCCACTGAGCCCCGGCTCCATCAGGGAACGCTGGCACAGACACAGAACTATTCACCTTTTCCCTGACAAAGTGGAGGCTTCTATGGAGAGTTACAACCAAGAATGCAGCACTCACTCCCCTGTCAAGGTCCACCACAGCCTCCTTCCAAGGTCTTCACTGCCATCTCTCCAATGCCCTTTTCATCTACAGAGTCCATTCAAGCAAGTAGTGACAGGACTCTTCAGCTTGTCCCAGGCAAGCAGACCAGCAGCCACGGCTCAGAAAAAAAGGTAGCTCCGAGGAATTTTCCAGCAACATCCCCTATCCACAAATGCAATGCAATAAAGGGAGAACAGCCTGCACCAATTGCCAGGATGCTCTGGGAAGCAGCATGCACACTAGGTTGTGCCGCTCTGGCTCCCTGATTGACTTCAGGTACCTCCTACCCCATCTCTCTTCTACTTGCTGCTTCCCTTCCTTTTTTGACATCCCATTCTTGCAGCCCTCCTATTCCAGCTTCTCAAGGACTCTTTGATTTAGAAAACTTTACAGGTTTAACAGCAGAAAAGACTTTCACTAGTGCTCCCCAGCTCCTCGCTGAGTGGGACTGGGGGCCAGCTACTGAACTTCTCTCTCTGGTCCAAGAGAAAACGCTCCTTTAGAAGTCAGACACTAGGACGAGCAATGGAGGTTGTTCTTACAACATCTGCAAAGACTGATCTTGGTACCTTTAGTCCACTGATCAGAACCAGACCGACAAAACAGCTTTATCATCCACAGGTCCTTCTAGCCTCTCTCCCAAAAGACCCGTCAAAATTGCACAAAGCTCCCCTCTCTCAATGGGACCTGTGCCAGCATCTCTGCTGCTCTCCTTCAGGTCCTGATAAACCTTTCCTACAACATGTTCAGACAGCCAGTGCCACCTCACCAAAGCACTGCTGTCCCACAAGCACCAGGACAAACACAGGCCAGCTGGGGCACAGCACAGTCTGGTTAGAGGCCGAGCAGCCCATTGCACATGCAAACTGTCACAGCACTGAATTTAGGTGCATCATTCCTGCGGAAAATGGCCATTGTGGCTAGAGGAAGTAGCTTGCATCAAAGGAACTAAGACACCTTAAGGAAGAGGAGACAAAAGAAAAAAAAAATCTTTTTAAGAACATGATCACTGCTCCAGGATTTAGGAATAAGGGCAAACGTCAGACTGCAGAAGATCCACAGCTGGTATGTGCATATAGTACCACACTGGGCATTAAAAGTTTTGATCAGCATCCCGTACTTACATGCATCCCATAGTACTAATCCCCCCAAAGTAAGGCTTTAAAATGAAAATATAAACCATTGTTACTCAAATCTGCTTCCTCACTTTGTAAAGGATTTGTGCTGAAAGTCAGTTTGAGGAGACAAATTCTAGGTTAGTGCACAAGAAACAGTTTCAATCCAAAGTTTATTAACAGTGACTGAAACAAGCTAGTCTACACTGGAACGTCACACTAACATTTTTCTGAACAAATGCATTATTTTCATATGTTGCCAAGGCAATGTTTTACATCGGAAATTCTACACTTTGATTTAACCACAACCAGCAACAGCAACTAAGTGACAAATCCAGCTGGGATGAGATGCTACCAAAATTCTGCATAGCTCCCAGGTTGAAAATCCACCTCTTTCATTTTACTAAAATTTCTTGGCTTACAAAGACTTTCAGATTAACAGATTCCCACCCCACCTTTTTCAAACACTGTAAAACATCAAGAATTTGGTTACCAGCGTTAAGAGTTTGAAATATAGCCAAGCAACAACCAGTCTGTCCCCAAGGACAAACTCACAGGAAGAACAGAATACTATAAACTATTGTAGAAAGAATGACAAAGAGGTTTATTTCTTAAAATTAATACCCTAGCTATCAAACCAATAAAACACCATTATCCTAGTCTTTGAAAAGGAAAGGAGCTAGTTAAAACCTGTTAGCAGGGACTTCCAAAATCATACTCTGCAACTCATAAACAATCCTCTCAAACACACAAGAGGTACATGCCACCCATCTTGACCCGCAAAGAACCAAGCAAAACAAGACTCTGGAACAACCCGTCAAGATGGGGCCAAGCAACAGAACTGACAACAGGCTCCTCCTGCAGTTTTAGGCTCAGTTTCAGCCAGCTTAGCTGCAGGATGTCACCCAGCCGTCCATGCCTACCTGCTTCCTCAGCATCTGTTTGCCAATAGCTTTTCAGGCAGCTCAGGAAGCTGACCCAGTGGCTTCTCCTTGGTTGAGTCCTCCTTGCAGAGTTAGAGGTCAGCCACACAAGCAGACCTCACCACCACCACACATCGAGTGAGGCAGCCTAAGGGAAGCAGCGAGAGCTCCCAGCCAGCGACCAGAGCAGCAGCAATTCTGCGTTGAGTCCCCTGGTCTTGAAGAAACTCAAGCTGACCACTGGGCTCAACTGTATCTTCAACATACAGCTCCATAATACTGCCAAGTCTCCCTTCTGTTGCACCAGCACTGGAATTCACATGATCAAAACAGTCTATGGAGCATAAATAGCACCAAATGATTTATTTTCTGCAGGGCACACTACTTAACCAGACCAACATCAGTGCCAGCATAAGGAGGAAAAAAGCAAGACAAGAGCTCGCCATCTACCTTCTCTCTCCACACCAAACTTTTACATCAGAAAGCCATGACGTAAAAACACACACCCTCTCTTGGGACTGAAGGCATCTCATTTATAAACTAACACCATGTGAGAGTGTCAGCAAACTGATTCCAGTGCAAAGAAACATGAACAAGGCTCTGGAGGTTAGAGTGAACACCCTAGGTAAAAAACAAGTCCACCAAATGGACTGTTCTAGATCAAAATCAAGGAACCACCACAAAGCTGCAGAGCCCCAAAAGTTTTGCCATAGATCTGGGTCTACACCAGGACAAAAAGACTGCGGTGGAGAGTTTGTATCAGGACAGGTAACTTGTCTTTAAGCACACCTGTAAGTTGACAGGAGTACACATCCCTTTCTGCCATGCCACACAAATGCTGGGTTGGACACATAGGACAACTGAGGGCAGGAACAAACTGCAAGATGCCCTAACTCTATTCCTTGTTCAACTACTGACAGGGTAGCAGCTTCTTCCAGCAGTGCAGTGACCCTTTACTGCCCTATCCTTGCTGCTTCTCTCTCCTGTTAGAGACCTGACTTGTGAGCCATGCTGAATCCACACTCTGGGGACAGAGAGCTCTTTGGCAGATGGGACTGAGAGAGCAGGAATACTGGGCATATATGCCTCTTTCAAGAAAAAAATATTTATGTAAAATAATAGGGAATAAAAAGTTTATAGATTAAGCACCTTTGCTAGCAGGATAAGAAGGGAAGGGAGCAAAGGAGCAGAAGCCTATGGGAAACAGGTCTTCCAAAGACTTCAGAACAATGGAAGAGTTTTGGAGAAACAGATTAGCCAGTCACAGATGGGGAATGTGAAAGTGGGACTTGTTGGAACAAGGATCCAGTGGTGAAGTAGAGTATGTAGAAGAGCAGCATGCAAGCATAAGCAAGTGCTGGTTGGGTAGCAGCAGCTGCAGAATTAGAGATAGTTCTCTGCCTTCTGCTTTCCATACCTATATGCATCCTCCCACACATCTGCAAACCTCTCCATCTAAAAGTAGGGACTAGATACTTTGTAAGGAGACCAGATTGTTTAGTCTCTGCACAACAGTTTCCTCCCCTCAGCAACCAAAACCTTAGTCCCATTGAGCTTATCACCTCCCATTCCCCTTCTCTCACTGCAGTTTTTCTCCCTTTCTGCTTCTGTGTCTTCTTTCTGCTTTATGTGTCTTCTCACATACAAGAAAACCCTTCGAAAAAATTGTGGTGATTAACATCCCTAGAGCTGAGCTCCTCAAGTCTGCTCTTCCTTGTCCAGTAAATATAGAGCTTCTCAAGAAGTGGAGACACAACTGTCCCTCTGGCATGACTGATGGAATACACCCTTTAGAACACTTGGCTCACAATTGCTTAAGAGGAGAAAATAGAAGGGAGGTGTAAAAAACAAAAAAACCCAAAACATACAACCAAAACCAAATCTGTACAGTCAACCAGTAGGTTCTGCACATACACAGACCATGCCTGAACCTGAGCCACCCAGCTGTCTCCCACAACTGACAAGCAACTGAATCATGAGAGAAACACAAGAGAACCCTCAGGAGACAAAGAAGCAGGGAGGATAACAAAAATAGGAAAAGAAGTGCAAGAAACAATGGGACAGGCACTATTTTCCCTGAGGCTCAGCTTCTGGACATCTCAACCCCAGTTTTAAGAACTGCTAAACAAGAGGTTTCTTTCAAAACCTACAACTAAACCCCAGACTTTTAGGTGTCACCATCTGCTGCTGAGGGCAATGGAGTGAATTAGAAGCTCAGTAGGAAATTTTGCATACAGCTCTCTTCCCATGGTAGCTGGAGACTCTTATATTGTGGAACAGGATTTCAGCACTGCTAATGACTCACCCAGTGGGTGATGGTGCACTGCTCTAGACTTTAATTCCAGGAATCTGGGAACTTGCATAGATTTGAAAAACAATATATTATTTGAAGGTTAAATCAGGAGTCAAAAAATAGCAGATTTAAGGTAGAATTCTTTTGTGCAATTAAATGTACTACAGGGGAAGGAACGTGAATTGCCCTAATTCTAGCATTTTTAGATATTAATGTACTCAATCTGAAAAATCTTTTGCTTTTCTCTAAGAACCCAGGTTTCCTAAAACTTATCAGTAAGTGAGCACCAGAAGTCATCTTAAGCTAGAAGCAGCAACTTAGGTAAGTGATTAAACCGTGCAAGCCCAACACATGGATGCTTTACCTACTAGTAACAGTGTTTATCCCACATTTGTGTTCATAAACAGGCCTAAAGAATCACATTTGGCATTTCTGTTAGAATATACAGGAAAGATACTTTCTTTCTGTTATCCCTTCCATAGCAGAGATGATCATCCTCACCCTATGGATTAGGAATTAATATATTCACAAGACCAAGAACAACGTGTTTCACCCACCTACCAAAAAACAATTCCCAGGTGGAGAACTACTGCAGTTTTCCCAAAGGACAGTCTCATCTCTCCCCTCAGACCTCAGGGCCTCCTGCCAGCTTACTTGTTCCTTACACAGGAGTGCATTTACCCAGCTGGCACTAACACCCAGCACAATTCCAGCTGGGACTTCCTTGCTGAAGACACTTGTGTGCTCACCACTTCTACACAATGCCTTTCCTTGCTGTCACCAGGGCACCTCATAGGTAATCTTCCCAGAGGGAGGGAAGTACTCTGGCCAAAAGAGCAAAATAAAGAAGCTGGAGCAAGGTATTACTCTAGATTATATCCTTGTATAAATTCTCTAGTTTTAAGTAACCAGTTTCCATTACAAGTATTCCTACTTTAAAACACACAAAAGATTGGGAGAATGAGCTAGCTTAAAATAACACCGCTATACATCCCCAAGTTAATAAATTGTCAAGCATTTTCCTCTCAGGCTGTTTATCAGAGATGGGTATTCTTTTCATCTTAATGCAAACATCTGTCCTCCACTCACCATTAGCTGGTTTGTTTTTTGGGGTTTTTTTGCAGGTGGAGAAACCATACTACAGCAATTAACCCTCCTTCACACACATCTCTCTGCTCCTGCAGCTAAACATGGCAAAGTCTGTTCATATTCTGAATCAAACTGCAGAGCTGTAGATGATGAGCTTGGTTGATGCTGAGGCTGGTCGTGCCCACACATTCACATTTGGTGTGCTGGCACGAGCCAGAAGAGAAGGGCTGAAGTCCCTCAGCAAGGACACTGCAGAACTGGGACTCTGGACAGCTGGGCTCTGAGCAGTTGCTCTCCCTCTACTCTTCTGACCAGAGAGTGCAAGAAGAAGCACTTAATGCAGTGTTGAGCAATCCTACTAAGCAGAGGTTTAAACAGTCAGTAACATCATGTTCAAATGAAAACACCTGAAAGAAGTAATCAAGCACCAGAAAGAGAGAAAAATGGTATAAAACAGCAGAGTATGGTTCATTCCTTTATACTGCCCAGGAAGCAGAATTGATTTTAGGGTATGTTAATAGCAGTAGCCTATATTAAAAACACTAGAGAACCTCCCTGACTCACCAAGAGCTGCAAGGTCTCTGAAGGAGTTACAGCCCCCAAACACCACACAGTGCACGCTGCCGAGTCTAGAAAAACAGGGTTAGAGATCCCACTTTTCCTGGGCTGCTCTGGAAGAGCATCATTTGCTTAGTCCAACAAAGCACAGGCTGGATGGATACACTGACAGAAGTCTTCTAAATTACACACTATGAGTAGGACTGATGACTAAAGGCAGACAGCTAATTTTTTTACTAGAGAAAATTTAGGATGGATACTTGGAAGCATTACATGGCAAACAGGAAAAGAAAAAGTCATACACGCTGGAGCACAGTACTCCTGAGAAGTACAGACAACATCAGGACACTTGAATCAGACTGTTCTCTGAGCCACTCCTCAGTGCAGCAACCCTTCAGAAGCACTTTGCAAACAGCCATACAAGAAAACAAAACATGCTCTGAGTTCAGGCTGCACATTTCACTTGAGCTGTCACAATCACAAGTTACTTTACTACCAAGCTGGCAGATTTTCACACGTTCTTGACATTACTTTTCAGGTTAACAAGTGCCATGCTTTACTTCATACAAGGGTAGCGTCCGGAATTGAGAACAAGGCCAGAAAACCTTCACCGTGGATCTGAAGTGCTGAAGATGATAAATCCTTGAATAAGTGGAAGCTAAAGAATGAGAGATAACCAAAAGCTCTCCCCAAAGCTCTGCACACACCAGCCAAGCACTCGTGTGCAGGGAAAACAGGGAGTTGGGCAGAACCTCTCCTCTCACATCCTACAGGGAGAGCAACGCTCAGAGAGGCTGAAACTCCCTTCCCCTCCATTTCCATACTAACTTCACCCTCTCCACGCTTTGCTCCAGGACGGCTGTTTCAATCTGCAACAGTGAATTGTGACATGGGCTGTCAATTATCTCTCACTGCACATTGTGAAACACCTGCAAAGCAAGACTGCACTCGTTTGTGCAACAGGGATTGAAACTTGCTTGCAGAAGACCAAGACGCCTTAAGGTAACAACTATTTCACTCGGTGCTAAGGAGTTCGAAAAACGACACTGCTCATGAAAGCTGCTCAAAGGCATCAGTAAGTTAGCCCCTGGTCAACAGTTAAGTGAATGTCATTTGCATGGAGTTCTTAAATTGTAACTAAAATAATTTACCATCTGACTTTTTTCATTAAGGATATCCCAAGAACTTCATAAGGTTCAGGGTCTGTTTGATAAGACACCATTTCTAGGGACTGCAGAAAGCATAATCTTACAGATGGAACCTAACTCAAACCACTTACAAGAACAAAATCCAGCTAGTCACTTCTTCCTCTTGACAGTGTGTGATGTAAGCATAACATCTTATGAATTTAATAATATTATTGATAAGATCTGATTTACAGAGCTTGCTATTATCCCAACTTACTAGTCAACAAGAGTCAGGGAATTGCCCCCATATTCCTAGTTTTTAAAAGACCTGACAGTACAGACACAAGTAAGTATCAACTCCATTGCTCATGTACCCAGTTACATACATTTTTCATGCCTCCCTCAGTGGCTCTGGTACACAAGTTGCTATTTTTAGATGCTGGACTACGTGTAGCCCTTGTTAAGTAAAAGAAGCCAATAAGAAGGCAGAGAGGGTCCCCCAGCTTTGCTGCTGCTCAAAGAAGCTTCTGTTAAATATTTACACAGGAAAAGAATGGTTTAAGACTGAATAAGGGGGTTTTGCCTAAAATCAAATTACAGAAAGTTAGAGGCAGTTGAGAGCATCATCCTGATTAACGACCTCTCACAAATTCTTTTTTAAGAAATCTAGAGCAAATTGCCCACATTTAGTTATTCTGCATGTTAGTGAATAAACTCCAAGAAGCTTAATTAAGCCAAGCTCATCTTCACAAACATTTGTTGGCCCAAATACAACTGTACAGCTGTATTCACCACATGAGAAAGCATCACCACTAGCAGACATCTTGTAACCACTAAATGTACGATTATTCAACCATGACTCTATCAAAGGCACCGGGGGAAGAAGTGGATGCTTTTCTAAGCCACTGTGAGGCTTGAAAGAAAGCAGGACTTTTCTTCAAGTGTCATATGGCCAATCACAGAACCAAAATAAACTTTGTTTCCAATTAACACATCGCTTCAGCTACAGCAAAACTGGGGAAAAAACCACATTTATCATCAAAATATTTGCAATGTTGAGACAGGAAAAAAAAGAAATAAAAAGATTAAGTATCCTCACAACCAAGTACTGACACAACCAAGATGTTAGTTGCTTTAGAACACCAGATCAATCCAACTTGCACTGACAGTATGTTTTGAATATGCAAAGTTGATTACCTGCATATACTGAATTGGTCTGATCACACAGCTGACCCTGCTCCAAACAGGAGGCTGGACTACAAGCTTCCTGTGGTCCCTCCCAGTCTAAATTACCAAACGATTTTGAATTCATTTCGCCAAGTTACTGAAGGGAAGGAGCAGAAAAACGATTTCATGTTTTCCAGAAAAAGAGGCGGCTTCCTAAAATAGGAGACACGGCAACTCTCCAAATGGGTGCTGTAACAGCAGCAGACAGTTCCCTGCTCCAGACACTCTGTACTCCAGAATACACCCAATTTTCAATGGCAGAGAAGCAAGGTGGCTGCCTGCCACTACCATCAATGGGAGAAGAACAGGACTCTCATCCAACCTAAGGAAATACCACTATGGATCACAGCAATCAGCACTACCAACAGATCTGTCTGCCTAGAGGAAGGCAGGGGAACAGCCACATCTTTGCTGTATTCTTGGTGAATTCAGAATGACTCTTTGCACTCTGGTCCTGTTGAGTCTGTGGTTTATTTAGCTACATCGTTTTTCAGTCACAGGAGCTGTTATTCTTATCTTCTTTTGCCAACTTATGAGGCACATTAAAGGTAGAACATTCAGCCCAGGAGTTTTCACTGTATACTCTCTCAAGATGCACCCAGAAATCTCACATTCAGACATCCACTCAGCTTCCATACTGTACTTCACTGTACAGTAGCCAAAAACCAAACCAGATGCAAGTTACATGGAGAAAAAACCAGAAAAGCTGCATATGGACCTTGACACATAATCGTGACTGTAGAAAAACTAACTTTTTGTCAAAAGAGATGCTATTTCAAGTAGTAGTACCTGATTTTCCCAGAGTACATTATCAGTTCACATAGCTGTACCTCCTCCTCGTGCCCCCTCCTTATAAATACCAGCAAATCAGACAGAGCATGGACAGAAGCAAGTGCATATATGCATCCAAAAAAATCTCTGAGAAAACAAGGAAACGATCTGCAAACCAATTTCAGGCATGCAGAAGAGTTAAACTGCAGTAAGAAGTCCTTCCAAAAGGACTTGTGTTTTAGGGTTTTTGTAAGGTTGCTTTCCATTTGTTCACTAGAAAGAAATACATTGAGACAGCAACTACAGCAGCCAATTAGCATCAAAACCACTGGTTTTTAAAACACCAGAAAAAGAGGAAATGCATTTCTTCCTACAGTATGACTTAGTAATTTGCTAATTCTCAAGGTGACCTAACATATCTGCAGCTGTGCCTCTATTCTCCTTTCCATGAGAGGAAACAGAGAGCCTGCCCAGCCACAATATACCTCAGGGCAAACCACCCCAGTGCTTATTCAGACTCAGGCAACCTCTCCTCATTTCAGCTGGAGACTACAGCAGCTGCCCCAATGAAGCAGCATCTCACCTGCACTGGCTGCACACAGAGGACACACAACAGCTAACTCATGATGGCCACACATCTTCCTACAGTGACAGCAGGTACCATCACCCTATTTCTCCATTCTCCCTGACACTGCAGCAGTGCTCCCACTTCAGAGCAGAGCAATAAACACAGAATTTAACTGTGCTGCCAACGCTCCTCTTCCTCCTTGCCTTGAAGATCACAATCATGGCAGAGAAAGAGCAATTTCTGTGTACAGCCATTGGCCACATACAGTAGCCTGCTGCTGCCTGCACTTGTACAAAACAGTGACAGAGGACATTTGCACTGCAGTTCTCTGGGTGTTTGAGGATGAGACTGTGAGAAGATCTGCAGTCTACAGTTTGAGGTTCCAGCTGATAAACTGGCATTTGGCTCAAGCATTGCGAACGTCCACGTTTGAGACAATGCAAACCAAGCTCAAGTGGCCACCAAGACTTCTGTGATGGACCACAAGTCAGCAGGCAACCGATAATGCAATAATATATTCAAAACCAACATTAGAAAGTTGAAGAGGGTTTGGGTGTTCTGTGTCAACTGTATCTTTAACAGGCATAACACTTCTCCAGCTGAAAGGGAGACCTGGACCTTAGTCATTTGTATGTAAAGCTGTAACTTGTCCAAGACACTGCTGCTCCATTTCAAGCCTGTGTACACAGGACTCAGGACATGCTCTGGCATTATGCATGCTGCCAGCAGCAGCGTTGCTTTACTGGTGTCTCACACAAGCAGACATTCAGATACCCAGCCAAATGTTCACATACAAGCTCCACGTTGGCTGCAGCAAAGGTTATGGGAGCACAGTCAGAAGCCCAGCAATCGGCCAGCTTGTTGCAGGACTGCTCTGCCTACAGGTCTGACACCTGGAAGCAGCTCCAGCAACTGAGCACGTGATGTCCTCCTACTCCCCTTGAGGGAAGGAAGTACCTTTTGCAGCCTTTTAAACTATCAGCTCATCTTCAACTCACATCTCTTACACTTTACAACTATTTTTGTGGCCCACTTTATCAATTCCCAATCAGGAACAGGACTTGCCCTTCCCACTGACTTTGGCAAGAATGGATTTGAAAATTCCCTTGGCCTGATCTGTTACACCGGCAGAGAAGCCCTCATCACTACTTAAAGGCCGCAGTGGCAGACTCAGATGGCAGAAACTGTTTTTGCCCAGCGTGGCTCCTGTGACCAGGAGTCGAAGAACTGAGAAAAGTTAGAGCAGCGTGGCACTGAAAATACCCTGGTAACAGCCTCTGGTGTAGTTCCACAGCGCTCCTGTATTTTTGGGATGCCAGCTAAATGCTGTCGCCACCCCCTCCCGGCCACCGCCGCTGTCACCCCCTCCACAGGGAGGGCCACTCGTGCCTCAGCCCGGTCCGGAGCGCGGCCCGGGGCCGAGCAGGGGCCGAGCTGCAGGAGCAGGCGGGGTTGGCACAAGTTT
>VZRO01000437.1:660636-672738 GCA_013397915.1 Daphoenositta chrysoptera | reverse complement strand
ATTGGCGGAGGGGCCGCTCAGCCAGCGGGTAACCCGGCAACGCGGCCGGGCCCGCCCGTCCTGGGGCCGCCCGGCCCCGCCGCGCCGGGAAGGGGGGCAGGCGGCGAGCGGCCACACGCCCCCGTACTACTTGCGGCCTGCGCCCCACGTGGTCGGCACCGCGCTCCTGCCGCCATTGGCCGGCGGGGATGGCCGTCACCCGGCCGCCGCGCTTCGATTGGTGCCAGGGCCCGGGAACCGCGCAGGATTGGTGGGACACGGGGCCCCTGCTCCCGCCCCTACTGACGTCATATGAGCCCATTCATAAAATGCTCAGGCTCCGCCTCGCACTCGAACCTGTCCCTCGGCTCCCCTCCCCCAGCCCCGCACTGCGCTCGCCCACGGAGCCGCGCCGCGATCGCCACGGCACGGCACGGCACGGCACGGGGCCGCAGGGAGCCCCGGGCACAGGGAGCCCGCACCGGGGAAAGTCCACCGCAGGGAAAGCGGGGCTGGACGCCACAGCCCGGCTGCCCCCGCACCCCACGCACCGCGGGGCTGGCAGCGCTCTCCCGTCCGACCGGCCTCGATCTGCCTTCCCCGGCAAGATCCAGGGTCAACGCGGCCTTCCTGAAATATCTCCCCTGAGCTGAGCACTTGCTGTGCCACGGCCGGACTTGCCCGGCCCCGTGGCCCTTCACCTGCCCGTGTGACACGATCTGTGTCCCAGAGCCCCACACACGATGGGTTAGGAACGCCTGGGCTGGGGAGCGGCGTAGGAGACACCTCCGAAATGACACCCACACACACACGCACCCCGTCCGTGGCTCCCTCCATGGTGGTGAAGGACACAAAGCTCCGCTGCTTCTGTCCCACCTCCCGCCACCTGCTAGGGCCGTGCCACCCGTACCTCATAGATGGGCCCGGGTTGTTCCCTCCCTGCCAGGACGGACCCTGGGGCGGAGAGCAGGTGGGGCAGCGTGGGCTGTGGGAGGCTGAAGCCCTGAAATAGCTCGTGCTTGAGATGCTTTGCCTCAACGGGGTGAAACGGCGGGAGTGGCTGAGGAACGTGGAAAATCAGTGGCAATTTGGCGTAAGGTGTGTGTGAATTAAAATGTCTGAGAAGACCAGCTGAGGTGGAGGAGAGTGATGTTTTTAAAGGGAGCCTCTTGCAACTTTCAGTGCCAACATTTTTTTCCAGAAAACAAGCCTTTCATACCATTTATTTGACAATGACCTTAGTTCAAGCAGTAAGAAACCTTCTCTAGATTAGGTTTTTTGGAGATCCACATCCATCTGAGCTGTTAAAATTATGTAGCATAGGGGCTTGTCTTAATGTTGCCTTTCCTTTCTCTCCTTGACTGGCAAACAGGTCGTGCCCAAATGCAGCCACCACCGCTGAAGCTCTCCAAGCTGTACCAGCTGCCAGGCTGCAGCCGTGTTTCCCTCCTCCACTCCTTAGCGTTACTTGCCACACACCATGTCGATGGCAGACGCAGCCTCCAGGAGCCTAATCTGCCAAATCCTGGCACTCCTCAGGCCTGGCTTCCCTTTGCAGATCCACTCCTGCAGAACACTTACTGTAAACTGAATAGGTTCACAAGTGCTCTACAATTTCTCTCTCCTCATCCCATTCCACATTTCCTAACCTTTGCCTGCTTCAGAGTTAAGGTGCCACCTTAATTGTAGCAGGTGAGCAATATCCTGAGGGTTGCACCCTGAGGGCACCACCTGACCATGGTGCCGTGTGGGTGCAGTTACAAGCACCACTGCCACCTCAAAGCTCTCATTTAGAAACAAGACGCATTTGTGTGGCATCAACTACCTGATGCAAAGAACTGTGCATCCTGAGACACCTGAGGTTGCACTTTATGACTTTCATCTATGCTAAGGGAAACAAGACCAAAGAAACTGAATGAAAATTTGCTGTGACAGGTTTATCCCTTTTATTAGTTTAATAAAAATAAATGTTTGTTACATTTCCTGTTATTAAATATATATACACAAAATAGCTTTTCACCCAAAAATACATAATTAATAGAAATCAAAGGCTTCTGTTCATAATCTACTTGTGGAAAACAATTAAATTTATATTGGGATTCAAATTTCATTGGATTCAACAACACACTGTCTGCACTGATGACAGTTAAAGGCATGAAACTATCATACACTTTGCAATGAAAAATTAGTTAAGTCTTATTGGCTGACCTATACCTTTACAGAAATAATCTTTATCATAAGCAGTTGTATCAGACCTGATAGGAGGCAGGATTTTGGCCTATTCCACAACAGGAAGCATCCATCACTCCATTCCCATGGTAAATTAGTGTTTTGTTGGGGGTTTTTTTTTTTTTTTTGGGGGGGGGTTGGTTGGTTTTTTTGTTTGTTTGTTTTTTTGGTTTGGGGGTTTTTTTGCTTTTTTTTGGTCAATCATTCATGAGGATCCAGCTCTCACCAAGTTTTCTTCCTGCATTTTTCCCAAGAGAGCCCACCTATTGCTTACTGGACACCATTTCTAGAATAGTGTGATATGCTAGGGCTAACTCCTGCAGTCACTACACAAGGAAAATCCTCATAGGCCTCACCAAGTGTGTAGTTGATCTAACACCCTCCAAAGACAGGACTTTAATTACAAATAAATGTAAAATACTGGAATAATTTTCTTCTTGTTCCATACCAGCCTTTCCTTAATTTGTAAACCTATTTTAATCTGCATAGAGAATCTTGGCATTTTTGCATAAACACTTGTGTGTTGGAAAGAAATAACTGTTACAGCAAAAGAAAAGAACAGAGGTAATGAGAGGGAGGTTGAGTGCCACTCCTCATTGGGATCACAGTGCAATTGTAAATTATTAGAAAGAACATGTGCTTGCTGTGGCTACATCACACTATTTTCTTCTATTGGCTGTCAAGGCAGTTCTCGACTGTTCAGTTTTTGCAGAATAAATGACTCACTGCTGATCCTCACTCTTTTGTCTTCCGGAGGATAGGCAGATATGGCACAAGCATCTGGAAAAAGAAAGGGTAGAAAAGAGATCTACTACGAAGAGAGAAAAGAGATCTACTACAAGTCAAAGGCAAGACAAGAGCTGAAGCAATGGATGGAAGGTTAACAGTATGGTCACCAGAGTCACCAAGTGTTGAGAACAGAAGTGGACTGGGCAGCTGGACAGTGCATGTAGAGGCTGGAGGAAAGGAGATGAGAGTTGGGCAACACTCATCTCCTGCTGAAGGGAGCAGGCAACTTCCTACTGGACATTCATGTAAGCTGCATTACCAAGGGGATGCTGCCAATTACAAAGGGGTCAGAAATAGGGAAGGAAATACGTGGGTGCTACGAAAGATTTGTTGGTCTTTGTCAGAGTCTACCCATCTTTTATTATAACATCTCCTGCTCACTGCACTGCAGCTGTGCTGCTCCTGGGACCTCTTGTCTGCACAACCTTCTTGTTGTGGGTCAGGACAGAACCTGCCCCGCTGTTCTCTCAGGGGGACTGATAAACCCCTTGACAGAGAAGCACAGACACAGCAAGGCAGTCCTCTAGTTTTTTGTGTTAAAAAAATAATACTGGTTATTCAACAGTGTTGCTATTTTTTATGCTACTCTGCTCGGAGAGAAAGGCAGTCCTCTGAGAGGCTTACAGTCTACATTTAGAAGAAGATGAGTCACAGGCAGAGAAAGGGACTCACTGGAAGGGAAAGAATTATACAAAGGTCAAGTGAGGGGTTTTGGATCTCCTGCTTATGGGCATCGCACATTCCTGAGCAACAGGCATATCCCCCTTTCCAGGGTTAATCCCAGTATTCTCATGAGCTTTGCAGGTCTGCTCCCATTTGCCGTAAACTGCTGCAAATCCCAAAGGAGCACCCAGTCGGCTGAGCTGATGGAACAGACAGGCATTCTGAGTGTACTCACACATCAACATGCATACACATGTATATGAGGATACCTTGCCAAGGCCCCAGAGATCCGTATTTCCACAGCCTCTTTTATCAGTTCAGGCGTGTAGTCAGTTCCAGATGACTGCAGATGCAATCTGGGTCAGGGCAGTGATGCAAGCCTCAGTCAACCCACAGCTTGGCTACATTGCTCCATCATATGGATCGTGGCCAAGCTGTACAGCAGATCACAAGAGAGACGAAAGAGAAGTCTTTAGGAAAGCTAAAGGAATAGCGACCTGGATGACTAAAAAATGCAACAATAAGGAACAAAAAATAAGGATGTAGAACTACACAGAGGATGACATCAAAAGGAGACAAAGAAAACAAAAATATAGCACAGGAGCAATAAAACACAATGAATAGGGGATAAAAGAGCACCCAATAA
The DNA here is from genome assembly GCA_013397915.1 of Daphoenositta chrysoptera. NCBI lineage: Eukaryota > Metazoa > Chordata > Aves > Passeriformes > Daphoenositta > Daphoenositta chrysoptera. Next base: position 668,432 of record VZRO01000437.1, on the reverse strand, counting down.
GAAGAAACATATGATTTTTATTATGAAGCTTTTCTGTGACATTGCTGCCACAAGTACCTCACAATCACACATCTCAGTGAGACCACGTTCCCATGTCTCACACACACGTGCTCCCTCCTGCCCCGCTCTCTCGGTACCTGAGGAAAACACCTCTCACTACAAGCCCACAGCTGAGAACCTAAGACAGTCACTCACTGTCCCCACAGTGAGACCTGTGGCCTGGGGGTCTCAGCACTCGGGAGGCCTCAGCACTGGGATCCACTCCTCATCCCAGCCTGCCCAATACAGCCAGAAGTGCCGTCTGCTCTGCAGCAACCCTGAGGGAGGGAAGGGGGACTGCTGGTTATCTGTGATGTGTCACGTTTTTCCCTGCCACTGAGCAGTGTAGTCACTTGTTTCATTAAATGGCATTCTTGTACCCAGCACTAATTTTATCCCTTTACAAATATGTTTTTCACTCTAGCAACTCAAGAGCAGCTCTCCCCCCTGTACAGTCATTCTGCTCTCATGCCTCTCTTACCATTACTCACACTTATTGCAGTGAGGCCAGATTCAATAAAGGGCCTGGCTGCTGCGGTGCTGAGCACTGCAGTGTCTTTGCCTCAGCCCCAAATTAAGACACCCTGCCCCAGTGCACACTGAAGGCAAAAATTAGAATACCTAAGAATGTAATCTTCATTGTCCATCCTGTTAAGATGTCTATAAGAACCATTCAGACATGCCAAAGAATCTGTCAAGACACCTCATCAACTGTTGAGTTGATCATAATGCTGGGGTGAGACAAGATACCTTGTATGGAATTCCAGACCCTCAGCCTTTCCTTAGGCACCTACCCCATCTCCTAGCAGGGGTCATGGTACCCCTCTGAGTCCATACACTGTTTAGCACTCACCCAGGAATTCAAGTTTCCCTCCTCTGCCTGAAAAGGCAGCAAAGTGCTTTAACAGCATGGCACAGGTGTGCTGTGTGAGGTGGTTTGGTTGAAGCTGTTGCACAGCACACAGAATCACAGAACCATAGAATGGCCTGGGTTGGAAGGGACCTTAAAGATCATCTGCTTTCAACTCTCTTGCCATGGGCAAGGATGCCTTTCACAAGGCCAGGTTTCTCAGAGCCCCATCCAAGATGGCCTTGAACTTTCACAGGGATGGGGCATCCACAGCTTGCCTGGGCAACCTGTTCCACTGTCTCACTATGTTCAGTGAAGAATTTCTTCTAAGTAACTGTTTTTCTTTCAGTTTTCTTTCAGGGAGGGAAAGCCAGTGGGACTGGAGGGGCTGAGGCAGACAATCTCAGCCCCACCCTGTGCATACATCTTAAGCATGTGTTAAAGTGGTATATTTGGGCAACTCTGCAAGCAGGTATTTATGTAACCCTCCTCCCTCCTGGCAAGCTACACATGAAGCAGGTGCTGGGGGATCCATGGTTCAGACTTGGGCCTTGCCAGCTGGCTCTTGCTGTCAGCCCCAACAGTACAGGACTCCTGTGGGCCTAACATAAGGCACCTTGAGCTGATCAGCCCTGCTCTGCAGAGCTTGCAGGAGCAAGGGAGCCAGAGAACAGCAGGCTGAGAGAAAGGGATGGAAATGGTAACATTAAGTGCCACGATAAATAACCAACTAAGCACAAATTTTGATTGATGTGTCACTCATCTGCAATTGCACACTTTTGATTATAGTTTCTATGAGAAGGGCAGAAACCTGCAAACACAAGGCAGCTGTGAAACACAAGTCTGAGCTTTGAAAGTGAGTCAGTCAGGCATTTTAGGTTACCAAACTGTGTAACAGCTATACACTCCTTGTTTCTCAAATAAACCTTGGGCATCAGCAACCTGCCCTGCTTCAGGGAATAAAGTCCCAAATTTCTCAACAACAAAACACTCCAGGCAAATGTAGCAATGGAAGACAAGCAGAGCCTAAAGCCAAACAGTAGCTGGCATGTTAACTAGTTGAGTCTATAGATTGTAAATTTAACATGCCATGCAGGTGTACGCAGCTCTTTATGAGAAGGTCTGTTCAGTTTCCCTTACAAACAGGAAACAAAACAAATGGCACTACAAACTTCTACTACTTTATACAGGGATTTTTCACTTGTACCTACTATGGATTGACAAGTGAGTCTCCTGTAAAATCTCAACATTCATCTTTTTGTTGCCACTCCCTATTTAGAGTTCTCAGAAGTGATTGCAATGGGGAGCTCCAGATCCTCTCATTATGCAAACCAAGGAAAGGTTTAGTAGGACATGCATATAAAGTGGGGGTTGGGTTTTATAATCACCAGCAACATTGGAAATCAAGTACTACTCAAAAAAAAAAATTCTAATAGTTGTGCATGCTGTAAATCCAAGTGCAGCATGTGTTTACTGGAGACATAATATGGCAACAGATTAACCTTTTTCAGTCCTACAACCCACTGAAATATATTGATTTTGAGCTGAAAATATCTGTAGAAATGAAATGCTGTGTGCTCATTGTTTAATCCTTGATGTCTCTTCTACCTAGTTTTGTAACTGTAGATAAGTTACACAGATACTTGTCCACATAAAATGAACAAAGTTTAGGAGTGCATGTCCCTCACTTTACTGGCAACACTCAGTGTCATCTTGCATGATACATTCACTTTCAGACCCAGATGATGGACTACATTTGGTAATAAATCTCTGTCTTTTCGTCCTTTTAAAAAAATCCATAGTCCTCAAGTGTCTCCTTAAAGATCCACATGCCAGACAGTTCTGGTGCCCCTGACAAAACCCAGTACTTGTAGAGGACTTTGTGGTGACCACTCCCAGTATTTCACAAACATGAATTCCACTTTGAATGCCTGTTAAGCACAAGGTATCATTCCTAGAGGAAATGTGAGGGCAGAAAGTTCAACTAGGACCCTACCAGGGGACAGAAGGTGAGAGAAAACAAAGTATCTCAGATTGCTATCTATCTTTAAAACCCAATTATGCATCTGTATATTTTTCATCACATTCTCCATACTTCTTTAAAAAGTTTGTCTTCCAGACTTCCTAAAGAGATCTACCAATAAAGTTTTAACCATTAAAGTTGCCATTTCAAAAACACCAATATTTAAAAACAATGTAGGACCAAAGACACCATAATAATGTTTCCTCTCAGAAGGCCATCTATTCAAGGAGTGTAAAACGCTATCCCCTTCTGGAGACTTCAATGGAAATCTGAAGATTTGCAGCATCAATGGCCTGGCTCCAAAGTATTCCAACAAAAAAATAATGAAAACCACACAAAGAGCGATTAAAAAAACAACCCCAAAAAACGCTGCTACAGACTCCAGTGAACCTTCCCTTCTTGAATCTACTGCTACCAAACCAAGCCCTGGCACACTTTGATTTTGTTGTTGTGTGTAGGTTCCCAGTACTTCCATATATTGATCCTCTGTTACTTCTACTCATCAGACAGCACCTGCAGCAAAGCAGGTGTATGTTTATAGATACTTGTGTGGGAGCACATATGTGTACACATTCCCCTCAGACCTGGTTACATAAAACCAGCCAAAGAATGGATTTGGCCTACTCTCAGTGACAGCAGTAACACCTTATTTTTGTTTAATACTAAAATATGAGCTGTTTTGCTTTTGTTATTGAGTCACACAAATGTCATTATCAGCCTTATCACATGAATGCTGCTCACTTCCATGACTTTGCTCCCCCAATCAGTGTCATTTCAAGAGGCATAATACAGCACAAGAGGACTAGAAACAAGTGGCACCAGTGGAAGTGCCTCTTTTTATGGCAGAAAGCCTTGTAGGACGACACAGGCAAATCAGGTCAGAAAATTTTCCTTTGCTGAAGGCCTAACACAGTGTTCCTAGCATTTCAATGGGAAGTCCACGACTTCCTTCCAATTCAAAAAGGTCAAGAAAAGAACAAGAGAAAGAACCTGCTATGAATAGGAATTATTTTCTTTAAAGAATCAGACTCATGATGGAAGAGGAAAATAGTTTTCAGGAATCTGGGTTAAATGACAACCAAGCATGTTTCATTCCAAACTCATACCATCACTTTATGGTCACACTTCTGCCCTGTAAGCTTCAAGATAAATGTCTGTAGCTCAAATCCCACTTTACAGAAAAAAAGTACAAGTAACCATTTAGAAATAATATGTCTTTTTTGTCTTTCTTCCTAGTCTTTCATACTGTCTCATACCAAATGAGCCTTCAATTTTCATGACTTGTTCACCTCTAGGCATATGAAGGAAGTTTAATTCTTATAATCCATTCACTTCTTTGCTTCAGCAACTACTGAAAGTGCCACTGGTAGCACTTAATGCATAAATTGATGATTGGATTGATTCTATCACTTAGTTTTCTATTGACCACTGAACAGGAAGTTACCTCCTTAAAACATATTATTTCTCTTTGAATAACCTGCTACAGCTGTGGACTGAAAAATAAAATTAAAATGGATGACTGAGCAATGATTGCTTACCTCCCTGCCCTGTGGAGATTTCACAAAAGCCAAAATGCCAAGTAAAAATCTAAACTGTCTACCTAGAGGACTGCAGCCTTGCTGAAAAGCAGTGTTCTTTAATCTTTAGGTTCTTGTTAATTCCTCAGTACTGCACTAAGTGCTGTATGTAAAAACTACACAGTCCAAAAGGCAGGAAAAGAGACACAAGGTCTCAAGTAACATCCCAAGGAAGCTGATTATACATTCATTTTAGAATGCAACATTGTCTTGGCCTAGATGCCTAAAAACTTACCTAAAAATTGTTCCATGAAGACTCCTACAAGTAGCCCATCCAAGCACAAGAACTCAGCTGGCACTGCATGAATTCACCTTCAGCCATAGTGTCCAAACCAAACACACAGCTCATAGCAAACACAACCAAACTACTCTGCTACTATTAAGGAGCATATTAAAAGGAAATTAATGACAAAAACCAGCAGCACTTTAAAAACGGACCCACTGTAAATGAACATATCCATCTCAATCTATTTTACTGATACACAAGAATGCAGTATTTTGCAAGGGGATATCCAGGATTCCTGATTCAAATCCCCCACTACTATGCAGAACCCAACACTGATGTGCTTTCCTGGATATATCAAACTTCCTTTTAAAAGAAATTAAAACTTGTTTCTCATTTGAAACTGCTCCAGAATATTGGTAGTCTGATAGTTGAGCCCTTCCTGACATTTCAAGCAAGGTCTACCCATTATCCCTTTTACACACATTTGTTTTTCTTTATTCTAATCTTCAGCTCATATAATTATTTTCCTTCCTTATATAACAGAGTAATTGCCACTTCCGTGTCTTTCTGTTAAGCCTCTCTATTCCTCTTAAAATCCATGTGGTCCTTTTCTGCATCTGTTCCATCCATCTGTTTGAACCCATTTATCTGAATGTGGGTGATAGTTGGGCTCCAGATAAGGTCTTACTAATGCCATATACTTTGACAGTAATATTTTCTATACATACAGGAAATCCATCCCATAACACTTTCTAGGACACTCTTTTAATAAATTTTATTTTCTCAACCATGTCACATGCTATCATTCTGCTGCTATCACACCAACTACCAACCTGTCACTAAAGTGATGAACTCCTCTAGAATAAATTGTGACCAGTTTCTATTTACATCACTAAATCTCATCTAATTCTATTAATCTCAGTTTTGACTCATCTTGTCAGCACACGGATATTCCAATCCTCCTCTCTATCAATACAGTCCACTGGTTTTGTGCCGTAAGATTTAATCACTGTTCTACTTTTTCACCAGTGTCACTAAGGAAAGAATTCCAATAGTCTTCGGAAACTCCAGTTTGCAGCCTTCTTTCCATCAGTACAGTTTCTCTCCACCTATTATCTGTCAGTTCATTCCTAAGTCACCTTACAATGCAATTAATCCGAATTTTCTTCATTTTACATGATTTCCTCACATGGTACAGTATCAAAGTTTCCTCACAATGAAACAAAAGGTTAAAAGGTAGTCTGGCACAGTCTTTTTTTACTATAACTGTACTGCGTTTCACCCCACGCTTAATTTCTCTGTGATCTTATTTTGACCTTCAAAAATTGTTCTACAGCTAAGTGTACAATGGCTGCCAGATTAGATCATCTCTATTACTAATCTTGTCTTTCCTTTGGGTACCCTCAACTATTTGACCCCCTTTACATGTAGCTTCCACTGCTAATACAGTACAGTATTTGCAGGTAGATTATACATTTTTGGAAAGGGGATATGTTATATTTCTTGTGCTCAGGCACAATTGCAGTGCTAATGCATTGCCACTGAAGTAAGAAAACAGAATCCAGGAAAACCTACTATTGCAAACCTGGAAAAGCAATGGTTAGAATGGGAACAGAGTAGGCCATACACTAGTAAGTTTAAAACACATTACAACAGATTACTCATATTTTCCTTCTCTTGATCTTTTCTGTTTTATTTTGTTCTCAACTTGCTGATTTTGTATCTCAAGCCACCTTCAACAGCTTCACTCTGCAAGTCCAAACCACCAGGGGTTATAAAGCTGGCACTTAAAGCACTTACTCCTTTTCTGTGGCTACCCAACATTTTCTTTTACAAGGAAAACCTTTTTTCTCCACTAGAGCAATACCTTCCCTTGGAAAAAAACATATATTTCACTTCTTTTCTTTCTTCTGAGGATCATCTATGTATACTTTAAGAACTGTATTTCAAGTGATATCACTGGCAAAATCTGATAAACTTTCTGACACAAAAATGTTTGTAGAGCTCCTCACACACCTCTTGCAGAAACTGAGCAATAGAAAACAAGCCTATAATGGCATATTTCCTTTTTTGTTGTTGAGCACAACAGTGTAATTTTCTTTGCACTTTATTTATTAGTCAACAAATAAATTAGTCTTCTTCTGAATCTCAAGAGGATTACTATTAGCAAGGAAAATAACCTAGCAGGAATCTTTCCATTCCCAAGAGAAGTTTAAGCGTGCTCAGCCCCAAGTTCAGCTGACTGAGGATGCATGACACCACTGTCTTTCAAGATCTGATTCCAAAACATAAGGAGGAAAACAAAAAAAAAAACCACAAACAAAATTTACTAAATTCACTTCAGACAGATTTATTATTTGTCATCCCTTTGATACACAGAGTAAGTTATCTCTAGTTAATTAACAAAGTGCTTTAAAATATCAGAAGGTTTAACAAGAACTGACTTTGCTCTCTTTGCAAAAATTAAATTAACACGTAGTATATGTCCTCCTTTTTCTCCCCTCCCCGCTTTATCCAGAGAGAAAATACCCCTCTGTCAGGTAAACTACCAAGTTCTGTTTGCTTCCTGGGTTTGTCCCGTACGTTCAACGCACTTCAGCACCTTCACGCATCGTAATTCCTCCACTTCGCACTTTAAAAACTCCAAGAAAAAACCCGCAACTTGCAGATAAAAGCACTCGATCCCCTGCTGCCACGTGCCAGCCTTTGCTGTCGGCGCAAGCAGAGCGGCGGAGGCCGCAGGAAGGCATCTGTCCGCTCTCGGGGTGGGTGCGGAGCTCAGCACGAAGTGGAAGCACAGCTCCGCACAGGCGGTGAGCCCGTGAGCCGGTGCCGCGCCGGGACCCCGAGCAGCCACAGGTGCGGCGGGCCGGCAGGAGCCCCACGGCCAGCGCGGACGGGCCGCCGGTGCGGTTTAACCAAAGCAAATCCCCTCGGCAGGACGCGGCTCCGGGCGAGCCCTGCCGGACCGGGCTGATGCCCCACGGCCGGGCGCCCCGGCACCACCGGCTCCAGGGCAGGGGGCAAAGCCGCCGCTGCCTGCGGGCGCCCGAGGCACGCACCCGGCCGGGCCGCGCCCCG